>VDFB02271358.1:1258865722-1258994720 GCA_007258455.2 Sequoia sempervirens | reverse complement strand
GGTTACACCAAGACCATTCCACTTCGGCAAGACCTCACCCCATCGGTGAGACGTTATACCGAAGGCACGACCTTTCACTGAGACCACCATCTGTCAGCAGGACATCTCCCTGAGGGCAGATTCCTTCCCCGAGGCTAACCTTGTGAACAAGGGTTGACGAGACCTCTCAAGTGGAGAGATATACAAAAAATCATGGCGACCAAGATGTCTCGGCGACCTTTGGATTTCAAATGAACAGAACCAAACTACCAATCGGCAAGACAACAGGGGGGTCTCAATGACTTTCTTCTTTAGGAGTTTTGTTCCAAATCTGATCGAGGCGTGCTTTCCAACAGACCTCCTTATGAAATAGCATCAGATGTATGATTTAACCTTGCAAAACCATGCCTCCATTTGGCCTTCATAAACACTTGAAACATAGATTTCCCTGCCTGATTGATCTCACAGGTGAAAATTAGGTAACAACACCTCTACAAATAGAACCAGGGTTTGTTAATTATTAATGGAGCTAGAGCCAACCAAAGAGGGTTTGTGTTCCAATTTGAAGGCATGAGGCATTTTGGGTTTTAGCATATAAGTATAGCAACTACTTGCATGGGTGATAAAGCTTGTTTGGAGAGGACCTCGAGACTTCTAAAAAGGCAGGAAAGGAATTCAGACTTTGCTGCAATGAATTTGAATTTAACAAGGCCCTCTACAGTGAATTCAGAGGTAATTCAAAACCTTCTTTACATTAAACACAAAATCTATAGCTCTTTTTGATTGGCAACTGTATCTAGCTAGGAGAAAAAAATCAGTGTATTATAAGACATGAGTTACATGAATAGGAGGGTATCTTGTTGTAAGACATTAACTACCATGTAACAATTTGGAGTTCTTGAGATTGTGAAAGAATTGGATACTTTTATTCATTGCAAAATCAATACAATGTAGTGACCATATCTTGAAATTGTCTATTTGTGTTCCATGTTATCATGCATGGTTATGGTATTAATTTCTAATTTTGTAACCAATTCACCAACCTAATCCCCGAGGCTCCTTTTCACTAAGTCTTCATGGCATGGGTAGTGCATGTACATCATAATTAGTTTGTTATTGGTTGGTGTAACTTACAGTAGTTACATAGGCAACTGAATACTAGAACCATATAGGCAATTCTAATTTTAGCAGACTATTTTTTCATTAGTTTCCTCTATGCATTTTGGAGCATATGGGTATTGAACTTGTAACATGCATCCAAATTTCAATTCATTTGATAAATTTTCCATTAAACCATGGGTTCATGTCCCTAACCTAGTGAACCACATTTTTTTGTAGGAGGGTGCTCTCTTATACTTCTAGGGTTTTTCACCTAAAAGGAGAAAGGTATCCCACAAAAAATTGGAGGTTCACTAAAGAATAATTCTATTATGATTGAAATATTTCTAAATTCAATGCTCCAAATGTAAAGAATTGATAAAATATAATGATTATGAATGCAAAACCTAAGATATGCAAGTTGTTTGAAAACATAGTGATGTATGCAAAATGTTCTAAGAATGCAAGTAAACGATAACATAAATGATTAAGACTAGAGAGGTGCACCTGTAAATTGAAATGTGACATGGAGAGGCTCTGTAATCCTATAGAATTTTTTGTTGAAGCCAACTGGGACACTTACGCTAAGCTGGGCGACTTAGTCCTATTTCAGGGAGATTTTGTCGGAATAGGTTTTTGCCAAATGGGTACTTAGAAATGTAAAAATCACTTTTCAGGCCTAGTAGTGGGACTAATTCACCATAAATGGCGATTTAGTCCACCTTGGAATCTCAGGAAATTCAGGACAGGAATCTGTAGCTTTTGGTTTGCACTTCCCTTCTTGACAGGTGTCTGGTTCAGATTCTGCAAAAAACGGGTTGAAGGAGGTCTCCAATCTTCAATTAGGGCTTTGTTGACTTTAATGACTTTGATGGATTTTTGACCACTTTTTAACACCTTTCTCTTTAAAAAATTTGCATACAAGACCTGTAAACATACATGCAAAGAGGGGAAAAAGGGTTAAGGGTTAGACAATAGGGGTTTGCCTTGGTCAAACCCTGATTTGGTAATGAAACCCTAGATAATGAAATGAAATAGAAAGAGAATGATGAATGAACAACATGCAATGCTACAAACTCACCAAACCCTTGATGTTTAAATATGAAGATATGCAACAAGACGCTCCAATGGATGCTTGAAAGTGCTTAGAATGCTTGGTAATTGCTTGAATAATGAAATGGAAATTAGAAGATTGTAGAAGATTAGGAGATGAAAAATGAGGAGAAAAACCCTTTATTTATACTTGATTTTACAATATTTCCCAAAAAATAACACATCACAGGCTGACCTTAAGGTCAAGAGAATAAAATCCTGCTAGAAAATTAAAATTATTTTGATTTTGGTGCCCAGTGGAACTAAGTTGCCCCAAGTGGCGACTTGGTCCCACCAAGGAAATTTTATTGGGTGTTGGGGATTGAAGTGTATTTAATAAGGTTTAATGGGAATATTCTAAAAAATACACTTAAGTAGGGTTGGAAAGTGTATAAAGGGGTCATTTAAACATAAGAAAGGGTTGAATTAGTGATGACAAGCCTAGAAAAGCATGAAAGTTTGTTACATCTCTCTACAACACTTTTAAATAAGACTTGGTAAGTATAAAAAAGGGGTTATTTAAGTGAATTATAATGAAAGCTTCCTAGAAAAATGTGAAAGTGGGTTACAACACTTCACAACACTTTTACAAGACATCCTAAAATTCTTAATGATTCTCAAGGGTCCAAGACCTAATGTGAATGTGTTGACCACATTACAACATTAAATCTAGGCAAAATCAAGCCAAATTCCATAAGAGAGACTCAAGTGAGCATAAAAATATCCAACTATACATTTTTTGGCGACACACCTAGACCTCAATGCTTGGGTACATTGTGTGCAAGCCTAATTTATTAATTGCATGAAATCCTAGAAGATGGTCTCATATAGAATAGTTGAAAGTTATGCTAGTTCATCAAATCAATGTGGTCACCAAGCTATTTTAATTGATACTATATGTCCACACATGGGAGTATATCAATTGTTAGAACAATTCATCTTATCTCAACATGTTAATAATTTATGCTTGTAAGTAATGCTCAAAGTTACAACAAAGAATTCATTAGCCTGTTTGTTAGTGTTTGTGTATTCATTAACATTGACAAGATTTCCATATGTTTAAATTCTTGTGGTTCATCAATAGAACAAGCATAAATTTTGTGTTCCATTGCTAAAGCATTTCTTTAATTATCATCTAAACAAAGAAGGCCCTCAATAAAATATGGATAAAAATAAAATTTATTTATTTCTAGTCATCACGGTCTTCTTTTATGCACATTGTAGATTACATGTAAATTGAACATAAGTCTACATGATCAACAAGATTTTCAATATTACAACATGATCCTATAAATGCAAAAAAAATAGTATACAAAAACCCCAAAGTTTCCTTATCTTTGTGTATTACAATTTGACCATTATTGTTTTTTTTAAACTACAAGAAATATTTTTTATATTAGAAATACAAATGGTGAGGTACCAATAATAGATAGTTTACATCATATACTTTTAATCTCTACCTCTTGAACATGGGAAACAAAATGAGGGCAGAGTAGTTGCGATGTTTCCTACTAATTAGCCATTAATAGTTGAGAATCCTACAAATAAAAAATGCACAAAATGACCATAGATATTTATGTAGAGGCAAAACATCTGATTCTATAGAGTGATGCTCAGTTGTATTTCTTGAATTTGAATTGCTATAAAGTGCTCTGTATCCTATAGAGTGGTCTAATTCTAATTTTGTAGAGTGCTCTATATCATAATTTTGTGAAGTGCTCTGAATTCTACATAAGTGTTGAAGAGTGTTGAAGAGAATGATTTTACTATGTATTAGATATTGAGTAAGTTGAGTTTTTCAAATTTCTATTTTTTAATTGAAATAGGAAACTAAATTAATACTAGAATGCAAAACATTACAGATGGATCAATGTCGAAGGTTGACTACAGATCAACACCATGCATATGATGATAGAGTAGCCAATGAGAGGGACATGGAAAAATATACATGTCCATGTAATGACTCTCTTGGTGGAAAGGTGAAAAAAAGTAATGTGATTTATCGACATATTATAAGATATGGGCATAGTGGTATAATCCCTTGGGATTACAATTATTATGAAGCTATGATAGAATTGTAGAGTGTGAGAAATGAAGAGGCAACAAACATAGATAAAGTGGCACGAAACATAGATGAAGAGGCAACAATGTTAGACAAAGGGTTTGAAGTTGATAGAATTTTGAATGAGGGTCTAATTGATGATTGGGCCAAGTCGATGGAGGATGCTTTAAATCATGTGTATGCTAATTGCAAGTTAAGTCGTTTGACAACAATCCTTCAAATTCTTAACTTGCAAGTGGTGCTTGGTTGGACAAATGAGAGTGTGGATCAGTTATTGGCACTATTACGTTCATTATTACCACCTGACTCCACATTGCCAATAAAATGAAGTCAATATAAAAATCAAATAACTAAGCTAGGTTTAGGATATGAAAACATCCACACGTGTGAATGGTTGTGTATTATTTCATAATAATCTTGCAAGTGAGAGTGAATGTCTAAAATTTCATGAAGTGAAGTATAGACAAGGGTTGAAATCAGTTGTGGTTCCTAGAAAGGTTCTTCACAACTTTTTGATAATCCCACGATTGCTCTAAATGTATAGGTGCAAATACATTGTTGAGCTCCTGTAATGGCATGCCCAAAATGAGAGCACTGATGGAAAACAATGGCACGTTCCTAATTTTAAGACGTGAATGGAATTTGATAACAGATGGCCTAATTTTTCTCAAGATCCTTGTAATATAAGGTTGGGTTTGGCTCTAGATGGGGTGAACCCATTCTCAGATCAAAGTACTAAATGGTCAACTTGGACAGTGTTTTTAATGAATTATAACTCGCCTCCATGGTTAGCAACTAAATCATTTTTATTAATGCTATCATTGATTATACCAAGAAAGAAAAGTGTGACTTTAGATACAATTGGTGCTTATCTAGAGCCATTACATGATGAGCTAATGGAATTGTGGAAAGGAATTGAAGCAATTCAATCTTTAAGGGATGGTCATTCAATCGAATTCACTTTAAGAGGTTCCATACTGTTTACAATTCACGATCTTCATGCATATGGCACATTGTTTGGTCTCACTGTTCATGGATACCATGGATGTCCTACTTGCAACTTTAAGGATTTTGTGAGGCACTCAAGAATTTTGTGTAATTTTATTTATTTTGGACATCGCGCTTCCCTTAAAATGGATCATCCATATTGTCGACAAAAAATAGGTTTCAATGGTCAAGAAGAGAATCGTGAAGCACCATTGCTAATAACGGGTGATTACATTGTTGAGAATGGACAAAAAGAATGTCATTTATAATTGAAAATGATGGGATTTTTGGTAGTAGATATGATCCATGTAATGAAAGTGGTGTAAAACAATTGTGCATATTCTATAAGTTTCCATACTTTAAGGATATAGCCATTAAGCATACTATTGACTTTATGCATTTTGAGAAAAATATAGCCTATGCTATTATAGGAACTCTTTTTGGTTCTTTTGATACTATTTCATCACGTGAATACTTTTGACAACTAAAGATTCATGGAAATATTTGGGTTGAAAAATATGATGATGAAATATATAGAAAACCTAGTGCTCCTTATGTCTGGAAAAAGGAACAACGTGCATAATTATTATAGTTGATGTCTCAAACTCACTTTCCCACTAGATATGTAAGTAGTAGTATTAGAAGCTAGATTGACATTAATAGCTTAAGAGGCTTCAAGACCCATGCCATGATCGAGAATATTTTACCTATTGTGTTAAATATATCAAGTTTGGAAAAGGGGCTAAGATTGGCAATTATAAGTTTGGGCCTAATATTAAAGAGAATGATTTTACATGTATTAGATCCTTTGAACTTTGATAGTTTGAGGGAGGAGGTTGTTGAAGTCCTTTGTATATTGGAACAAGAATTTCCACCAATAATCTTTAACATTTCTATGCATCTTTTGATACATCTAGAATATGAACTAGAGCAATGTGGCCCAGTAAGAATGAGATGGATGTATCCTATAGAAAAATATATAAAGGTTTTGAAAAATTTGTTCATACTAGGGAAAAATTGGAAGGAAACATGTCTGAGTGATATTCAATGCAAGAGGCCATGGGATTTTACACAGAATATATGAAGGATTTTAAAAATTTCAATCGACGTGTATGGGATGATGACAAAGATGAGAGAGTTGCAGGTGAAGTATTAGAAGGAAATGGATGTCGCTTCAATCTATCACATCAAGAAAGAAGTGTGATACATGCCTATATTCTTCAAAACACATTCATTTGATAAGTGGCATAGGTAAAAAAATTACACAATAATTTATTTACTCAATTGCATTTACACATTTATATTATTAATCGTACTATTTGTACGTTAATATTCTATGTAGAAAATGTGAAGAAGAGAATCAAACTTGGATGCAACATCGACGTCAAAAGTGCATACGTCATGATTTGATTAGAGGTGATTCTTTTCCAAAATTTGAAGAATGGATTTCTAATGCAGTTAGTGATGCAAAAGAAGAAGGTCAAGATATAACAACTGAGGAAAGTGAGCTTTCACAATCTCTAGGTGAATCACAAATAGAAAGGAAACACGGGCAAGTGAAGTTTGATATTTACTAGGTGATCCCCCAAGACAAATGAGAAACATACTAGGTCTATTGAAGTCTTCTATTCAATAGGTGTGTACCCATGCCAAAGTAGAAAAATGAGAAACACACTAGGTCTAGTGAAGTCCAATAGTCACTAGGTGTGTACCCATGTCAACCATACCAAGAGTTATATTCCCTGATAACTCTGATAAGGTGCTACGAAAATGATCCAACTGTTATGCCAACACATCACTAAGTTCAATGCTTGTGAACAAAGTGAAGCAAAAATGCCAATGTCAATGCACCACCAAGTCCAACCTGTGTGAACAAAGTGAAGCAAATAATGCCAATGTATGCCCCCACCTTAAAGAAATTGCAAAACACCATTTAGTGAGCAATTATTTTAAGGTATAAAATGATAAATACCATGTGATAAAAGGTCATGAGAGCCTATTTGGAAATTCGTATGCCGATGATATGTTTCCAAATAAAGCTACCTCGTGATAAGGGGTTGCCCCTAATGTAATGCGATGAACAACACAAAGGATATGGACACATAAGGGATCCATGGATCTAGGATCAATATATGTCTTTGCTATAGAGATATAATAGAGCTTGAAACTAACATTATTTCCCAAATACTTGTGGAAAAATGAACATAATGGAGGAATGCCACATAGAGAGAAAACAAACAACTTTTGGGTCAACATGGAAGAGACCAAAATATTTTGACGCCTTGCATCATCTCCAAAAGGAAAACACAAGACAAAATAAAAGACAAATTTTATGACATATAGAAGAATGGAGATACAAATAGAAGAATGTCATGACAGTTTCATTTCCTTTGTATCCTTGTGCAAATGAAGTTACAAGGGCATCCAAAGAAAACTCACAAACACAAAGACACACCAAGTAGCACAACACAGGAGATCACATCACATGCAATCAAATAAAAATAATGCATGAAGCAAACATAAAGGAGTGCCACACATGTGAGCCAACCTAAAGCAAGTCATCTGCATCCCAATCTTTCTCATCATATAGGGAAGGCAAACAACTAGCTAAAGGGACAACGACAAGTGTTGTACTAGGAGCATATCGAGGTTCAACACATGATGGGTCACTCTCATCAAGAGGATCATCATGGTTTCCCCTGTATAAACTCATAGACTTTGAAAACAACACATTAAGCTCATTATGCACTTGTTCATCAATTTTAGCAATTTCATCTTCATCATCCAAATTAATCATAATGGGAGGTTTTATGGTAATGGTAGTTTTATGTTCTTGTTTCACTTCCAGTTTTAGTTTCATTTCTTATTTTGGTGAAAGTTGTAATTCTTATTGGGTGGCTTGCATAGGTGTTTTATTTTCATGTATTATTGTATTCTTTCCTCCAATTTACGAGTAATAGCATGATGCCTATGTCTACGATCTAAGTTAGCATTTCGGTTTCTTCTTGCATGATTCTTCATTTGTGATGGTTTAGGAGCAGGTTTCTTGACCATTGGTCTCTTTTCTTCCCTTAAGGGAGGAATTGAAGGAACTACCAGAGGTTGGGAAACCGTTGTCTCTTTAGGTCTATACACTTGTTTGCCTTTAGAGGGAAAAAAGGGATCATTCAATTGTCTCTTGGTATTTTATATGATACGGGTGGAGGAATTGTGACATATTTACCTTGGTTACTTGGAAGGGTCTTTTCTTTGGGCATGGGCTCATCCATAACTGGTGGAGAAGGAACAATAATAGTCTTATCATTTTCAAGGATATTAGTAAGAGGTAACTATGTTATGCACTTTTCCTTAAACTTTTGGTATGACTTGAAAAAGAAATCCTCACAAGGCGTAATAAGTTCCATAGGTTGAGGTCAAAAGAAATCCAATGAAAATTTCCCACAGGAGGACAAAGGATTAAACCCACTATGATGCATTGTAGATATTTTGTTTTCAAATGGGAACTTTATGCACTTGTGAATAATCGATGGGACAACATTCATGGAGCTAGCCATGGGTAGCCTAACTTCACATGAAATTGGTTCGACATCAAGATGATGGAGGATGTTACATATAATTATTTTGATCCAAATTTAAGAGGAAGAGTGATTGAACCTATCATAGGGTGAGAAAAACCATCATGAATTTTCAACCATGCTTTCTATTGTTCATAAGAATCTTGATAAAGTTCATGCACAAACAAGAATTCCTCAGTGATCACATTCTCTACAAACAGGATCAATGAGTATCCTAGTTGTAGGATTTTCATTAATATGTTTGGAAATAGAGAGAGGACCATTGAGTGCATGTATGGATGCATCAAAATGGGTGAAATCAATGTCGAGTAACAAAGTAGTTTGGCCCTTACGAGGTTGAACATCTATGAGAGTGACCATATCTTGTAGGCCATCCTCATCATCACTCTTATTATCATTATCATCATCATTCATTTCATCAGTCTTAACAAAATTCATCCATCATTATTAACATCACAAGATTGCACAAAGTTGGATGAATGGTTTGGCATTGGATTGGTAAAAAAATTCAAGTTTTGAATAGGTGGGGCAACAAACTTATTTCCTTGATCATTAACACCACCCAACTAGATGTGATTAGAATCGATGAGGTCTTGCACTTGATGTTTAAGACGCATGCATCACTCTTTATCATGTCCACTTGTGTGATGATATTGACAAAATACATTTGGATTATAACTTGGAGGTAGGGGTTTAGTTGTGTTCATAGGTCTAATAAGAGGAAACCATATTAAGTTCTTGTTCAAAAGTTGCAACAAGATCAAATGGAGGGTGCCAAGTAACTAGGTAAATTGTCTATCTCATGATCTAAATTGGTACGGGGTTAAAATTATGGTAGAAACTTGAGGTTCAATGTGGTTGACCTATTTGAGCTCAATATTTTTTTACATGGTATCAGATCCATCAAAGAAGATTTCTCAAGCACGTGAAAAATGAATTCTCACAAAACTAACTAGTTTATTAGATGAATACAATGAACATAAATAGGAAAGTGTTTGAGCATCCAATCTCCATGAAATGAGGATAGGACTCCTCATTCATGGAGCGGTGGTAGGTTTTCTCACACAATTGTAGCATGAGGTGTTGAAAATTAGTTGACACCTCAATGGATTTCCTAACTAATTTGACACCTTTCTTATGCAAGTGTCATGTACATAATGAACACCTAAGTAGGCTTAACTGCCTATGTGTAAACAATAATTACACTAACACCCCCCCTTAAGCATAGCTTAGGTAGGCACAAAAGCAACGGGTCTTGGATACTAGCTTGATAAGGCACCTATATACAATACAATCTCTCATAAAGATGGAGAAAGATAGAAAACCGAAAGGGAAAAAACTATCCTCGAAGAAGAGAGAAATAAAAGACACTTTATAAAAGAAAGAGAAGAAATAAAATATCCTACAATTACTTAGAGAACATGTCCTTTTGATTTCTCTTTTGCCTTTTTGGTGTCTGAAGATGATGAAGATTCAAAATTTACAATCTTACTTTCCTCAATGATCTGAGTGAGATTGTTTATCTTTTTCCTCATACAATCAAGTGTTGTATGCCCCAATTTCTTACAAAAGGAACATTTGACATAGTTTTTAGAATTTTCATTTTTGTGATTTTGTTGCTCCTTGTATTTCTTTATCTTTTCTTTCTTCATCTTTGTTTGTAAATGCCTTAGATTTTCCACTTTCAACTACTAATGCATGTGACTTGTAGGAAACTATGGTCCCCATCTGAATGAGTTTATCTTGCTCTCTAATTATATCAGCAATAAAGTTATCTATTTTTGGAATTAACCAATTTGAACCCAAATCCCTCTTTGTAGAATAGAAGGTTGACACAAAAACTAAATAAGAATGGCCCAATTTGGAATGAGTTGATAAGATGAGTTGATCATCTTTCTTCTCTATTCCACATTCCTTTAGTTATTCACGAAGTGACTTAAACTTGGTGAAGTATTATTGTAATGTTCTTTAATCACTTGGACTTAAGTTGATTAACTAATTTTCTAACTCATGGCTTTTGATATCATCAAATCTCCCAAATAATTTCTCAAGAGTTAACCATACTTCATGTGGGGTTTTTAATGCCTCTAGATACATACACTTTTAAGCCTACTTAGGTGATCATTATGTACATGGAACTTGCACAAGCAAGGTGTCAAATTAGTTAGGAGATCCATTGAGGTGTCGACTAATTTTTGACACCTCATGCTAAAATTGTGTGAGAAAACCCACCAGCACTCAATGAATGAGGAGTCCTATCCTCATTTCATGGAGATTGGGTGCTCAAACACTTTCCTATTTATGTACATTGTATTCATCTAATAAACTAGTTGGTTTTGTGCAAATTAGTTTTTCATGTGCTTGAGAAATCTTCTTTGAGTTCATTAGATTTTTTACAAATTATAGCAAGGGTACAACATGAGGAAGAAGTTGTTGTCAGACATGAGCTAGCCATGGCATACGCTTTTTCTCATCAATGTAGAGTCATCTCAAAACCTAACTTGGATATTCTGGATATGAAATTTATAAAACTAATTGAGTTGATATTCAAAATGTAAGAATATTGATGAAAGATAAGAGAAATTAAAAAAAAAAAAATTCCTATAGTTGAATTCAAGTTCACAGAATAGTATGAGTATTACATTGGAGACCAATGATCCTCATGAGTATAGGATATTTATGGAAAACTGAGGGAGTTATCTTGGAATATGAAGATATCACTTGATATTTATATGTAATATCATAAAATTGGAACCCTTGCAATTTCACATACATTCTTGCATATGCTTTAGTGTCCACTCCCTTAGCACTTGTGTAGGCTCAATTTAGCCCCTACATCAAAAAAATTCCCCTTCTTAGGATGCTCAACACCCCTTTTCAGTAGCTACCCTTCACGTGTCAGTTTTGCGTCAGGCCTTGTGCTTTTCCCATTCTTGATGTTTTGTAGCGTGATGTGTCTAGACACTAGCGCGTTGCGTGGACATCCGCGCGCTGTGCTAGTATCCTGCAATGTTTCAATGCTCAAACAACTGTCTCCAAGCATGTTTTCCAATTTTCCTCACCTTTTGTCGGTGGTAACGATTGGGGACACCTTGTAATGGTTGGAGAAGCTTCTTTTCAACTCATTTGGTCTCTTCTTCTGCTCTAGCTTTATTCCAGCTCTCTAACTCCTCTCTAGCTTTGGCTCTACCCTTCTACTCTCCATCTTTTGCTTGCACAGCTTCATTCCAACTTCTAGCTTCACTCTATCATCTTGGCTTCTCTCTTTTCCCTCTTTACTTTCTTGTTTACACATCTCCCTTATTTGTCACAACAACTTTGAGATCTCACATTCTTACAGGGCTCTCAAGCTTTTGTTGCACCCTTTGTAGCTCTCTTGGCTCTCACAACCCTCTCTCTTTTTTTCCTCGCTCTCTCCATTTTGGATTCTTTAAGATTTGTAGCTCTATCTCATTCACTTCATGCTTGCAAGCATCCTAGGATTCCATATCCCTTATCTATTGCATCCTTACTTTGTGATACGAGCTCTCCTCCTCGAGTGGGGTTGATTTTATCACTCATAGTTTGTGGTGTGGGTTCTACTCTTGAAGCAAGTTTTGCTTTCACCATGCGCTTTGTCCATTTCGATCACACTCTTTCTTTCTATCTAGTTGTTCGTGGAGGTGGGAACACCAAAATGGGGGTTTGATTCAGGAAAACCCCTATACAGTCCCAACACTTTCTCTAGATATCATGCATGTAGGTATTGAAGATATTTATTTGCTGGGGCTTCATCACTTGCGTGGTTGTGAGCACTTCCTTTCTTCTCCTTATCTTTATCATTTTTGTTTTACTTTATTTCAGTTCTATTATATTTTGTTTCTTTCTCATGTTCTAATATTTCTTAGCAATTAGAGTAGAAGTAGCCACTTTCCCATTTTTTGTGATATTCTCACTTTCTGGTCTGTATGAGATGCCAGCGCGCCTCTAGGACACCAGCATGTCACGCTGTCGTTTGTATTCCGTGCTTCCATCCTTTGGTCAAGAGCTTGTTAGTTTGTCTAGAAAACCTTTGTGACTTGCTCTTTTTTATTCTAAAACTTTCACGTTGTTCCTTGAGGTAGTTTAGGGTAGTTCACCCTGTGAGGCTCTTTGAAAGAAGAAAACTCGTGAGTAGCGAATCCCCCTTCTCTACATTTTGGTGAACCTGACGTGAAGAAGGGGTTTTTTTTCAAAAACTAAGAATTTATTTACCCCTACTTGGTGGGGTCATAACTTGACTCGGTGCGCAAAATTCAAAGCCATTTACACCATTGGAAAGGTCTCCAAGAGGACTAGTTCAATCCCTAAAATACCATGCCTTCAACAGTTGAATTTTAGGGACTAACGCAAGTTCCGACCTCAAATTCCACTTCGAAGACCTCCGAAAATGCAAATTACTAGAACCTAGAAAATACTAAAAAAATAAAAAAAATCTAGATTTCCAATTTTTCTTAGTTCTATCACCCAAAATGAATTTAATATCTTCTTTTATCAATTCAGTATCTAATTTTGTTTAAAATTTTAATAATATTCTATTTCATGCATGTGATGGTGACTTGGCTTTGCCTATGTCACTTGATATCTTTGATCCTTCTCATTAAAATCCTCTTGCTTCAGAGGATATTTTTTTGCAAGAAGATGAAATCATTGATACCTTTCTTAATGTTACTCTACCTTCTCTTCATTCTAATGCACTCTCTTCTAGAGATGATGCATTAGCGAATGATGAATCTTTTCATCTTAATGCACTGTATTTTAGAGACATTGCATTGGTGAATGATGAATCTCATCTCTATTCCAATGCACTCTCCTGTAGAGATGGTGTGTTAGTGAATGATGAATATCCTTCCACTTTTGATCTTGTTTGGATCAATGTTGAGAATATGTCTTCAAATAGTTATTCCACTAGTTGTGATGAGTTTGTAAATGTAATCTATGTCTCTGCTGCCCCTCAAAGGCCTAAGAGACTTGTTATTTATTTGACTACAACTAGTCCTTCTCCTAAAATTTATTTTTCTATTAATGACGTTCCATCTGAGAGTGATTCTCTTGATCTTTCTACAACTCCCTCTTATAGAGAGGTATCCCATACTTATGAAAATAGAATGAATAAACAACCAAGCCTTCCTTAGGTACCTAAACCTACAACTAAAACACCTAGTGATTGTGATCTTGTCGAGAAACTTTGTGTTACTTTGGCTAAGATCTCATAGTGAGACTTGCTTCAGTCTGCTCCGGTTTACCAATGTATGCTTTAGGTGTTGAAAAATGAGGTGTTTTCTTAGCTTAATACTCTGTAAAACTTTAATATTGCTGATCTAAGTAATTCTTTTATTTGTTACATATATTCTTTGTGGATGATTATTTTGATTAATCCATTTTACTGTTGTATAATGTAGAGAGAAGTTGATAGAAGAACTAGACAGGATATTAGAAAGATCACACAAGATGTACCGTGGAGAAACCCTTTCAGGAAAAAACTCCACCAAGAATTATTCTATTATTCAATCTCTGAATTACAATAGCTCCAATTCTTGCTTGAGAATGCTTCTTTTGTCTTTACCAATCTTCTTCACACCTGCAATAACAATCATGAAAACTCTATTCAACTTGAATGAGATATAGAGACAATATGCAACCTTGTAATCTCCAAATGGTGATAATTACAATGCACAAGCTCAAGCCCTTGAAAAGGTACGCCATATTCTTTCAAGTTGAGTTATTCAGTGAAGACTAAAGCTTACAACATGTGCTTCATGCATTTAGGTGTCCCAAATTGAAGCTACAACTTCTCCTTCACTTCAATGATAATTCCAAAGCTCTTCCTCAAAGTTGGCGCCCTTAAGTAACCCTTCTTAATTGATCCTTCAGAAATATCTTATCATGCATGAGAGGTAAATCCAATAAAGCATCTTGGGCGCCCAAGTTGGATCCAAGTGCTTTATAGTTAACTAAAACATTTACTCAACACCATTCATGCAAGAATGGTCATCCCCTATTAACTAGAGGTAGTCCCTGTTATCTATCATACAACTCAAGTTATTAGCCATGCATTCCAAGTTAACTAAAGCTAACTACATGCAACTCAAAATAACCAACATGCATGCAACATGCACTTGCATGCAACTGAAGATAACTGAACCATAACTGAATTGAACTGAACTAAACTGAACTAATCTGAACTGAACTGAACTTCAAACATGCAAACATCAAATCCTACCTCCTAGGATCTTTACATGCATTTAGAAGTGTTAACTGTTACTCCATATAGTTAACTGAACACAAGGTGAGTGTCACCATACCATGCGAGTGTCCCATGTGTCCCTATTATTTAGGAACTCACTATGGACACCCTCACATGCTTCTTACATTTAGAATTAATTACAAATGTCAATAATCATGATTATTTCATCAAATATTAATCTCATCTTAATCTTAGTGTTGTTGAACACATTCCAAGAATCTAGGAGTTACATGAAATAATTAATGTTTAGGATTTGCAATTAAATGGCAACCTATTTCCAACATTAGGAAGCCTTGAAAAAGATCCCCTTTCCTTCTTTCATTAGGATGATAGATGATGTGTTGTTAGCTTATATTCATGCGGATTCACAGAATATTACATTCTATCCACAAGAACTCCCACCTCTAGAAGTACAAAAGTAAGCAGATCCTTTAATGATTATAGTTAATATTAATAACATCGACATTAGACGTACTCTTGTTGACACTGGTCTGGTGCTCAACATATGTAGCATTGATCTATTGCCTAAGATTAATATTGATTCATCTTCTCTCGATGCTTCTTCTATCATCATTCGTGGGTTTGATAATGTTGGTCGGCATCCTTTAGGCACAATGGTCTTGCCTTTGAGGTTGGGACCCATTACTACCCTTGTATATGTTATGTCAGAGAAATTACCATATAACCTCCTTCTTGGTAGACCATGGATTCATGCTATGGGTGCATTCATGTCTACCTTGCATAAATCTATTAAGTTCATTTGCAATAATAAAGTAGTCATAGTCAAGGTTGACCCTGAGGCTATGTGCTTGTGTGAGATGGCAGCTACCAGTCAGGCTTCAGTTGTGCCTACTCTTATCCCTTCAGTGTCTTCAATGTGTCGATGTTTACTCTAGTAGTACCTACGAAAAAGGATACTCTTGAGATAGATGTCCCTGAAGAAGATCCTTCTGAAGAAAAAAATATTAAGTTTGCTCCTTCTACCTCTTCTCAAAGGAATGCATGTCTTGGTGATGATTGGGGTTCTTTAGACTTTATAGAATCTTTCACCAGAGAATATAAAGTTGACCTGATCCACTTAAACCTTTTGATAACATCATCCAAACCCACTATCGAAGATGGTTATTCTTTCACATCACATGATAGTGTGAGCAACAGTTGTAATGTCTTTGATGTTGATCCTCCTCCTTCTGAGAGAGATGATCACACTTCTATTAAATAGGTTAATGTTGGTAATCTTATGAGGAAAGATGATGGTGATATCATAGAGGAGTATGATCCCCTTTTCTAGAATAATACTCTCCCTGTAGATCCTCCATTTTCTCCTACTTTTGTATCTTCTTCTTGTGAGCAGACAAACTTTTCTCCACAAGGGAAAGGTTTGCTTCCTACTCCTCATTCCTTGTCCAAGCAAGAGTGTATCTTGTCGGGGCTTCTCAAAGCCCGCTTAATTACTCTTCCTTCTCCTACACGTAAGAAATTTCATAAGCATGATAAAGAAAAACATTCTTTTTGTGCATACCATCCAGTGCCTGGCCATTCCACTAGTGAATGTAAGGCCTTGAATAACAAAATACAACTTATTGGTTTAGGTTTCATTACTCATTTATTTTATAATGCACCTGCCTCTTCTTCAAATGACAAGTGATATCGAAGTTTACCTCTATCTTGCATGTTCTAAGTATCCTGCATGGTTCTCCTCCCCTGTATACTAGGGGCAGTGATAACTTATTCGGGAGATGTGTGTCCTTAAGGACCCCCTCTCTTCTCCCTATCTTTCAATTGGAGCATCCCTTGAGTGGACCCCTCTTTCTTTTGAAGGGTTCCTAAGGGACCCCCTTTTAAATTCTTTATCTCTAATGAATTATTTGCATGTAGCTTGGGGGCACCTTGACTAGACCTCACTTTTCAAATAGCACGTCCCTTGAGTGGACCCCTCTTCTTTTGAAGAATTCCTAAGGGACCCCTTTGAAAGCCTTCCAACTTGATGATGGTTTGTGTGACTGTCCGTTTTATTGCCTGTGTGGCCGCTTTCTTTTGGATATGGTTTATTTGTAGGTAAACATTTCGCTTTGCAAGTGTGCTTGTAAAGCCGCTTTCTAATACAACTATGTGGAGTCTCCTTCATTTAGATTTCCACCATGTTAGAGATATTGGGGGATGCTTCCTTGTAGGTCTGCGGGCCTGTAAGGCACTTTCATCTTGGTTTCCTCCATGTGAGAGATCTTGGGGGACACCTTCCTTGTAGGTTTGCGAGTCCGTAAGGCACTTTTTCTGGGTTTCCTTCATGTGAGAGATCTTGGGGGACGCCTCCTTGCAGGTCTATGGGCTTGTAAGTTGCTTTCATATGGGTTTCCTTCATGTGAGAGATCTTGGGGGATGCCTCCTTGCAGGTCTGTTGGCTTGTAAGACACTTTTTTTCTAGGTTTCCTTCATGTGAGAGATCTTGGGGGATACCTTCTTGCAAGTTTGTGGGCTTGTAAGGCGCATGTTTCACGGGTCTTCCTTCATGTGAGAGATCTTGGGGGTTTCCTCCTTGTAGGTCTATGGGCCTATGAGATGCTTTCATCCTACGGGATATGTCTATCGTTGGTCTGCAGGCCTTCGATGCACTTTGTTCAAACTCTCCTTGGGTCCAAGGACCTGTGGAGTCATCTCTCTTGGAATTCTCATTCCTTTCTAGCTCCTCCACCCTTCTCATTCTTTCTAAATTCTCTTTCTTCTCAATTGTGTATATACCGAATCGAAGATCTGCATCTTCTTCATCCTAAGTATATGCCCTTCCTCTCTTCATTTTAGAATTCTTCTGTGTTATTATCTTTAATTTGGGGACAACACATAGTACTGAGACAACCTTTTACATCAAGGTCTCTTTCACTCTGCTGACTCAAATCCTTTAGTTTTTTATGTTCTAACATTACTGTCTGGTGCAGGTTTTTCTTGTCTAATGCATTTGTTTTGCAAGTCTTCAACCCGGGGGCATGCTTCCTTGGTTCGAAGAGTTATTTGCTTCCTCTACAATATCCTTTTGGCATAATGATGTTATTTATGTTTAGTAGATCTCCTTTAGCGTGCATATTAGTGTAGATTCATATGCCCACTAAAGTGAGGGAAAAATGTAATGTCGTAAAATTTCACCCCTTGCAATTTCACATACATTCTTGCATCCATTTAGTGTCCACTCCCTTAGCACTTATGTAGGCTCATTTTAGCCCCTGCATTATCCTTTTTTCCCTTCTTAGGATGCTTAACACCCCTTTTTAGTAGCAACCCTTCATGCGTCAGCTTTGTGTTAGGCCTTGTGCTTTTCCCATTCTCGATGTTTTGTAGCGTGATGTGTTTGGACACTAGCTCACTTCACGGATGTCTGCGCACCGCGCTAGTATCCTGCAACATTTCAATGCTCAAAAAATTGTCTTCGAGTATTTTTGCCACTTGTCCTCACCTTTTTTTCAGTGGTAACAAATAGGGACACTAACAGTTGGAGAAGCTTCTTTCCCCTCATTAAATGCTATCTTTTCAACTCATTTGGTCTCTTCTTCTGCTCTAGATTTATTCCAGCTCTCTAACTTCTCTCTAGCTTTAGCTCTAGCCTTCTACTCTCCAACTTTTGCTTGCACAACTTCATTCCAACATCTAGCTCCACTTTATCATCTTGGCTTCTCTCTTTTCCCTCTTTACTCTCTTGCGTGCACATCTCCCTTAGTTGTTACACAACAACTCTAAGATTTCACATTCTTATAGGGCTCTCAAGCTTTTGATGCACCCTATGTAGCTCTCTTGGGTCTCACAACCCTCTCTCTTTTTTCCTTTCTCTCTCCATTTTAGCTTACTTAAGCATTGTAGCTCTATCTCGTTCACTTCATGCTTGTGAACATTCTAGGATTCCATATCCCCTATCTATTGCATCCTTACTTCGTGCTACGGGCTCTCCTCCTCGAGTGGGGTTTGCTTTTATCACTCATACTTTGTGGTGCGAGTTCTACTCTTGAAGCAAGTTTTTCTTTCACCATGCACTTTTTCCATTTCAGTTACACTCTTTCTTTCTATCTAGTTGTCTATGGAGATGGGAACACCAAAATGGGAGTTTGATAGAGGAAAACCCCTATTCAGCCCCAAAACTTTCTCTAGATATCATGCATGCAAGTATTGAAGACATTCATTTGTTGGAGGCTTCATCACTTGTGTGGTTTTGAGCACTTCCTTTCTTCTCCTTATCTTTATCATTTCTATTTCACTTTATTTCAGTTTCATTATATTTTGTTTCTTTCTCGCGTTCTAAGATTTCTTAGCAATTAGAGTAGAAGTAGCCACTTTGCCATTTTCTATGATATTCTCTCTTAAAGGTCCATACGAGATGCCAACGTGTCCCGTTGTCATCCGTACTTCGTGCTTCCATCCTTTGGACAAGAGCTTGTTAGTTTGTCTAGAAAACCTTTGTGACTTGATCTTTCTGATTCTAGAACTTTTGCGTTGTTCCTTGAGGTAGTTTAGGGTAGTTCACCCTATGAGGCTCTCTAAAAGAAGAGAACTCGTGAGTAGCGAATCCCCCTTCTCTACATTATATATTCAAGAATTATACACTTAATGGTTTGGAAAATGAGGAAAAATAATTACTCATCTACCATCAAGAGTCGCGAGATAATATTAATTAAATTTTAAATGTATCCCTCACATTCTAATCAGCATTAGTTTTCAATAACCTTTAAGTATGTGTTGATTATCACATTGCAACCAAGTTCATCTTCGAGGTTGTTTCAAGAGAAATTATTGTGGGTCATATGAACTAGTTCCATGGTTTCTAACATGCACAATGTTTTTTGTGGAGATTATTGGAGATGCCAAGTGAAGAAATTTATAAATATAGACTCACTTTTACAATGTTTCTTGTAAAGATGGTAATAAAAATGAGTAAAAAATTTGACTGTGCCTTATACAAACCTCCTCGTCATTCAATGTATTATATTCTTAAGAGGAAATTATGGTTATAAAATGTGACTAGAGTAAATGTAATTAAAGACGACATTATTGATAAGCAAGTAACTTGCAGATTGTAAGAAGACATGGTGTCCACCTTGAAAAAACCAATAACTATTCTTTCTTTGGAGTTGTAGGTTTCAAATTATCTTTTTAGAAAAGTAACTTATGTCACTTATTGTAATTAGAGTTTAGAAAATAAGCTTTCTTTCTAGAAAGGAAGAGTAAATTCTAACTAAAATAATAATAAATTATTATATTTTAAAAAGGTAGTTACTAGGTGGTTACTAGTTAGTTATCAGGGAAAGCCTATAAATACAAGGCTTGGATATTGTAAAGGGATTTTTTTACAAAGGAGAAAGCTTTGAGAAAACCTTTTAAAGAGATTGTATCAAGGATTTTTGGCTTCATACTTTGTACATGATGGGTTTTTAAAATTGTATAATTTCAAAAAGATAATAAAGAATGCATCTGGTTCATATGTCTTAGATGTGTTTCTAAATTATTATTGTTGATTTCTCATATGTCGAATTAGCTTGATCCCTTTCTTTAATTGTGTAAACCATTGATAATCTATGTAATTGATGAAACACAAGCATATCTTGGTATCTTGATTTGAATGTGTTGAAGTAGCTTATCTCTTCGTATGTTGAGATTTTTCCATCCTTCCTTCGTCATCGTTGCATATAAAAATGTATTTTAAGTCTCCCTCTATAATATATCATTTAGTTGTGAAATATTAGTTGGTATTCATATGTCTACTATTGGGGTTTCTATTACTCATTTTCCTTTAGTTTTGTCTTTTCTCCTTTATATGCTCTTAGGTTTAAAGTACACAAAAACTACAAATACCCCCATCATACAAGTTTGAGTTGCCCCTCTTAAACGCAAAGGATGATCAATATTCTATAACAATCTCTCCAACTATTAGGACAAATGTCACCGCTCTTTGGGAAAATAGGGTCATTTTTGGAGAAAAAATCATAGTGACACATTTTTTTACCAACAGGTTTACAACAAGCTACACTTCAACATCATTAACTACCCCAATTACATTTACTTCATTATAATCCATGAAAATTTACTTTCCAAAAGGTTTTAAAACATGTAGGCCTAGCTAATTCATGGTTTTTAGAGGCATCACATTATTGGATGCTCTATAATCTAACATACAATTATGTACCAACCAACCATTTATTAGAAAATATGTGTAAAATAGATCACTTACTTTATTATTACTTGTATATATAGTGCCAAAATAAATCCTAGGTGCCTCTTCGACATTATATTTATCTATTATCTTTAGGAATTCCTATAGGTTTACTTGGATAATTACAAATATTAGGAGAATTAATAGAAAAAAATGCTCTTTCTTTATGTTTAGGGATCCTCAACAACTCTCTAACTAACACTTGAACCCTCAATTGACTCAATACTTGAGCCATATCAATTGGTTGGTATTTTGGTAAAGGAGTGGATAGTGGGATAGTTATAACAATAGTGTTATTGATGAAAGACATTACCTAATTACTAATAGAAACCTACTTTGTGTTGAATACATTTCCAACTTCCTTAGCTACCATTTATTTTTCATTTTCTACTTCCTTAAATTACTTATATTTGAAATTATTGAAGTGAGTAACCAAGATCTTTAATCTGTAACACCCAATAACCTCCACAAGAAATAGAGAGAAGTAACAAGGAAATATGCTATTCCACCAAAGAAGAATTACAATATGATACACTATGATCAAGATGCAAAATATGCAAGAGATGCCTTGCTTATAAAGGTAAGGTGGGAGATAGGATTAGATAAGATCATAAAAATTGTCTTAATCCTATCACATGAGATAATTGTCTCATAATTACCTAGGATAATGTAAAATATAGATAAGACAACTAAGACTTCGAGAAGAAAGCTTATATCCTAAGTAAACTTAACATGTGAATAAGTCCCCTAAGTCCCTAGTAAATAATTAACTAGGTGTACAAGAATTTTATCACACCAACACACCCCCTTAAGTGCAACTTAGGGAGGAAAAAAAACCAATACAAATATACAAAAGGTGGGTCCTGGTAACAAGGCATGATGAGGTACCTATGTACAAAAAAAACTCTCACAAGCAAAAAAAAGGAGAAAAAGGTTGTGGGAGAAAACTCCTCTCCAAAAGAGAGAAAAACTGCAAAGAAAATGAGAGAAGGAAGGAGGACTCATGAAGACCCCC
This sequence comes from Sequoia sempervirens, assembly GCA_007258455.2. Classification (NCBI taxonomy): domain Eukaryota; kingdom Viridiplantae; phylum Streptophyta; class Pinopsida; order Cupressales; family Cupressaceae; genus Sequoia; species Sequoia sempervirens. Next base: position 1,258,972,460 of record VDFB02271358.1, on the reverse strand, counting down.
CAAGGACAACTTCCTTCACCCCAAGCACTGATCGTAACCGAAGATAACGAGGCGATGCCAAAGGTTTAGTGAAGATGTTGACAACTTGCTGCTCCGTAGGAAAATACTCCAAGCTAAGAACACCATCCTAGATGAGCTACCTGATGAATTGCATGCAGATATCAATATGCTCTACTAGGTTGCAATAAGAAATATGGATGGCACTCTAGTTGTCACACCAAAGAGTAGTGGGTTGAGTGGAAGGAAATCCAAACTCAATCATCAGTCGATGAAGCCATGACACCTCCTAACTAGCAAGAATAATACCTTGATACTCAACCTCTATCAATGATAATGCAATAACAGTCTACTTCTTGCATGACCATGTAATCGAACCAGAACCAAGGTAAAAGACAAATTTGGAAGTAGACTTTCGATCATTGACATCACTAGCCCAACCTAAGTCAGTGAAGCCCACAATATGAGAATCTCTTGATGTATAATAAATGCCAAATTGAGTAGTTCCCTAATTGTATCTCAAGATATGTTTGGCGGCCTTCCAATGAATCTCATGAGGCTCCTAAGAGAAGCGAGAAACAAGTCCAACCACAAAGGAAATATCAGGAAGACTATGTGTCAAGTACAAAAGACTCCAACCAATTGTCGATACAAGGTAGGATCAACTGTAGGAGTAGTGCAATTGGTAGACAATACAAGACCTGACTGAAAAGGAGTGGGAACAAGCTTGCAATCAGCCATGCCAAATCTCTGAATCAAATCAAGAGCATACTTCTGCTAGAAAATGAAGATCCCCTCATAAGTTTTATGAACCTAAAGACCAAGGAAGTAATGCAAAAGACCAAGGTCAGTCATATCAAATCACCCCATAAATGCTAATTGAGTACTCTGAATCATGGAAGTGGAACTCCTTGTGAGAATTAAATCATCCACATAGAACACAAGAATGAGAAGATCCTCTCCATTTCTCTGAGTATAAATTATAGGATCATAATGGAAATGAGTGTACCTGAAAGCAAGCAAGAAACTATCCATCTTCTCATACCAAGACCGAGGGGCCTTTTTGAGACCATACAACTAATGTCAAAGCCTGCAAACAAGTGAAGAGTCCTACACAAAACCTGGTTGCTCCTCTATATATATATCTCCACATGAAGATACCCATGCAAGAAAGCACTCTTCACATCCATCTGATACACTGACCATCCCTGTGATGTAGCTATAGTAAGAACAAGATGAATAGAATTTGTCTTGGTAACAAGAGAAAAGGTCTTGAAATAGTCAATTCCTTCAACTTAAGAAAACCCATTTTCAACAAGACAAGCCTTGTACTTGTCAATGGAACCATCGGTTGCATATTTTGTATGATACATCCACTTGCACCGAACCAATTTTCTTCCCTTAGGAAGAGGAACAAGATCCCAAGTATGATTCTTCATTAAAGAAGAACACTCATCAGCCATAGCACTATCCCATTCAAGAATACCTGAAACATTTGAAAACTTTAGAGGATCATCCAAATGGCATGACTCAAAAGATTGATCCCTAAAGTCTGAGAACAAGTGTGAAAAGTGTCTGTGGGATCACTAACAAGAGGACTAGCCTCCTCAATAGTAACACAAGCCCATCATGGCCTAGTGGGTGGATTCGAAGGTGGTGGATCAAGACCATTATTAAGAAGCAAAACATCCTCAATTGAAGAAGATTGAGTAGGTTGTTATGAAGAAGAAGTCGAAGGAGGATCCATTTGGGTGAAGGACTCAACAAACTGGACATAACGACAAAAATGTACCTCTCTTGTGTCAGGACCAAACAATCTGTATGTGTTCACATTCTCACAATAGCCAAAAAAATTGAGCCACTGACTATTCTTCTCCATTGATTTATGCCAACCATCCAGAATGAATGTAGAAGACTCACCACCAAATACTCTAAATAAGGATACATTAGGCTTGTGATGAGACCAAGCCTCCTTAGGAGTCATATTCCGCACTGCCTTGTGAGGCATACAGTTCTAAATATAGTTGGCACAATTGACAACTTCAGCCCAAAAATACTAGAGCTATGGACCTAGATTGAATCATACAATTGGTCATCTCCCATGGAGTCCTATTATTCCTCTCTACCACACCATTATATTAAGGAGTGTAAGGAACTATGTGCTGATGAAGAATACCATGCTTACTACAAAAATCCTGAAATGCTTGATTGACATACTCCCCCATTATTTGTATGTATTTTTTAAAGAAAAAAACTTGACTGCTTCTCCACAAATGTTTTGAAGGCCTTGAAGATGGTGAAAACCTCACTCTCGAGCTTAAAAAATGAGACCCACGTGCATTGAGAAAAAATATCAATGAAAGTGAGCACATACTTAGCCCTTGAAAAAGAAGGAGTTGGGAATGGCATGAGATCACTATGGACCAACTCAAGGGGTGTGGTTGCATGTGTAGCTTCACCCTTAGGACAAGGATCTGTATGTTGTTTTTCGAGAACACAACCTTGACAAACTCCATCTGTGCAAGAGATCTTAGGAAGACCAACCACTAAGTTATGTGCATGCATCTATTGAAGATATCTATAGTTCAAATGCCCAAATCTTTCATGCCAAAGTTTGCTTATTGAATCAACATGAAAAATGAAACATGAACTTGTTGAGGACTCAAAGCCATCAAACTGATACAAATGGTTCTTATGATCAACTATCCTTGTAGCAACAACCTTCTCAAGATCCTACAACTATCTAATAGTCACATTTTGTGGAGTAAACTCAATAGTCTTTCCATCTCCAGAATGAAAAATTTGATATATGAAAATTAGATTCACTAAAATATCAGGAACAAGAAGAACATCCTCAATGCACCCATCTAGCATCTGAACAAATCCTATCCCCAAAATTAGAATTTGTGACTATTTCCCAACTATAATCTAAGAAGTAGAAGTATGAGAAATGGAATCAAGAAGATCATGTGAATTGGTCATGTGATGTGAAGCACCTGAATCAAGGATCCAACTATTAGAAGATGAATGAATGACATGTGTTGAAAGAGCTCGATCTTTGCCAATGGAAGAAGACTTAGGCACTAAAATATTATGTCTCTTCATAGCTTCCTCCAAGGCCTCTAGTCTCTTAAAACAACAAGACTCATCATGCCCAGTTTTGCCACAAAATGAACAAGGATCTCCTTTCTTTTTCTTGGAATTGGAAGAAGAATCATTAGAGGTATAAGAAGAAGGAGGTGGAGTGGAATTATCATTTTTCTTTTGCTTCAGTTTGGAGAGATACTCGCTACCTGAAGATGATTCTTTCTTTGGATTTTTCTTATTCTTTCCTTTACCCTTGGAAGATTGAGTAGTTAGATCTTAATGCTTAGAACTAGGCAGTGCATCCAACTGAACCAACTTGGCCTGCTCCTTAGTAAGATGCTCACAAAACAAATCAAAAGAAGGCATTTTATACTCTTTCCCCACAACATCCATAATAGAATAAAAAGTAGAAGAGAACACTTGATAAGGGCCTCTTAACTTAGATAGAATCAAGAAGATACATTCATTATTAGATTTATCATGCCCACATCCCTTTAATTGTGACAAAATTAGTTTGAACTGTGCAAGAAAATATTTAATAGAAGGAAATGCATCTGGAGAGAGTGATTGTAGATCTACTTGAAGCTGCAAGATTCTAAACTGATTGACTTGACCATAAAATTCTTCAAGTTTATCCCAAACATTCTTAGGTATTTTACATCCAGTAATATGAAACGAGTTATCAAATACATGCAAGCCAATGAGCCCTTTTGCTTCATCCATTTTACATCTATGGTTAAATTTTTCATATTCCATTGTGAATTCAGGTTTTTGTGCTTCTAACATTTACCATAGACCCTTAGATTGTAATAATTGAGTCATTTTTAGCTTCTATGTATGATAATGTGTTGAGTGAGTGGTTCAATTTGCCTTAAATCTATCATGTGGGATAGAAGAACACCAAGAGAAAGAAGACAATGTGGCACTTAAATGTGCCTTTCACCCCCCCAAAATGTATTAAAATTGGATTTGCAAACCCCCAACAAATTACAATGAAGAAATTTTGCAATTTGTACAAGTAATAAGCTCAAATCAATTATTTATAACACATGGTGCTTTTTACAATTTTTGAAAAAATGGCTTGTCAAAACTGAAAATAGAGGTTACAAACATATTCCTTGCAATTTTCTAAGCAATTAAAAAAAAAATTGCCAAATTTTGACTTCATATGCAAAAGTTATGCCAATTACAAGTAATAAATGCACATGTACCTTTAGGCTGAAAAAGTTGGCAAACCTGGAAAAATATACAAAAATCACCTATACCACTACAAAGATCATCAAACCATCTTTCCGATGATATCTCATTTGCAAAAATATTATACTTTGGCAAAAAGTTGTGCAAAATTGAAAAAAATGCCTATTTGAGGCACGTTAAAGGCTAAATAGGGGCAAAAAAGGAGCCCTGGTGGCTCCCTAGGTGGCATCGGTAGCGGCGGTGGCTACTTGGTGGCAGATTGGCGAAGCTTTGGTGGTGATTTGATGGTAGGTTTGAGTTGACCGCTAGCAGTCTCTCCTTAACCCTTGGCGGTTTATGCTCTGACTGATAGTTCAAAATTAATGCTGGCAGTTATGATAAATGCTAGGCAATTTAAAATGTCACTAGCTATTGCAGTTTAAAAGTTTGCAGGGCCTTAAGGCCGCAGGGGGGTTATTAACCCCAAGCGCAACAGTCAACGCTAATAATTTAAAAAAAAAAATTGAAATATTTAAAAAAAGGCTTCTTGAATTTATTTTTTTCAGAATTCTCTATAAAAGTTGTCATACTTGCAACCTGGAGGGTCGTATGACCCTCTGGGTAAAAAATTTTTGCCCCTAAAATAACTTTTGCCAAATATAGTCAAATTATATATCAAAATTCATGGAATTGGTCTCTTGGAGGTAATAGCAAGGTTATTTTTTTGCTAAAAAAGCTCCTATAAAAAAGCTACTTCTCAAATCTAAGCTTCAAACCCTTGTTTTCCAAAGTTGCAAATGGTGACCAAATTGAGTGAAATGAAAGCCAAATATGACTTTCTCGAGCCTCTTGGATGCAATGGGATAGCCAAAAATACTGCCACTATAGCTAAAAGTGTTGCAATCACCAGATCTCACCAAAAAACATACATGTAATATAGGATTAACAAATCTTTGCAAACCCTTTATGATTCTCAAAAAAGAAACATAAGAGAAGAGCATACACGAATTTACAAGATCAAAAAAGAAACTCAAATCATAATAGAAAACTTGATGGTAGAAACTCTCTAAGAAAAAGGAAGGGGCTTGATAGATTCAAAGCTCTAATACCATGTTGAAGTGAGCAACCATGATCTTCAATTTGCAACAACAAATAACCTCCACAAGAAATAGAGAGAAGCAACAATGAAAGATGTTGTTCCACTAAACAAGAATTATAATATGATCAAGACACAAAATATGCAAGAGATGCCTTGCTATAAAGGCAAGGTGAGAGATGGGATTAGACAAGATCATGACAAGTTTCTTAATCCTATCACATGAGACTTGACTAACTCATAACTACCCAGGATAATGTAAAATCTATATGACAACTAATACTTCTAGAAGAAAGCTTATATCCTAAGTAAACTTAACATAATTGGGACATCAATACTCTTGTACAGGGACATATTTCTTCTATAGGGATGAATTTGGTATACACATCTTCTTTTTAGGAAACAACTTCCCTGTAGTCTTATTTGCACTTTTCTCTAAATTTTTATCATTTTATTTTCCTTTACTTACTGGTGTAGTTGACACATTTGGAACAATAATATCTCTAGCTTGACCTTTGGCACCTACTTTCCTATTTGTTAGTGTTTACCATTTTGAACTTGTAATACAATTGCTTAGGTAAGAGATTTAATGTGTTCATTATATGGTTTAGCTCTACTATACATGTGTTGCATCAAGTAATATTTCCACACCATCAAACAATATTGGGAGAAAAACCATGGTCATTTGCAATTGTACAAGTCTCTCATATCTACTTACATCACCCTCACATGATCATATAATTGAAACTGTGCCATTTACATCAACAAACATATGTCTTTGTACACCATTCATGTCTTAGATGGACCCACAAGTACCAAGAGGCATATGAAAGTCTTCATTTGTTGTATCTTATCCATTTTGAGACAATTAATGATATCTTGAGTCATGCTAGGAGATAGGTAAGGGTTTTTGTTCAAACAATGGAGTTTTAATACTTGGCATGCTAGATAAGGAAAATTCAACAGGAATGCTAGGATGAAAAACTTTAAAACTTAGAAAGTTGGATTTTGGGGGGAAAAGTGAATTTTGAGGAAAGGGTGCATGGATGACCAAACCCATAATCCTAAATTATGAGGAAAAGGGTCTTAGAGGGGAAAAGGGAAGTTGGGGAGAAAGGTACGCTAGAGATGATAGGTTTGATAGGCATGTCAAGATGAAAATTTTGAAATTCCAAAATTTGAAAAGTTACATTTTAGGGGGGAAATGTGCCTTTTGAGAAAATGATGCATGTAGGACCAAACTTAGAATCCAAAAAAATTAAGGAAAAATAGCTTAAAGGGGAAAATGAGAGTTGGGGGGCAAGGTGTGCCAAGGATGATAGGTCTAACAAACATGTTAGGATGAGAAACTCTAAACATCTAAAATTTTGAAAGTTGAATTTTGGGTAAGATAGTGACTTTTGAGGAAATGATGCAAGGAGAACCAAACTTAGAATCCCGACATTTAAGGAAAAAGAGGCTTAGAGGGGAAAAGGTGAGTTGGGGAAATGAATGATAGGGATGACCAAGTCTAAAATCTCAAAGTTTGGAATGTTGGATTTTAGAGGGGGGGGAAGTGAATTACGAGGAAAGGATGCATGTGTTACAACCAAACCCATAGTCTAGTATTTTAAGGAAAAAGGGGTTTAGAGGGGAAAATGAGAGTTATTGTAAATGCATACTAGGGATGATAGGTCTAATAGATTGAGGTGAGAAACTCTGAAACTCTAATATTTAAAAAAGTTGAATTTTGGAGGAAAAAATGATTTTTGAGAAAATGATGCATGAAGGACCAAACCCAAAATCCCAAAAATTAAGGAAAAGGTTCTTAGAGGAGAAAATGGGAGTTGGAGAGAAGGCATGCCAAGGATAACAAGTTAAAAAAACCATGTTGGGATGATTGAGTCTAAAATATTTAAATTTATAAAGTTGGATTTTGGGGGATAAAAGTGACTTTTGAGAGAATGATGTGAGGAGCAAACTAAAAATCCAAAAATTTAAGGGGAAAGTAGCTTAGAGGGGAAAAGGGGTGTTGAGGGGAAACTGGAAAGGTATACTAGAGATGATGAATCTTGTAGGTATGCTAAGATGACCAAGTTCAAAATCTTGAAATTGCATAAAATCACTTAAAGAAAGGCCAAATTAAAAGATATTGATCATAAAAGTACCCTTCATTTTTTTTTACTAAGGATATTTAATGAAAATAGTTTGAATGAATACCCTCAAAATATTACTCAATGTGGGGGACCCAACCAGAGATTTCTCATATTAGTTATCAATAAAGAGTGGATAGGGTCAAATGCACAACTTTGGAGTAGAACAAAGCAACTTAGATGAGACACATGAAAATGAGGTGCCAAAATGGTCAACAATCATAAAGAGAGAAGGGAGACTTTGCAACAATTAAAGACCACTTGGTATAAGAATTAGGCCTCTAAGGTGTTAGATTATGTACAAATTACTCAAATAAACATCCTAAAAAAATACAAACAAAATATCATTCCTAGGGAGGGCTATTCAAATGAGAAAGGGGTTAATTTGAATGCTTTAAAATAAATCTAGATGTACATCATAAATCAAGATGATCATATTAAATGGATATGTTCTAGCTATATAATTTATTTAGTTAAAATTCATTATAAATTATTCATGATTGACCTAGAGGACCCTACTTTGTTACTAACAATAGGTTATAAAAAATAGGTTTCTTAGGTCCATTTAGATGTGTCTTATGTTTCCATGCAAAAGAAAAAAACAAAAACCTCTTCATCAATTACCCTTTGATTGAAAAATGTTGGGCTTGGTTGTATAATAAGTTAAAGGGTACCTTCTAGCTTCCTAACTCCTTGTTGGATTTTTTCAAGAATTTATGACAAGTAACTTAAATCAATATTTTTCATGTCTGTAGAACACAATCCCTTCTCTTCCCGTTTGGACAAAAGAGAAGGAGAGAAATAGGAGGATATTTCAAGGAATGAGGGAAAATAGGAATTACTCATCTTACATTTGGAATGAATAATATAACAATGATAATGGTAGAATCTCAATCACAAAAGAGGATGTTTTATACATAGGATGTGGAGATGCTAAAAAATTGAGCAAATCGAGTCTCCCCCAATTTATGAGATGTCTTCATCGACTCTAAATTCTATTAGATAAATCAATGGTCAAATAGGTTCCTCCTGTACCAAGAACATGGAAGATGGATTTTAATGGTGTATCTTGAGGAAATCTTAATCCTTCAAGAGTTGGTTGTATCATTCAAAACTCTAACATAAACTTGATCAAATCTACCTCAAAGAAACTATCCATGGGGACTAATAACAAACTAGAGGCAGAAGCATTACTACCAGGTTTGTAGTTGCACAAAACATGTCCTCCAAATAAGGTGATTCACTCAAAGTAATTCTCTACCTTTAGAAACTATAATCCTTTAACTAAAAAATCTCAAAAATGTTGAAATAAGCCTTAGAGCTTCTTGATTCGCTAAAGCAATATTTTATTTTCCATTGCTATAGGGAGGGAAATAATCTTGCATAATATTTATCAAATTATGGGGTAGAGAAGTTGGAAGCCATTATTCAAGTGATAGGCTATCAAATAGTAAGGGATCAAAAGTGTGCGGATTCATGAGAGCAAGGTAAGCATTGCTCTAGTTGAAAGCTATTTGCTTGATCCTCTAGTGGTGGGGTTGGTGAAATTATATCATCACATCATGTCATTAGGTATCACTTCCCAAACAAGTGTTTATCTCTCCAAATTTGTAATTGATATGTGGAATTTTCTTTTCTATCTAGAGATGATGGAGTCTTTGGTATTGGGTGTTAGTGTCCACCAAATAGCTTTCATAGGAGAAATCACTTTGGCTAGGTTAAGGAAGGTATTTTTCTTTTAGGATGAAGATATGGTGAAGGCCATTGGAGAAATATTAAGGGGATTTTTTAGAGGATTCTAGGTGCAATCGAGTAAATTATAAAATCTTCTCAATGTTGGTAAGAAATATTCTCATTATATAAATGGAGATAAATATTTGACTAAAATCCTCAATCATTTTTACATTTGGAAGAAGTTTAAATTGGGTTTGATGGAAGACGTGGATAGAGCCAACCCCACCGAGTTTTTTTTCCCTACTCCAATTTTGAGTTTTAGGGGTTGATTTTATTCAAATGGTGAGGCTCATTAAAGCTTGAATAAAACCCATAATCAAAAAGCTTCTATCCATTTAATGATTCCTTAGCAATGGTCATGTCTCATAGGCATATCAATATCACTCAACAATCAAGGTGAAAAATCTCAACTAGCCCAAGAAGTTTTAACTGCTTCAGGAGTGATTCAATGTGGCAAAGGAAAAAAAATGTAATTAATTTTTTGGCTCATTATACGACTCAACTATTTAATTAAGATCATATTAATTAGTGATGGTCAAGAAAGGTGAAATGCCAAGTTAGCTATTATCAATTATCCAGAGGTTTGAACTTGGCATATGTCTCAATCAGACTTGTTAATATAGAGGGAGGGCCATTCTTCATTTCACTTGAATCAAACCACTCTTTGAATTGGTAACACAAATATAGAGGTAGGGTAATCAAGAAAAAGTGATGAATCTTATAGCCTAGAGTTCGTTAATTTCTAGATACATGGTTTAGTTAAATATATGCTCTCTCTTGTTGAATTAGTATTTCTTTTTTCAAATTGGTGTAATGTAAATCTACAAATAGTGATGGTTACTATTATGTAGTTAGTTAGTAAGGCCTTTTTGTAAGGAGAGGTCAAGTATGATACCATGACTATAATCAAACTATACATTATTAGTATGTTTATAGTTGGTTATGTTAGAGAATTCCAAGATCAAAGAGCTTGAAACAAACTTTCACAAGTTATCAAAATAAGCACACTAGCATGTATATCAATATAAATGAAGAGTATATAATACAATGAACAATCCTTGTATATATAGGCAAGGATGAAGAGGTGAGAAGGTAGGAGTGAAACTCTTAATACCCCTCCAAAGATGGGACACTTGTGATCTCATTTAACAAGTGGGTGAGCAAGTGGCAAGTGTACATGCAATAGGTGTCGCAAGTCATGAGGACACATGTCTTAACCGTATGAAGTGATAAAAAAGTGAAAGAAACCTAAGGAAACTTAAGCTAGGTGTGAATAGGTCAATCATAGAAAGATGATTAGCTAACTAGGTATGATAATGACTCTATTAACACTAAAAATTCCCCTTAAGTGCAACTTAGGGAGAAATGTATCCACTAATAATGAGTCTCGACTACCAAGCCATGTTAGGTACTCATGTGCAAATATCTCATAAAGTGGAGTAAAGGAGAAAAACCCAGTGGGAAATAAAAACACCTCTCAAAAAGAGAAATGATGTGATAAAATGAAATGTATAAGTGAAGAAGATGGGTCATATATGAAGAACTCATGATGAACCCAAAAGGAATACTTATTATAGAAAAATGTACAATGAATATTCCCACCATAGGAGAGAAGAGAAAAGGTCATGTGACCCCCTAGAAATTGTGAGGTAATGAACTCCACATGAGAAAATGCTTCATCCCAAAACTGATAGTAGAAGAGAAACCATGTAGTATCCCCTCAAGATGATGCCCACAGTGTCGGTAGATGCTCAAAATTAGATGTTGAAGATGATCCATGATCACTGAATACCATTTATCCCCTTGGGAAGAAACACCACCACAAATGTGTGCAAGATGACTTCCCATTCCGGATAAGAATATGCAGAAAGTAAGGTGAATCTCTCTGAGTAATGTACATGATCCAAAGACTGAAATTATACCAATGATAACATCGAGTGATACTCAAATATCTCCAATCCAATGTTGATGTGTGACAGATGCTAATAAGATAGATCAGGTATCATATGTGATTCTAGAACAAGGACCATGGATGTATGGTTATGTCAAGACCAATGTGAATTTGATATCATTGCAAATGATGATAATTGAGTTGGATAGGTCAACTCATGAATTTTTGCACAACATGTCACGATAAAAGTTGATGTAGGTGAGACAAGAGCAATATATAAAGATGGAAAAAGGTGATGCAACTTCATTGAAGCTAACATCAAATAGAAGATGAATGTCCTCAATAGGGTCATCTAAATCTACAATACATGATTCTACAAATAAATATGTGATGTATGGTAGATATGTATCCCAATGTGGTGGATTCAAAATGACAATATAAATGTTTTGATATAAAGAATCATGAGAACCCGCGAATGAGCCAACACCATATTTAGATGATATGGGAGATGAGATATCAATGAAAGTCAACAAACTACATTATTCATTCCCAAATGATGATGTCTCACAAGATGTTTGAGTGAGACTAGATGATGATTTTGTATGTGTTGGAACTAGAGGATTAGGTAAGGAGATACCATGACTAAGAAGAATTTGCTTCATTTCCTTAATTTTATGAAACCGATATTCTTCTATTGTATGCCTTTTCTTTTCATAATATCCAGATTTGATTTTTCATTAATTAGGAGGATTACAGAGAATACTCAAATGGAAAGGATTTAGTGTGAGAGACATGATCATATGAACCAACAAACTCAAAAGAAGAAACACCTATATTGTCCCCATTGATTCAAAGAGACCCCAATAAAGATTAGTGTTGATTATAGCCCCCTCAAAACAATGAGCAAGAAAATTTTACAAGTTATGAAGATCAGATTCCAAATCGACCATTTATAATGCACATTGATTTTTATAAAATGGGCTAATCCAAATCTTAATTTTCCAAGAAAAAATAATTTTGTGTGAAATTCTAATAGAAATCATTTTTTTTTACAAAATTATGATAAGCGGGGTGAAAGTTATGCCTAGTCGAAATTTGCTTACAATGTTGACTTCAAAGATTTAAAAAATAATTTTAAACAACAACAAATTGAAAAAATCTCGATGCTAAAATGTGGTGATTGAACCATCTTTCCAAAAACTATTCACAATTGAAAAAACCCCCTCGTTTACAAGTTATGACAAAATGAAAAAAAACAACCCTTTACAAGTACTTTATGTTTCACAAAATGATTAGCTTTAATTATGATTGGTCAGCATTGTGGAAACATAATGTCATTGTTACAATATAATTTTAGGCTTTTATTGTTATAGTTAACATGATTTTAATGTCTATACCCTAAAGTAATTGATGACGGGTATTTTATTGTACCCCTAACCTTGCACACTAAGTAAATTGATTGTGTTTGCCATAGAGGCAATATTTACAATGAATTGCCCTATTGTAACAAAAACACTTGACTTTGTATTGGATAAGAAAACAAGCTCTATACTTGGCACATGTATATATTTCAATGGATTTGGCGTTTGGAGGGCGTCTGACTAATTCATGAGGTTTAAACCATACACAATGACCCAATAGCAACTGAAACTCCTTCGTTGATTTGGTGCACCGAAGAGGTGAGGGGTCTTAGCATGGCCGCCACTTGCTTGTGCCACTATGATTAATGAAGATAAAGTGTAAAGGCGTGAGTAAAAATGTGGGTTGCTACAAATGGAATATGGTGCCTATGTGTAGGGTAGCAAAATATATGAATGAAGAGTTTCTTGTGCAAACTCCCCAAACAAACCATTCGATCTCCAAATTGTGGCAGAAAATCATTGCTAATGGTTGTCGCCCTCTGCCATATCCACAGGCTTTTCTTCTATTGATCAAAGATATTTTGGGAACAAAGATGGGGTCGATGGAGAAGGCGCCACCCCAAAGGAATGTGCAAGTCACGCTATGCCTTTCCTGCCTCTTGTCACTCCACCACCCACAATGAAATTCATTGTGTGAAATGTGGATGGCGTGCAGGTAAGCCTAGTGCAGAGGTGAATTTCCTTTTGTGAGTTGTCAAAATTCTTCACTCTGATCTTCAAAATGAGCACCTTCAAACAAGCAACTACAAACAAACCACAACAAACCTTCCAAAGAGGCTGAAACAACCAAAACTTTACACAATAGGCCAAAATGGCCAAAATGTATTAAAAAAGCAAATATCTGCCGTAACGAGCAAATGGGTAGGGGAAGATTGGCCCTCTCTATTTTTCTTTTTCAATTTTTAATTTTTGAAAATAGACAAGTGGCCCAAAAAAAATGCAAAAAATTAAAATTACCGAAATTGATGAAATGAAAGGTATTTTTTTTTGTTTCTCGAGCCTTTTGGACATGATGGTGATGTCCATTTGGCTCTATGATACTTTGTTGATATGGATATGTGCGAGAGTCACCTTGACGTGGGAAGGAACATGCTCTCATGGCTATGATACCATGTTGGAGAATGCCAAGATCAAAGATCTTGAAATAAACTTCCACAAGTGAACAAATTAAGCACAATATTATGTCTATCAATATAAAATTAAGAGCGTATTATACAATGATCAAGCCTTGCATATATAGGCAAGGATGAGGAGGTGAGAAGGTAGGAGTCATACTTTGATTACCCCTCAAAAAATGGAACACTTGTGAGCTCACTTGACAAGTGGGTGAGAAAGTGGCAAATGTACATGTAACAAGTGTCTCAAGTCACAAGGACACATGTCTTAACCATATGAAGTGAGACAAAAGCAAAAGAAACCTAAGTAAACTTAAGCTAGGTGCGAATAGGTCAATCCTAGAAAGGTGATTAGCTAACCAGGTATGATAATTACTCTATTTACACTAACAGGTTACAATCATAGTCTATTTTTTCATGCAAAGGTAATTGATGTTGTGGGTCTATGTTATTGATAAACGACATCGCCCATTTTGTCATTTACCATGTATCCATCTTCTAGTCTCTTATCAAACAAATATGTACTACATTTTCAATATCATAATATAATAGGAGAGGGCCCTTAACCCTCACTTTAATTATAAAAAAATATTATTGACTACATTTAAATATTTACATTGGTTTACATCATTTCAAAATTTGAAACATATATCAATTTTATATGCTTCAAATTAAAAAGTTAAAAGTTGTTGCCCTTTTCCTTCATAAAAGGGTAACACAAATTTGTGATTTTTCCTTGATGAAATGGATGGGAGAAATGGAAAGAGGGAAATGAGATCACAAGAAATCCATAACTTCAATAACATGAAGGGCGACACAATCTTTAGATCTTCATATTTTGGTATTTTTTCTTTAATAGTTGATGGTCTCTTTGCAAAGACGTGTGTTGGAGGAGAGTACAATGGTAGTAAGTTTTTTAAATATTATTCTTGTAGAGGAGGGGGACCAAATGCTTAGGACCCCAAGTCATAGGAGGGTCTAGAACGATCAGCTACCCTGATCTACCTCACACTAAGGATTGTTTAAGGCAATTTTAATGTTTTAGGAGGGTGAAAAGGAAGTCTATTGATCTTCCATTGTCCTTCTATCAACCCAAGAGGTTTAGGGAACCAAATGAGTTAATTCTCGATTCAAAATTGATACCTCAACAACTCTTTGTCAAAGGACCCCAACACAGAAGATGGATGATAGCGCGGTGCACTGGCATCCCGATCAGGTGCTAGCATTTGTACGGATGAAGAGTACATAACACAGTTAAGACTTAGTAGAGAACTAACTACAATTTGATGAATAGAGTTTTATATAACAACATAAAGCATGATGTAGCTAAAGTACTAGGAAAGAAAGAAGAATACTCTAACTTAAAAATTTATGCAATACAAGGTGGAGGGAGACCCCAAACAATCTCAAATTGATCAAATTCAAACAAGGTAATAACCTTCAACACACAGTTCTTTCAAACTATCCATAGACAACACCTTTAGGGTTCTAGGTCTCAAAACTCATCAAATGGACCTAACTTACTGAGAAGGTCGTACAAGGCCAACAAAACACCAATTTAGACTCTCAACAGACCCCAAACCAAAATCCCAACTGGTTTCAAGAGCATTCTTTGTGCCATCATTAAGAAACAATAACCTAACCTTGTAAAGGCTACTTGAATTAGCCCACTTTTCCAAATGAAGTACCTTCAAATCAATTTTTCTACACAAAAAATCTTTTGAAAGTCTTGAGATATGTGTCAAAACATAAGATTCCACAATTTGTTTGTTGATTCAAGGCTTCTACATAACTGATCCATGAAACCCTCCCTTCACACTCCAAAACACAAGGGTTTAATGAAAAACACACCTATAGGACTCCCCCAACCAAACTAATGCCTCAACCAGATCATAAGTAGTCTACACATACCTAAATAACCCTTACATGGGCAACTCAATCAACATTTCATCATAACCTTCACTTGGTAATTCATTTTCACAAGCAAATTGCTTTGCCCAGCCCTAGGGCATCACTTCCAAGCCACCAAAACATTTGACTATGGCTCCTAACCTATTTGAACATGTATCCTAACATAATATGTGCCATTCCTCCGAGTAATAAGTCACAACAGTAGGAGGAATGGCCTCTACATTAAATAAATTTCAAAACCAGACCTTACTAGCCTGTTACAGAGAGTCACAAAAACTTGAGGAGATCTTGCTCCAAAATTAAGTAAAAACTCTCAAAGTGAACACAAATGTAATTTAGAACATTCCACTATAGTCTCCAACTCATTTCAGATTAAATCTTGCTTGTACGGGTTCGTATAGAGTAAGAAAATATCAGAAAACATAGGAAATTTGCTAAAAACGTTGGTATTTATTGGAATTCTTTCACAAAGATGATCAACAACTGATGTTTGAGCCCTTTGAGGCCTTATATATCAAATACATTTGAATTCAAATAACTCCAACATACTCAACCAACTTTTTAACTTCCTAGACCCTTAATACTCCCTAATCTACTCTTAGATTACTTTTGTTTAACAACATTTTGCATTTTTGAGTGACTTATTGACCCCTAAACACAAATGACCACACAAAACCCAAAATTACATAAGGATGGTATGTTTAGACCTTATTTGGATTGAATAAACTCAAACCACACTAAACTACCCCTTGACTCACTTTTGACCAACATCAAATTATCAAAATTTGAAGATAAAGTGTAGGTGCTCTTGCAACAAAAATATAAGTTGACAAGAGTGAAAGGTGATAGAAAATTCAACTCACAATTGGTCTAGACCCCTACAACCTCCACACAAACGTAAAACCTACACACAAAATAATAGAGAAAAATGTTGGGGTTGTTTCGGGGCTTGCCGTAGTCAAACCCTTGTTTTGGTATTCCCACCTCCACAAACAACCAAAATAGCCATGAGATGGAAAATGCGATCAAGAAAAGAATAGAAGAGAGTACGACCAAGCAATGGTAACTACACTATCCTACAAAATTAAATGGAAATGCTAAACAAAGTGGATATCACCTCCCAAACAAGGTGCCCTCAAGCATGTGAAGGGATATTTGAGCTCATAAGCCTTTAAGTGCCACTGTTGTCGTAGCAACGAGAGTGAAATCCAGTAGAGTAACGCCTTCGAGTTTCAACAATGGTGAAAAATGGAGTGTGTAACAACAAATGCAATCAAGAAAGTGTGTAGAAGTGAGAAGAAGATGAAGTGAATGAATGAAAGAGCAATTTGAAGGTGAAATGGAGGGAAGGAAGTCATTTGAGGTCGGTCAAGAGGCACATGAACATTACACTATATCGCCAATGGCTAGTTGTAATGTCCCTGTAGATTCCAAAGGTGGGAATTTTGTCAAGATGGTAGCACATCGCACAGATGTCCCTGACAAAAATTCCCCCACTGACACTACAGACAACCACCAAGTGGGTGGAAGCGGAATGGATAAAGTGGAAAAGCATTATCGGGTTTAATTTTTCTAAGGGGAGGGGATGTAAATGGGGAATTTGAAAGGGGTGCAAATTCACTCCATTACATTTTTCCCCACTTTAGCAAGCATATGTGCTACCAGATGCAAGGTAAAGTAGATCGAAAGAGTTTAGAAATGTATACTTGAACCATCAAGGAAGTAGACCATAATCTAAATTACCCGAAAGTGTAGGAAGAAGAGATGGCTCCACAGGTCCTCACACCCAAGGAGAGCTAAACAAAATGTAATGTGTCACAGATCTATAGACCTAGGAAAGGTGAACAAAAGGCTTTGTAGGTCCCCAGAGCTACAAAGTTGAACAAAGAGATCTTGTAGGATGTAAACTCTTCATAGGTCCTTAGACTTGCAAAGGAAGTGCCCCTAGGTACTTATTCCTGAGGGAAGCCAGATGTAAGAGGCTCCACATAGTTTGATTGAAAAGCAACTTCATAGGCGCACCTGCAAAGCAACATGTTAATCCACAAACAAAACATGTTAGATAACAAAAAGAAGCCACATAGGAAAGCAAGCATACAGTCACATATACAATCAATAATTGAAGTAAGAGCTTTCAAAGGGGTCCCTCAAGAACCCTTCAAAAGAGAGGGGATCCACTCAAGGGATGCTCAATTTGAAAGTGATAACACTTTTTTGAAAAGAAACAACATTTTTTGCCAATAATTATAGCATCATAGACTCCTTCTAAAAGATTCATTTCATTAAGGAATTCAAAAGAAAGAATGTTCCCTCGCAAGGGCAAGTCCAGATTCTATCTTATGAATCTGAGATGAAAGAAAAATTTGTTTAGGAGTTCATGTTGAAGAATGCAATTTTTGAAAAAACAAAAAAGAGATTTTCAAGAAGAGATTCGTTGGCCACCAAATGCATCTTTTGAAAATAAAAGTAGTATGATAGCCCCCCTTAGGATGGTGTGTTCCCAACACAAAGGCAGGCCACATCCTAAGGAGAGAAAAGCAAGAATAAAAGTATTGTTGTGGCCCACATAACATAACGGGATGTAGCCATTGTAATGTTGTCGCACATGCGAGGGACAAAACATGAACACCACAACATCACAAAGCAAGCAAGGGAAAGATAAATAAAAAGGACAAACAATGACATAACAAACAAGAGATAAGGGGATCTGATATTTTGGGGTTAGAGCTACTCATAAATATAGATAGATAAGTATACTAATATATAAATGAACTGTCATAAACCCCCTACTATATTAGACCATGTGAAGAAAGGCACGTAAAAAAAATGAAAATTAAAAAAATGGGTCAACATGGAAGGGTGGCCTAAATGCCCCCAACACTTTGCATCGTCTCCAATTTTAAAAAATCAATGTACAAAAAATAGAATAATGATGTGACAAATAAAAGTTTTATGACACAAAAACATTCCTATATCCAAGCACCTACGAGGGTGAAAAGGTTCATATAGGAACATATAAAACAACGCAGAGGAACACAACACACACACACACATTCCAATCTACATATAAAGAAGAGGCGCCCCCTAGTTCTCATCAACCAAGAGGTCATTGTTCTCCCAATCTAGATCACTGTAAGGGGAGGGTGGATGAGCCTACAATGGAAAAATATCAATGGGGTACCCTCTGACTCTCCTACAACAAGAGCTAAGGAAGAGGGCCCCTTGAGGTCCTCTCCACTCAGTTCCTGTGAGGTGAATGTCAGTGATCTCGCAAAGATCGCTAATAGAGCCAAGACATCATCCATGGAATTAAACATGCACTTTACAAGGGTGCCATGTGTCAATTCAACAAGTGATGGAGGAGGCGCCCGAGATCCACTACTAGCCTCACCAAAAGATTCAAGAGCAGTGATGAACTTCGGGGACATTGGGGCTACCTACGTCACTATGATGATGCAAGCCAATGCAAAATCAACCTCCGAAGAAGGTGAACCCTTCTTCTAACCCCATTGCAAGCAGGGTCGTCCTCCATATTTTGCTTCATTGGAGGATGCAAGATCCCCATAGATGAAGAAGAGGGCAAGAAGGAAGAGAAGAAAACAATGACATACACCACCGAGGTGTTTGGCATGTCCACAGGTTTTGAAAAAGGAGGGTTGTCTAGAAGGGACATCAGAAGGGGAGGTTTAGTTGAAGGAGCAATGAATACCTGCATGCTCTTTGGGTGAGGATCATTCACGCTCGTAGGGGGAGTCGGGAGTAACTTTGAGGCAGAGGGAACTAAAGCAAGAGGGGTGGGAGAGGAGGATAAAATAGAAGATGTCGAAGCAGGAGCTATTGGCTCCACTTCCTTCTTCTACAAGGTGGCTTTCTCAACAACCAAATCCTTCCTTCGATGCTTGCACTCAAACGCAAGGTGGTTTTTATGACTCCGGGAGCTAGATGTTACAACTTGAGAAGGGACAAGAGGCTCCTATTTAGCTGTTAAGGCATCCATCACAAATGTTTTCAGCAAAGGGAGGGACTCCTGAATGGGAATAGGAGGGAGAGATGGAGAGGAAGATGCAATAATAGCGAGGGAGTAGGCTTGAGCGCCTTACTGGTGAGCCTCTTCCCATTCACTACCTTAGAGGTAGCAACAGTAGGAGGTTGTGGAGGTCGAGACACAAAAGATGCTCCTTGGGGACCCTTCCCCTTACCATACAAAATAGGTCGAGGCATCGTGGGTAAGACAGGAAGTTCAAACACCTGATGCTTGGCCTTCCACCAAGCGGGCACCATCAAACTCCCCAAAAGACACATAAGAGCAAAAGTTGATGGCGTCGTAGTAGGGTGGGAGGAAGTGGTAGGTGGGACAATAGAGGAGGAAGAAGAACCCTGGGTGAACTTCTCCTCCTCCCTTTTTTGAGCGGCAGAGGTAGCCTCATATTGCACCATCATGGAAGCCTTATGTGAAATAGCATAAGGAGAAGGAGGGTAGGTCACTTTTGGTGTTATGCCCCCATTCTTTTACTTCACATAAGTTCAGTACAACAAGTCTGTCTTGGGAGGAAGTAGAGCAATAGGGGCAGGCCATAAGTGATCAAGTGAGTAGCCCCCACGTGCTACCATTGACTTTTAATCGGTGTCATGGACTACATGCACAAAACCCTCATGGGAAAAATTCAAGCACTTATGAATCACCGAGGGAATTGTGTTCATGGAAACTATCCGGGGAATGCCTAGTTTCACCCTGAACAACTCAGACCCTTGGATAATGTCAAAGAGAGCATTCACAGTCCTGGCCCCAACCAGAACTAACAAGGTGATAGAACCAATGGGAGGGATGAAAAGCCCATCGTGTGTACATATATTGCTTCTAGACTCGTCATATCCATCCTTATGTAAGAAGTTTATCAACATAATCTCCTCTCTGATGACATTCACCCGACATGTAGGGTCAATGAGAATGCCAGTTACTATGTTCTCGTTGATACTTGCAAGAATGTATAAAGGACATGGATCTCTATTAGTGTTCATTAGCAAATCTTGTGAGGTAAATGTTATAGTAGGGGATTCACTCATAGGTTGTGTAGATGGGATGGGTAGATGCAAGAAACAAGCCATCTCTTACATACACTAAAAAGGACTTTCATAGAAGCCCCCAAGGGTTAGACAGTGACCTACTCAAGGTTTCACTTTGCAATGCTTAAGAATTCTTCGAGCTAGGCACCCTGCAACACACACACCCACAACACTCCTAGGACACGAGGGAAGAGTCTTTGAGCACTACCAAATGGGACCAAAATAGTTCACGTCAGGCTCACCAAAATGTAGAGTAGGGGGATCAAATGCTCAGGACCCTAGGTCACGAGAGGGTCTAGAATGATCATTTGCCATGATCTACCTCACACTAAGGATTGTTTAAGACAAGTCTAATGTTTTAGGAGGGTGAAAAGGAAGTGTTATCACTATCCTTCTATCAACCCAAGAGGTTTAGGGAACCAGATGAGCTAATTCTTGAGTTAGAACTAAGACCCCGACAACTCTCTACCAGAGGACACCAGGGCAGAAGACAGACGATAGCGCGATGCGTTGGCATCTCGGTTAGGCACTGGCATCAATATGGATGAAGAGTACGAAATACAATTAAGACTTAGCAAAGAACTAACTATAATCTAATAAATAGATTTTTATATAACAATAGAAAGCATGAAAGAGCTAAAGTACTAGGAGAGCAATAAGAATACTCTAACTTAGAAAGATAAGTTGACAAGAGTGAAAGGTGGTAGAAAATCAAACTCACGATTGGTCTAGCCTCTCATGAGCTCCACATTAATGCAAAACCTACACATAGCAAAACAAGAAAAAATATTGGGGTTGTTTCAGGGCTTGCCACAATCAAACACCTGTTTTAGTGTTCTCACCTCCACAGAAAACCAGAATAGCCATGAGATAGAAAATGCGATAAATAAAGGAATGGAAGAGAGTACAACTAATCAATGGTAACTACACTACACTACAATATAAAATGACAATGCTAAACAAAGTGGATATCACCTCCCAAACAAGGTTCCCTCAAGCACATGAAGGGAGATGCGAGATCGCAAACCTATAAGTGTCATCGTTGTCACAACAATGAGTGTGAAATTCAGTAGGGTAACACCTTCAAGCTTCAACAATTGTGAAAAATGGAGTGTGCAACATCAAATGCAATCGAGAAAGTGTGTAGAAGACAAAAGAAGATGAAGTGAATGAATGAAAGAGAAATTTGAAGGTGAAATAGAGGGAAGGAAGTTGTTTAAGGTTAGTAAAGAGGTGTAGGAACATTACACTACATTGACAATGGCGAGTTGTAATGCCCCTATAGATTCTAGAGGCAGGAATCTTGTCAAGACGACAACACGTCGCGTAGACATCCGCAAGTTGTGCTAGCATCCCCGACAAAAATCTCCCACCAACACTACAGACAACCACCAAGTGGGTGGAAGTGGAATGGATGAAGTGGAAAAGCATCGTCAAGTTTAATTTTTCTAAAGTGAGGGATGCAAATGGGGAATTTGTAAGGGGTGCAAATTCACTCCATTATAATTCTATGAGTGAATTGATTAGAAATAAGGTTTAAAAATAGGCCCATAATATGTTTTTAGGAGGAATACCATTGAAAAAGTAGAAAGGATTAAGGTACAAATAGGTGGGCAAATTTACTTTTAAATTTAAACATAGACACTAGTACCAAACAAGGTGAGTGTTCAAAACACTAGCATTTGGTAGCATAGGTGTCCTTGAAGAGTAAATAGTCTATTTTTTAAATTTATAGGTCAGATATTTCTAAAGCCATTGATGCAAGGACATCACTTTCTTTCTCTTTAGTTTTGGTTTATTTCCTTTGTTTATGTTTTGTTGGGGTTTTGCAGTTTTGTTTTGTTTTGTTTTGTTTTGAGGTGTTGTCGGGGTATTTCTTCTTTGCTGACAACTTCTTATTGCTTCAACTTCTTGTCGTCATGCGGGTAAGGAAACAAGTCACTTTAACTTCCTCTTGCCTTTTAGGCAAGCAAACAAATAGTTATCAAGAGATAGTTATCAACCATTTTTGGAGGGTTCTAGACATCGAGGAGGAAAACCCGTGCAGATTTTAAAAGGGAGAAAAATGGTTACAAGAAGAAAAGGGGGTGAATAGAAGATTATGGAAATTGACCTCCATCATAAATGGTGAAGAGGTGAGTCAAATCGGGATCATCTAAGTAGTTAAGAAAAGAGGAAGGATTAAATTGAAAAGGGAGAGTCAATAGAAAGAAGACCAGTTCGGGTTGAAGGGTAGAGCGTAGATAGCAATAGTCTCTGAAAGGATGGAATACAATGTAAACTGTGTCGAAAAGAAAATAAATAACACCAAATGTTGTTATGTTATTTATGTTTGTCTCTTTGTGTTCTGATATTGACATCTGGGTATTTTCATTTACTTCTGCGTAACCCAATTCCTATCTCATTGTATTGTGGATGTTTGGGTATTGAGAACTTACATTAAGTTTGATTTTCCTTCTTTGGTGACTGTCATAGCTTGTTGATATAAGTTATAGTCCTCAGTTTACCAATAAGGTTGCTATCAAATTGGTATTAGAGCCTAAAAATTTGGGTTCTTGGTGGAGTGAGGAGAATGCCACCGAGAATGATGAGAGGTAGAGGAGCTCGAGGAAGAGGTTGAAGAGAACATGATGATGGAGTCCTTGAATTGTTGCAAAACTTGCCTACATGAATGGATGTCATGGAGAGGGCACAATGGAGAGGAACACTAGTGGATGATGCCAGTGAAGTTGAAGAGGAAGAGCGACCACAAGCAGATGATGAAGAAGAGCACGAAGGGCCTGAAGGTTTTGAAGAAAGATTGTTGAGGGTAGTTTTGAATGTTTGTGTCAAACCAAAGATTGAGGTTCCTACGTATTCTGGAAGCCTCAACAGAGAAGAACTTGTAGATTGGATTAATGACCTAGATAAGTATTTTGAATATGAGGGAGTTGCAGAAGAAAGGAGAGTGAATTTTGCTTGTACAAGGTTAAAAGGACACACTACTATGTGGTGGGACTATGTTCAAACTAAGAGGAGAAATAAGAATAAAGAAAAGATTAACTCTTGGGATCATATGGTTGCAAAGCTGAAGGGAAAGTTCCTTCCAAGAGATTATCAAACTAATATCTTCAAAAGATTGCAGGACCACAAACAAAAAGACAAGTCAAATACTACACTAAAGAATTCTATAAGTTGGTGATTCAGTTTGGGCATAGTGAAGAGGACATGGAGAAAGTAGCAAGGTATTTGAATGGGTTGAAGTATAGTTTGCAGGATGAACTGAGTCTTGTGTCCCCTAGAAGTTAGAAGAGGATTACCAATTAGCCCTTGAGGTAGAGGAGAAGTTACAAAGGAAGCAAAGTCAACAAGAAAGAAAGAAAGGAAGAGGATTTAGGGGGAGAGGACAACAATTAGGAAGGGGGCAACAACATCATCAAGAAGAAGGGGCTGGAAGTTCTAGTGGGACAACCAATAAGGAAGAGGAGGCTATAAAAATAAAGGAGGGAGAACATATGGAAGAGGTGGATTCCAAGGAAGAGGTCAAGGGTTTGCTGGTAAATGCTTTGAGTGTAATAAATATGTTGGTCACAAGAGTTGGGAATGTCCAAAAGCTTCACAAGGAGGACATACGCAGTTTGAAAGGAGTAATCAAATTGTTTAAGCAAACCAAGAGAGTGTGGGGGTCACTTGCTCACCATAAAGAAGAACCATAATCAGGTGAATCTTTGTTGTTCAAGAGGGTATTGTTGAAGCCACCCAAGGAGAGTCAAGAACTAGTCCAAAGAAGGGAACTGTTCAAAACCAAATGTAGAGAAAAAGTTAAGTGTTGTAAGTTAATAATTGAAAGTGGTAGGTCAAATAATCTAGTGACTATTGAGATGGTGGATAAACTAGGCCTTAAGAAAATTAAGCACCCTTCTCCTTATAAAGTTTCTTGGTTGCAAAAAGGGCACCAATTATTGGTAGATGAACAAGCACTTGTTGAATTTTAGATTAGTAGTTATAAGGATAACATGATGTGTGATGTGATGCCCATGGATGTATGTCATGTTTTGCTTGGTAGACCTTGTAAATTTGATAGGAAGGTGGTGCATAGACGTGGAAGGGAGAATACTTACACCTTTGAGAAGGATGGAATCAAGCATACCTTGTTGCCAATGCAATAACATGTAGGTGGAAACAACTGTAGTAATAGTAGTAATATCATGTTGGTGAGTGGAAAGGAGTTCCTACATACCATGAGGAAGGAGGAGATGGGATATGATTTGGTACTCAGACCCAAGGTTGTCCTTACATTAGCAAAGATGGAATAATTGCCTAAGGAGATATAAGGAATCTTGGAGGAGCATAAAGACATTGTTGCAGCAGAGTTACTTACTGAGTTACCTCCCATGAGGAGCATTAGCCATCACATGGATTTAATTCTAGGAGCTAGCCTTCCAAATAAGGTTGCATATAGATTGAGCCCCAAAGAAAATGAAGAGATTAGAAAGCAAGTTGAGGAGCTACTGAAAAAAGGTTTGATAAGGGGAATTCTTAGCCCTTGTGCAGTTCCTATAGTACTCGTGCCTAAGAAAGGAGGTGAATGGAGAATGTGCACTGATTCTAAGGCTATAAATAATATAAGTATCAGATATAGATTTCCTACTCCTCAGATTGAAGATTTATGGATTGTTTAAGTGGTTCAATGTATTTCTCAAAGATAGATATGAAAAGTGGCTATCATTAGATCAAGATTAGATTGGAGATGAATGTAAGACAACCTTTGAGACTTGTGATGGTCTCTATGAGTGGCTAGTTATGCCCTTTGGGATTTCCAATGCACCTAGTACTTTTATGAGACTAATGAATGAGGTTTTGAAACCATTCCTAGGAAAGTTTGTGATTGTATATCTTGATGACATTTTGGTGTTTAATAGGCCAAAGGAAGAGCATTTGGAACATTTGAGGATGGTGATGAGAAGGTTGCATGAGTAAAAGCTGCAAATCAATTTGAAAAAGTGTGTATTCATGAAGATTGAGTTAATTTATTTGGGATTTGTAGTGTCCAAGGATGGGCTAAAGATGGACAAAGAGAAGGTTCAAGCCATTATTGATTGGCCAACACCAAGGAGTACAATGGAGGTAAGGAGCTTTCATGGTCTTGTTAGTTTTTATAGAAAGTTCATTAAAAAATTTAGTCATGTGGTTGCTCCTATTCTTGAAACCATTAAAGGGAATAAGAAGTAATTTGACTGGACATGAAAGGTTGAGGAAAGTTTTAGATTCCTTAAATAAAAGGTGAGTGAGCAGCCTATTCTTGCTTGCTTGATTTTGATAAGGTATTTCAAGTGGAGTGTGATGCTAGTGGATTGGCTATAGGGATTTTTCTTAGTCAGGAAGGTAAACCAGTGGCCTACTTTACTGAGAAATTCAATGAAGCTTAGAAGAAATATTCAGTTTATGACCTTGAATTTTAGTCATTGGTTCAATCATTGAAGAAGTGGAGGCATTATTTTCTTCCTAAGGAGTTTGTTGTTTACACAAATAACCATGCATTGGAATTCATTAACAACCAACATAAACTCAATCAGAGGCATGCAAAATGGGTAGAGTATCTTCAGAGTTTTAATTTTGTGTTGAAGCATAAGAGTGGGCAAACAAATAAAATTGTTGATGCATTAAGTAGAAGAGCTTTGTTGTTTCATAAAATTCAAGCTAACAGTGTTGGCTTTGATAGTTTGAAGGAGATGTCTATGGATGATGTAGATTTCAAAGATGCATATGAAGTGTGCAATAGTCCTATCAATAGAGACAGAGGACCGTGGATGGATTTTATGCTGCAAGAAGGTTTGTTGTTCAAAGGAACCGAGTTGTGCATACCTAGAGGATCTATGAGAATTTATTGAAGGGGAAGCATTGTGGCAGCCTTGTTGGTCACTTTGGATACAATAAAACTTATTTGCAGTTAAGTACTCATTATTATTGGCCTAATATGCAAAAAAATGTCAAGAAGTATGTGGAAAGATGTAGAGTTTATCACCATGCAAAAGGAAGAAGTCAAAATGTTGGATTGTATCAACCATTACCGGTTCCATTTAGGCCAAGGATTCTGTAAGTATGGATTTTGTTTTGGGTTTGCCTCGAACTCCAAGGGGAAATGATTCAATATTTGTTGTTGTGTATAGATTTTCAAAAATGGTTCACTTTATTCCATGTAAGAAAACTAGTGATGCTACTAATATTTCCAAATTTTTCTTCAAAGAAGTAGTGAGACTGCACGGTATTTCAAAAAGTATAATATCTGATAGGGATGCTATATTTATGGGACATTTTTGGAGGACTCTTTGGAAGAAATTGGGAACAAATTTGAGTTTCAATTCAACTTACCACCCCCAAACAGATGGTCAAATTGAAGTAGTGAACAAGATTCTTGGTAATAGGTTGAGATGTCTGGTTGGAAATTCACTTGCAAATTGGGATCTTACATTGGCACAGGCTGAATTTGCATATAATGATTCTCCTAATAGGAGTACAAGTTTTAGTCCATTTTATGTGGTGTATGGTGTGCATCCAAGGGGTGTGTTTGAACTTAGGGATCTTGGTGGAACGGAGAAGAGAAGTGTATATGGATAAGACTTTGCTAAAGTCATCCTTGACCTTCATGAGGAGGTGAAATGAAACATATAAGAGAACAACCGACACTACAAGGAACATGATAAAAAGTGGAGAGAATTACATTTTTAGGTGGGGGATTTTGTGTTGTCTCACCTTAGGAAGGAGAGGTTTCCAAAAGGTAAATATAATAAATTACAAATGAAGAAAGTGGGTCCCTACAAAATTCTTAGAAGGTTTTCAACGAATACTTATGAAATAGCCTTACCCATAGACTTGGGCATTTCACCTATTTTCAATGTGGCAAGACTTATACCCTTACAAAGGAGATGGGGAAGAAGACATAGCAGAGGCAAAGTTACCATTCACCAGAGAACAATAAGGGACCACATCAGCTCCGCTGGAGATAGAATGCATTCTTGATCAATAGTTGTTGAAGAAGACCCGTAGGAAAGAATACTCTAGATATCTAGTTAAGTGGAAAAATCACCCATTAGAAGATGCTTCTTGGCTTACTGAACCAAATTTCATTAACTGGGTCATACTGTTGTAGACCTCATGAGCAAGAGCTCATGATTTCTTTTTCTGCCTAGGGAGGCTGATGCAGGGGCATCACCCTCTTTCTTTTTAGTTTTGGTTTATTTCCTTTGTTTCTATTTTGTTGGGTTTTGAAGTTTTGTTTTGCTTTGAGGTGTTGTCGAGGTATTTCTTCTTTGGTGACAACTTCTTGTCACTTCCTGTCACCATACGGGTAAGGAAACAAGTCGCCTCAACTTCCTCTTGCCTTTTAGGCAGGTAAACAAACAATTTTCAGGAGATAGTTATCGACCGTTTTTGGAGTGTTCTAGACAACGACGAGGAAAACTCGTGCATATTTAAAAAGGGAGAAAAATGGTTGTAGGAAGAAAAGGGGGTGAACATAAGATTATGGAAATCGACCTCCATTATAAATGGTGAAGAGGTGAGTCAAATTGGGGTCATCCGAGCAGTTAAGAAAAGAGGAAGGATTAAACTAAAAAGGGAGAGTTGATAGAAAGAAGACAAGTTCGGGTTGAAGGGAAGAGCATAGAAAGCAATAGTCTTTGGAAGGATAGAATACAATGTAAACTATGTCGAAGAGAAAAGCAATAAAACCAAATGTTGTTTTGTTATTTATGTTTGTATCTTTGTGTCTCAATATTAACATCTGGGTATTTTAATTTACTGTTGCATAACTCAGTTCCTGTCTCATTGTATTGTGGATGTTTAGGTATTGAGAACTTGCATTAAGTTTGAATTTCCATCTTTGGTGACTGTCATAGCTTGTTGATAGAAGTTCCAATCCTTGGTTTACCAGTAAGGTTGCTATCAGTTATGTCTTCTTGCATCATCCTTTTGTGATCAAGGAAAAGGTCATAATCAAGTGAAATGGTCTTTAAACACAATTAGAGGGGTAGACATTGAATTGGGCTTAGAAACATAAGGTGGATATTATAGAATAGATAAATTTTAACTATATATTGTAATTGAAATGTTAGGAAATTAGGGCTTACAAGTGATTTTGATTGTTGATAGAGAGTTCTTCACACTTTTGATTATAAAAGTTTAATTATAACTCAAAATCACTTAAAATTGGATGCATTACATGCTAGATATTGAAATTAGAATTGGGTCATCCTAAATTTTTTATGGAAGATGTAATTGTGACAATGATCTATTCCAAATGTTTTGATTCTATCATCGTGTCATGATTGTATCTTGTGTAGAATTATATCTTTAGTACATAGAATTTTTTTTCACTCAAATGATATCTAATGTAAGGAAAACTTGGTGGTGCTTAGAAACATCGTGGGGCTTACAAGGATTGAAGTTTAATATTTTTTTGCACCTTACTCAAGACCCAATATTGAATTAATAGTAAAAATAAAAGTAATTATGGAGTTAGATGTCAATGTTGATGTAGGCAAAGAGGTCAGTATGAACCTACAAAATATTAGAGATAAAAGTGGGGATGTGTTGTTATACAAATTACTCTCAATGTGTTATGGTATGTAGACATATAAAATGAGTTGGGGATGGTTACTTTAAATACATGCCCCAAGTTCACAACTCAAAGCCTTTTAAGATCTCATACCACTTAATATATACACATAAAATTTGGTTAATTCTTGAAGGGCTCCTGAAAAACATAAACACATGTATGAAATGATAGAAAACTAAAAGTGAAAAAGTGTTTAAGGTTTTTTGTACAATTAACTTGGTATTCGATTTATGATGTTTTTGAGAATTTAAGACTAGAGTTGTTTACTCGACACGATGTTTTGCTGGGTGAAAGGCCAAATTTCCACTTAATTTTCTTAGCTATGACATGCTTCTGGATTGGAGTTTTTATTTTACATCTAGAAAGATAGGAATGTTGAGACATTTTTAATTTTGTTGTAGATTCCAAATTTGATACTCACAACAAATATTTGGCGTTTCCAATGTGCACATGCACATTCAAGTTCAGGTCAATGAAGTGGCCTTGGAAGTGTAACACATTTCGACTCTCTTGATTATTAGGGGAATTCCCCTTGCATTAGTAATGGGGATTTTACTTTTTGGCTCCTAATGGTAAATCCCTCCATTGGGGCTAGTGATGTGATTGCTTTGATTATGCTTGGTGCCACTCTTAGAGTCATTGTTCAAGCAATCTTCTCTATTGTTGGTTGAGAATTCATCTAGCTAGTCTTTATCTTCTTTTTGGTTGTTAGAGTGGATGGTTGTTGACTACTTACTATTATCTTACATCCTCCTAATGGTGTGGGTGATACCCCCAAGCAAACATAGCAAGTTTTCTTGCTTGACTCTCATTGTTTAATCATTGATGAATTATTAGGTTTTGTCGCCTAGTATTTAAGATTTGTAGCTGTAAGAAGGCCTTGAGGAGGGAGAGACACTACTCTCACTAGATTGATGATGGAAATACCTTGCTTAATGGAGGTTAGAGTAATATAATGATCAAGATTCCCTTCCAACACTTGATGGAGGGTAGAGTAATCTAATGATTGTGATCCATTTCCAACATCAATTTTATATCATGTACAAGTTTGTTTATGGACTTTATAAACTTTAATTTTGTAAAGTTTCCAACTTTACTAATTTATTGGTATTATGAAATATATTACCATTCCCTCTGCATTTTTAAAAAATGTATTTTATATTTTTTATTGAATTAATATATATAGATTTTTTTTGTTTAAACAAATTTTTCTTAAGGTATGCAATTTTCTTTCGTACAAGAAAATGCACCACCATAGACTTAGGGCAAGACCTCATTCAATTTCTTAGTTTATTTTGACTAAGAGCCACTTCTCAACTTTTTAAGGAGTTATTTGTGGAGTTGGTGGCCCCATGAACATTTATTTTTATTTTTTAATTTCAAGCAATCACTTTTTGAACTGTGTATATGTATATGCATATGAGTATATATACATATCACTATACTTATATATATGTGTGTGTATTACATACATATATGTCTCTCATCAAATTGTATCTAGAGTTTGAACAACATCCATAACGAAAATGATAAATTACTATGAAAATTATATGAATGGTAATATCAATAAATTGTGAAGGTAAAATTTAGACACAAATATAAAAAAAAAAAGAAAATAATTTTTTTAGAATTTACCGACATTTTTGTAAATATGAAACTGCTGCTTATTTGTTGCCCCTCCTTTTTCTCACAACCTATTTTTAATTTCTAAACAAAGACTGCTCCATAATTTAAAAAAAAATAAATAAAAAAAATGCACTTAAAGCAGCATCATGCCTACGTGAGATTAGTACAGAGATCGACGATTTTCGAAGGTTTCGGGGAAAAAAGATAAAACTCGACTTAAAAATCAAGATCCCACTTCAAACATAAATTTTCCAATCGAAGTGGACAAGATGATCCGGCAGGCAACGGCAATTCTTCGCAAAATCAGCATTCCTCGAAACCAGCACACCTTTGTAAAATTTGAATGACATTAACTAATCTCTGTTCTTGTTTATCATGCTTAAGTGGTGATATTTAAACCCAAATATCAGTGGATAATACCAAAAACATGGGCGCAGCAGATTCCAAGTTTAATGTTTCTCAGGCATGCGGAGTCAGACTCATGTTGTACAATTGATTTACCTTTTTTTATTATCTGCAATAATGAGGTCTATAATATTTTTGAAACATTCGGGGGTTCCCAATTTTTGCTGTGTAGAGAGCCAGAGATGAAATTACCACGGTGAAGGATCGTATCGAGGAAGTAGATCCCTCTTTGGAAAAACTCAAAGCTCTCAAAATTGTAAGTATACTTCTAATATCGACTTTTGAGATGGGGTTAAAGACGTGAAATTCCTTAATAGTTCATAGGGCTTGGTTTAATCATGAGATCAACTCCCATAGAATATTCTCGTGCATAAACGATGGAAACCCCATTTCTAAAAGCCGACATCATTTCCCTACGATAAAACCCTAGAAGGATGAATATGGTATAAAAGGGAGTTTTGAATTTTGTTATGTGTGATGCAGGTTCCTCCTATACTCAGGTCCCCTCCAACAGAAAGCACCCTTACTGATATTCTTGTTCGGAAATCTTCATCGACCTCAGAATCTGGTCAGTATAGGTTCTTCAAAAATGAATTCCCTGGCCTGTGCTTTAATGCGTTGTAGTTGTTAAAAGGTTAAGGTAAAGATAGTTTTTAGGTCCCGGCCAAGTGAGATGCTAATTTGGTGTATGAAACCATTCATATTTGTGCATTCCACATGGGATTGTTTTTAATCTATCTTACATACATACAATTTGGTGAGTGAGGCCCTTTTTGTGCAAGCATTTCGCAAGAGAATTGTCTTCATTTACCTTACATATAGTTTATATATTGTTCAACAAGTTGTACAGTACTAACTCAATCCAGATTGAAACCTGTGACCTACCCCATGGAATACACATGCCTTCACCATCAATCTAAGCCATTTTGTTTTCTCGAGTCTGGAATTTGAAGATTTTCTTAACCCACTTAAATTTATTCAGTCTTTTGGACCATAAGCTCTCAAGGAAATCTATAAATGTTCAGAACATACCCCTTTTATTACTTAGTGTTACTTCTCTGCAAAATTTATTTCTTCAAATCTGTTTGTGTGTAGTTTTGACTAAGATTATGCTAATTCTTTTTTCCTTATAAGAAGTAATGATAATAATTATAAAATCTGGCTCTTAGAATTGAGTCTACGGTAAGATCCAACTCATATGAACTACACAGTGAATTTGGCAGATGGAGTCATCCAAAGATGCCTTGGGAAAATAAAATTTGTAGATTTGAGTGTATATTAAAATCCAGCTCACATCAACAACACAGTGAATTTGGTAGACGGAGTCATCCAAAGATGCCCTGGGAAACTAGAATTTGAAGTTGTGTGCAATTTCGGGGAGTAAACATGTTTTCTATTAAATTGCCTGTATTGGGATCAATTTGACAGGCATTAGGAAGGATAAATTAGTACATGAAACCCTAATTCAAGACAATCAAGCAAAGCGTTGAGAATTTATTGTAAAGTGCATCTATCAAAAAACAATATTCTGTTTAAATAGTTAAATTTGATAGATCCTACAGACATTTGACCGAAAGGACAGAATTTTTTTAAAAGTCATCATCATATACATATGACGTTATGACCTCAGCATATGTGTTACTAAATTATTCCTTGGACTTTGAAGTTTTGTGTACATGTGTTTATGCTCCAACATTCAACCGGTTTTGCAACTCTTTGTTGTAAAGCTTGATCACCGGGTTTGTATTCTTGTTTGGTAATGATAAAATTAGGAGAAGGTTGTCAAGGAAAGAATATGATAACTAATAACCCCTCCTAAAGGCACAAATAACAGACACATACTTTATCAATGATTGTACTTTTTTATAATTTTCTGCTAATGACATACATTCAAAGGGAACTCTACCAAATTAATACAACTTACTGGGCAATTTCAGCTTACAATCTCTAGATTAACTGATATGTAGTGGTCTTGATGGTTTATGTCGCCAAGATGATAGGTTCTCTCCTTATGGGTTTCATCTCCAATGCGCCCAGCTGCTGTAGCAATGCCACAAACACTGAAATGAGAGTTGAATGTTTGTTAATTTTCCAAAAGTGGCTTCTCATCTTCCTTATGCTCTGTTTTATAGGCTTAGCTCACAATGATCCTCAATCATGGGAAGTCAGTCTACTAATGGTGCCGACTAACTGAAAATTAATTTCCTCAAATATAGGCAGCTAACTGAACAACACTCCCTCAAAACTGTCAATCCACAAGCATAGGCAATCTCTCCTCAATTGGAGTCAGTTAACTGGTCAATGCCCCCCTTAATCTGTGGCGTTAACTGGTAGGCGCTGTAGATTCAGCCACTGCTTAACTGGAAGACACAAATACTCAGCCACTGCTTAACTGGAGGACACAATACTCAGCTGCCATATTCCAAAAATACAATATACAGTTTTAACTAAAAACTGAAAGTAACTACCAGCTTATCCGATGCTGACAGTCCATCCATTAAATAGCTGTGGATTGAAAGAGGGGACATGACAAAGAAAGTCTAATAAAATTCATCAACTGTTCAGCAAGTATGAAAAGACAAAATTTTTAGAATTTCATATTCAGTTTTGAAACAAAAACTAAATTCTGAATTGTACATTGATTGAATGCCAAATCTTTTTACATTGATTGTTGATCATCACCTAACATGTAAATGACAATTTAACTTTGTGATGTTCTACAAAATTGATCAAAGCAGCAAAACCAATTTCTGTAATTGCTGTTGCAAAAGAACATGACAACTATGATAACAATGCATAGGCAGTTAGCAAGATTAGCAAAAGCCTTTATTGAGCACATGTGTAAACTTCACCTACATACTTGATATTTTCTTATTCAACATTCAATGAACACGAAATACATTGAAAAATAAATTATAATTGCAACATTAAGTTGAACATTACTAAACGTGGGAGACAATAGTTAGGATTTGCGTTGATTATTGGGTACTCTCTCTGCCAATGACCTCAGTTGCTCAAGCCCCTTTTCTAGGGTTCCCAGCTGGAAACTGTTGTTAAAGAGCCAGGCTCTAGTGCATTTAAGCTTGATTTGCCTTCTCTCAATTGGGCATTCACTCATTTTTCAGTATGAACTGTTGTTTATTTGTGCTCACTCCGTGGAAAAACAAGGTAGGTGTTGAGCTGGGCTGCCAAATGCAACTAACCCACATGACTTTGATTTTTATTTCCATCCTCTTTTTAACTAATGAAATTCTTGTTTAACAAGACTCTCTTTGTGACTATGTTCCATGGAATTTCAAGATGGGAGGACCTGGGGGGGGTGCAGGGGGAGGTAAAAGTAGAAAATGTTTCAAAAATTGAGCTTGCTTTTCAAAATCATATATGTCCATCCAAAATGGGCTCTAAATTATACAATGTGAGAAGACATCATGATTCATTAAGGAGCTGGACTTTTTATGATGTTTCAAAAAGTGCCATTGCTTTTTGAAATTTGTGTGCAGCCAAACTGGACTTTAAATTGTATGATGCGAGAAGATGTTATGATTCAAGGAGGAGGTGGACTATTTTTTACAGTGGTTCATGGACACATAATGTAGTTTGAGATGGCTTAATGAACTACTGCAAAAAATAGTCCACCTCCTCCTTGAATCACAGTGTCTCTCACATCATACAATTTAGAGTCCAGTTTGGCTGGATACAAATTTCAAAAAGCAATGGTACTTTTTGAAACATCACAAAAAGTCCAGCATGAACCACTGCAAAAAAAAGTCCAGTTCCTCCTTGAATCATAATATCTTCTCACATCATACAATTTAGAGTCCGGTTTGGCTGGATGTAATAACCCAGACCTAATTTTTAAACCAAATTTTTGCAATTTTCACAGTTTATGATGAACAGGCATTTCATCAAACAGTTTGCATAACAGCTGTTCCGTGTTTATTTCAACTTGTTTTTGGAGAAATATCATGAACAGTTAATGTAGCATCACTTTTCTAATAATAATTCCTTCATTCATACAAGATTATTGCATAGGAACTTCAACAGAGGTTTTTTTTATATTTCTCTATATTGCTGTTAAAAAATAACATGTACATAAAATTTTATAGAGCAACAGTAACATTATTAAACCTTAATGTTTTAATATTAATTTGCTGACCTGGACCAAAGACTAGTCAACAAACCAACAAATTCTTCCTTTGTCTTTCCTCAATGTTGTACGGCTTCTTATTGGCATAGTAGGGCTCCCATAGACATGTACAACACCTCCAAAAAAGCTGCGACTTACTTAAAGGAGGCAGCAATGGAATTTATAGGTCTTCACAAGGCTGCACTAGGATTGGTAGGACCCTCCAATGCGATGTTGTCACCAAACTTGGCCTTTAAACCTTCCTTACTATGAATCGATCTTCTTTTTGCTACTTGGGATAAAGTAAAAGGGGTATGTGTAATGTTCCGTTTTTAACACCTGAATGATTATATTCAAATTTAAATTAAAGATATAAATAGAGCATGTAATATAAGGAGGAAAGCATCAAATAGTGTGCAGATATATTCCTTTGAAAGGATTAGATTTTTAGTGCTCCCTAGGAGCCAGCAATTCAACCTATCAAGATGCATAATTAATCAGCAAAGTAAAAAATAGCATCTATTATAAAATTGCATGTATAAAGAGATAACTTCAGAGATAGCAATTTAAAGAGGTCTAACCTCCTACAAAAATGCATGATTTTAACTTAACAATTTAGAAACAGCATTATATTTATATGGCCAATTGCCATTATTAAAATAATATTAGTTTGGGTTTGGGTTCAATTCGCAGGTTTGGTCAAAAGTTTTTTTGGGGTTGGGTTTGTTAATACAAAAGCATATAAAAATCAGAAATATATACATATTTATAGTAGTAATTAAGTTTAAAATATCACACATAGCATCATATATTGTATAATAAATAAAACTACCATAAAAATAAAAAACATTACAATGTCAATTAGTCAAATTTGAATGTCATGATATATATTATATATTAAAATTAAAAAACAGTAATATCAAGTATCAATAATCAGCCATCATCAATCAAACATCATCACATGGGTCTTTAGAAATATCATCACCATCCATATCAGATGATGTAGTTACTAGTAAATTAAAAGAACCACAAACAGTGCCATTGGTACTCTCATGCTCACTAGCTGGTTCATCTTCAACATCAAGTGCAACAAGGTGGGAAGTGGAAGCATCCAAGTCAATATGCTTTGGCTCGATAACCTATTTCCTTGTGTCACCTTCCTTGTAGCCACTTTGTTTATGTGAAGAGAGTTGCAAGTTTGAATGCACATACACTTAAGTCCTTTGCCTTTTTTGAGTGTAGTCAATTGCATTTGAGTGGATGAAGTAGTATGTGCACTAGTTTTTCTCAGATGTAGATGAACTAGCAACCTATTAAGATAAAATTTGTAATGTCCCCATTTTGGCCATAAGCTCTTCATTTGGATTTAGCCTATTTTCGAGAATCCGTAGGCTACTTAGTTGTGCAAAATTAGGGTTTCCTCTTTCAGATACTGCTCAATTGGCGTTTAGAGGATGTTGTGCAGACTTACTACTTATAGTAGTTTGCTATTTTTAGCAAGTCTATCTTTTGGTGGTATCTATTTAGTAGCAGTTCAATCTTTTGTAGTTCAGTGTTTAGTTTGACTTTCTGTTGTTTTGATGTGAACTTACTATTTTTGGCATTGGCTATTTTTAGTAAGTCTAGTTTTGGCAGTGGTCGAGTTGGCAGCACTTCAATGAGTTCTTGTGTTGGAGTAGTTGAATTATTTTGGTTTTGGCTTTAGAAGTGTAATTTTTGGAGAAATAGTATATTTCAAGGCATTAATGTTTTAATTTCAAGTTGACCCCTTGGCCTAGTGCATTAACTTAAGTTGTTTTAAAAGGTGGACATGAAGGGGGGACGCTTCATGAAGTAAATATTTTATATTTTCTAATGTTTTTTTTATGCCTTGAAGTGGGACGCCATATTGAGGAGAAATATAATGTTTTTCAAAACTAAAATATTTCAAAAGTGAAAAGGGGCGTCCATTTTGGGAGGTGAAAAGATGGAAGCTGAAAAGTCACCTCCAAAAGTTATCAAAGCAAGCTTTGCTCCAGCATTTGATCATCTTTGGAAATATTGTAAAGTTATGTTGCTGGTTTGAAATCCAGAATCCGGCTAAGGGAAAGCTTAGCAATTCCACTCCACTCTTCGGGCCTGAAACTATGGTTCCCTAGATGGTGGATTGAGAGTGTGCTTCATTCAGAAGTGCACATTGAGCATCATTGTTGGAGTTTTGGTGAGATATTTCTAGTTTTTCATGTTGCTGGTTATTATATGGCTGAATGAGATTTTCAAAAACAGCTTTTTGTATGATTTTAATTTTGTTGTGGGTATTCAACAATCTCATTCCTAAGCTTATGGCGACCCTTCCTAGCAATTTTCAGGTTTTATTTTGAAGTGTGATTTATTCTTGCAAAATCACCCTTGCTAAGGGCCGTACCATGTTGGGAGCATTGAGAATTGTGCAAGTAAATTAATGGTTGGTTTTTGAAGCTGTTTCATCATCAAGACATGGGCACCTATCCTCCAGAGGTTCATTGCAATTGATTTCACTCAATTTAGAGGTAAATTGATAAAGTTATGTGCATTTCATTAATTCACAGGTTGCTGGTTTACAGTTTCAGTTTGTTGGTTTTTAATATTAGACTTCAAAGAATCAGATTTATGCTTAATTTTCAGAGTTTTGAGAGCTTTGTAATTTGAGAGAATCATTCTTCACATATTGGCATTGTTCTATCATTGTAATACTAGTAAATTGCAGAGTATCTTGATTGTAAGGTTGTGCATTAGTAGTACTAATCCAACCAATTTGTTATTGCTGCATTTACTTGTAATTTCTAAGCAAACATTAATTACCCTTGGATGGTTTACCGCCAGTGTGGAGAATAAACTTGTAACTCTCATTGTACCCACTAAAAAGTGGAGAATTGTCACTCTTGAGTGGATGCCCGCTGCAGCGGATGAATTAGTTGAATTGTTTGTAGTATTCCCCCCACTGTTTAAGTGGTTGAGCGGAAATCTTTATGGCTAGTTCACCGCCTAAGTTCTTTCAGTTTTGTAATACTACTCCGCCATATGTTAGCACCTCACCTTCAAAGGGATCTTGTGTGCACATTCTTGGCGTTGAATTTATTTTGTACTTTCAGTTGTAATCAATCTACAATTGTTGAGTTATTAGATCCTAGGGATCCTCTGACCATATGCCCGCCCCTCTTAAGTGGTTTTAGGGTGCATTCTTGGTTAGAGTTCTTTTCCGCATCGTTTTGGTTTGGAGCTAACCTTAACTGGTGCTTGTGCATTGTAATTGATATTGAAAATCAAGAGAAAAAATTAAGGGGCATATTTCAAAATTAGAGAGATAAGAGATAAAATTAAAAAATATAAATGAAACTTAAAATTTTTTTTATAAAACTTGCGATAAAATTTTGATCACAAGATGTTGTAGGTGTGTGAATGATTGGCCATAGAAGTACCATCAACCATGAGCATTGACCTTATACTTGTCATGAAGAGCATCAATACTAAAGTTGGAGCATACAAAATCCATGAACTCAATCCTCACTGCATCACACATGTCAGGATCAATGAAGAGTCTACAAAGTGCTACCTTGTACTCTGGTTGACTTCAACATCTTTATATGGGGCAATTTTTGTTCACATAGAAAGGAACTCGACACTATAATATTTGGGACTCAATGCAAAGGCAAGATGATGTAGCAAGGTGGCCGTTTTGTTGCATCTCTCTTCAATAATTTTGTGTAGTTTGAAGAAAGTTTTTTTAGGATTTCACTCTCTTGCATTTATGATGGCTTTTATCTTCTCAATCATTGAGTTGATGCCATCCTATATCTCTCCCAAATAAGGTTTATCCATGTTGGTATAATGGATCATACTCAGTATGGGCTCGGTGAAACTGAGGAGATATTCAACACGATCCTATCACATGTTATCTAGGATCACCTGCTTAATATTTGCTGCCCTTTTAGTGTTAGATTGCTTCCATATGGACCAATTTGGGCTGATAACCATGTTAGAAAGTGGTTTGCAAAACTTCATACGTTGTCTCTGATTATGATTGTAGCTACGGGCTACATACTTCCGCCTTATTGTGAACAATAAATTCATATAGCCTATCGGCTAGTCATTTATTGAGTTAATCAAAGTGAAGAGGCGCTTCACTTGGCAACAATATTATTTCTTAATTGGGCCGACCTTCCTTGTAATTCACATCTTTTATTTGTAATTATATTTTCTTAGTGTGGCTGACCTTGTTCTTGAAGAGGTGCGACCTCTCCCACACATTGTATTTATACAAGGTCATTTCTATCCATTTGACATCAAGCAAGTTCATTCATTCCTCCAAGTGCGAATTTCATTAAGAGCAGGTCGAAGGCTCTATAAGTGCAGATTTCGACATCAAGGAAGAGCAGATTATTATCTGTCATTTTAGCTAGAGTTGGTGCTGGATATTGGCCTTGTGATTGGCCTCATTGTAAAGAGAATTGTTGCCATTATCTATATATATAAGAGAGATCTTTGTTGCTAGGTTTTTCTCCCTCAAGTGGAGGGTTTTCCTAGGGTATATGCTGTGTTTATGTGTTTGAATTTAAATTAAATTTCTGCTTTTATATCTGATCATAAAAACTAACATGGTATTAGAGCGAGTCCAAGAAAAGATCCGATCAGATTTATTAAGCAGTCCGAAGATATTCTCTGGGCAAAACTGTGAATGAAATAAGCTGGTGCGCAGCATTGGGACTGATGCATGAGCCCTTGAATGAAGTCGTGGGAAGTTGCAGGAAGCCATGGAACCCTTGGAAACTGTCTGTAGATCATAAGCTGGGTGTGAACACATCTGGTCAGGTTTAGAGTGTTGGTTGAGTGTGCTAGGGCTGGGCGCATGTATTTTCAAGGTGTAGCTGCATTATAACTGGCAACACCTTCCTCCAGTTGTGGTTATTCTAGATTGGCATGAAGTTATTTGCTGTTGCTGGGCGCATAAGGAATGCTGGGCAGTCACTTTGGCTGGGTCGACTATCTTCAACTCTTGCTAGACTTTCCCTTATACCTGCGCCAAAGCTGCAAGTTGTGTAGCCTCAAATAATTGCCATTTTTCAAAAGGTGCTGAACTATGCATGGCTATTATAAAGAGAGGAGACCATATCTAATATGTCTTGCGAGTTGTATAAAAAGTTACTCTGATTCTGAGTTAATATGAGCCTTTGAGAAGAGAAACAATTTTCTGTGCAATGTGAAGATTGTGGTGTACCAACAGAAAGAGATAAGTATTTCTTGTTTGTACCCTTGAAATCATTTTCTTCTAGGCTGAAATTCAGTTTGTTGAGTTGTGCAAATCTGACATCGTTTATTTGAATCATGCGTGTTTTGAAAGAGATAAAAAGAGATCGTGGTTTCTCTTGAATAGTGATCACTAGGATAAGATCCTTTGGAGATACCAATTATTCTTTGCAAGCTGGTTCATACTAGGTGTGAAGAATTCTAAGTGACTCAGAAATGAAAGGAGAACTGCAATTTCGACTGTGATTAGTTGGTCACATTGATACCATTCTCTATGTGCATGGACTGCGATGGTGCCTTGAGAGGTCTGGCCCTATATTGAATATGCTGGTTGCATAATGTATCTAAGAAATCTGTGTTGAGCAGATTGTCTTTTGTTGTGTTGAGATTAGCACTTTTGAGAGTAGAAAAGATGAAAGAAGTGTTAATGTTTATATTACAGCTTCAGTCGTATTCTTCTAGCCTATTGATTGTTCTTGATTGAATAAATTAAATAATAGCAAATGAGGCTATTTAATTTATAAACTTCAAAAGGCACGATTTTTATTAATGAAGAGTCACATTTTATGAGGCCGACCTTTCACTCCTCTAGGCACGATTATCTATGAAGAGACTTCATTGGTGGCCGACTTCTTAATTAGTAAATGTTATATTACTTGTTAAGGCTGAGTTGAAGATAATTGAAAAGGCACGTCTCATTCTCCACTCATGTATATATACCTGTTGAGTTTCATTCATTGATCATCAAGTTAAGTTCGATATCATTTCTGTATGTGCGAGTTCTCTTAAGGCAGTCGAGTTTACCATTGAAGAAGGTGTTTATCCTATTGCAGACTGTGCTCTTCATCAGATTGTCTCAGTCTATTGCATCAGACTGTTGTGCATGTATTAGGCTCTCATATTGGCCTGAATTGTAAAAGGAGACTTCTTTATTAATTCAATAATATAAGAGATATTATTGGTTGGGTTTTTTCTCCCTCAAGAGGAGGGTTTTCCCAGGGTATCTGCTGTGTATTGTGTTGTTTTTAAATTAATTTTTGTGCATTCAAATCTGTTCATTAAAATTTAACAAGATGTATCAGAATCAATAAAGATAAGTCCTATTATTTCTTTATTTTGATCTTTTTGATATTTGCTACATATTTCACTTATAGTTGGATTCTTATATATAAACTATTATTAATCCTTTAAAATGTAGGATGAGATCGAGTTGCAAAATGGCTGCAACCAAATCAATTAAGAGATAAGTACTTCATGTTCTTAATATTGTTCATGAATTCTTATATAGTCATTAATTCTTGCTATAACTTGGGATAGTAAATCTTGCATGATTCTAGTCTTGATATTTCTTTGTTATAGTTATAAACTATTAGTAATCTCTCTCTAAAACGCTTCCAAGACAGATTAAGGAGCAAGATGGTAATGAGAGATTGCACAAAGAGGAAGAGCTTCAGGCATCTTGTGAGGAAGTCATGCCGACCGAAGAAATGTTCAAGCTCAGAGTCATATCTTGCAGCCATGGGACTGAGTTGATGGCTGGAGACATCTCTCGAAGATGAAGAACCTATTTAGGTTGTCACTGTGATTAGTTACTTCGAAGGAGGAGTTGAAATCCGAGGATTCGAGGCTCGAGTTGAGAGCATGATTAGGAAAAGGATTGAGGTCTTGAGATCTATCAATGATAGGATTTCACTTCCGGAGGATTTCTTTGCAATCTTTGAAGCAGGGATAAAGAGGGAGTTTTGTAATTCACTGAGAAGAAGTGAAGATTACTGATTGCAAGGTTAGGTGCTAAATCCTTGGAGGACCTATTCAGTTGCTGAGATCAAAATTGCTCAAGACAGTCATTTGGATTTGACATTGGTAGCTCAGCAAACCTATTCAAAATAGAGTGATCTGGGATGAGGTCGAGGAGGACAATCCTGAACTCTCTACAATATCAGAGGTGTGCGCGGGAAAACATTTCTCTAAGGCAAGTGTTGCAGGGAATCTTGGACGAAGAGGTCAGAAGGTTGATGCAAGTACTTGAAGATTCAAAGGGAGCCTATTGAACCTGAAGAAGATGGTGATCTAGTTGAGCCTCTGGAACCAACTGATGGCAAAGCATTGGTCTTGGTTCTTTATGATCTATTTCTTACTAGAGAAAAATACCTCATTATCAAATGCAAGGAGTTAGCTTTTTAATTTGAAATGAAGGATCTTGGCTTCATGCACTACTTCCTTGGTTTACAAGTATGGCAGAAGCCGGATGAGATCATTCTGAGTCGAGGGAAGTATACTATTGACATCTTGAAGAGATTTAGTATAATGGATTGCAAATCCATGTCTACACCTATGGACACCAACTTGCAGAAGCTAAAAGAGGCTGCAGCTAGTTCAAATCTGGTGGATCCTACTATGTACAGGAAGTTGATTGGATCGTTGATGTATCTAGTCAATACTAGACCAAATATTTGCTATGCAGTGAGTGCACTTAGTCAGTTCATGTGTGAACCAAGGCAAATACATCTAGATGCAACAAAGCATATCCTGAGATATTTGCGTGGCATAGTTGGGTATGGCTTGAGATATTCTTTTGGTGTGGACTTGAATCTGCATGGATATTCTGATTCAGATTGGGCAGGGTGTGTTGCTGATCGGAAGAGCATCTTTGGATGTTGCTTCAGTTTGGGGTTTGCGATGATATCCTGGTGTAGTAGGAAGCAGTCTTTAGTAGCACTAAGCACCGCAGAGGCTGAGTATATTGCAGCTTGTGTGGCAGCTTGAGAAGCAATGTGGCTTCGGAAGCTCCTTGCAAGATTGTTTGGACAATCGTTGGAGCCGACTGTCATTCATTATGATAATCAAAGCTGTGTGAAGCTTTCTGTCAATCTAGTATTTCATGACAGAACTAAATATGTTGAGATCAAATACCACTATATCATAGATATGGTATTGAGGAAAGCAATCCAGTTGAAGTACATCAGCACTGATGAGTAGACGACAGATATTCTCACCAAGCCTCTCTCCAGAGTAAAGTTTGTGTACTTTCGAGACAAGCTTGGTATTGTGGAGAATGAAGTCCTAGCTGAGAGGGAGACTCAGCATCAATGATCTTCTGTGATTTGCTTTAATGCATTTCTCTCTGTGAGAGAGATTTGATGTGCAAGCCCTTGTTAATGCATTTCTCTCTGTGAGAGAGATTTGAGGTGTAAGCCCTTGTTTAATGCATCTTTTTCTATGAGAGAAATTTGAGGTGAAAGCCCTTGTTTCCACCCTCTGGGAGTAGCCATGGTGGATGTCATGTGTGTGACTCCATGACAACATCACGTGAGAGAGTCCGTGATGATTTTCTTGTACTTGTGCTTTTCATGACAACATCACGTGAGAGAGTCCGTGATGATTTTCTTGTACTTGTGCTTTTCACCCTCTGGGAGTAGCCATGGTGAACGTCACGATGAGGTGATGACATCATGTTGAGTGATTCTGTGATGGGCACTTTTGCACATGTACCATACATGGGAGTAGCCATGATGGTTGATATCACGATGAGGTGATATGTTCCCCTCCACATATGGGTGTAGCCATTGTGGGTGTCATGTTGAGAGAGTCCATGACATTGTATCTGAAGTATTCCTCCCTAGCTAAGAGGGAGTGTTGATGATTGTAGCTATGGGCTACATACTTCCGCCTTATTGTGAACAATAAATTCATATAGCCTATTGACTATTCATTTATTGAGTTAATCAAAGTGAAGAGGCGCTTCACTTGGCAACAATATTATTTCTTAATTGGGCCAACCTTCCTTGTAATTCACATCTTTTATTTGTAATTATATTTTCTTATTGTGGCCGACCTTGTTCTTGAAGAGGTGCGACCTCTCCCACACATTGTATTTATACAAGGTCATTTCCATCCATTTGACATTAAACAAGTTCATTCATTCCTCCAAGTGTGAATTTCATTAAGAGCAGGTTGAAGGTTCTATAAGTGCAGATTTTGACATCAAGGAAGAGCAGATTATTATCTGTCATTGCATCTAGAGTTGGTGCTGGATATTGGCCTTGTGATTGGCCTCATTGTAAAGAGAATTGTTGCCATTATTTATATATATAAGAGAGATCTTTGTTGCTGGGTTTTTCTTTCTCAGGTGGAGGTTTTATCCAGGGTATATGCTGTGTTTATGTGTCTGAATTTAAATT
Organism: Sequoia sempervirens; assembly: GCA_007258455.2. Taxonomy (NCBI): domain Eukaryota; kingdom Viridiplantae; phylum Streptophyta; class Pinopsida; order Cupressales; family Cupressaceae; genus Sequoia; species Sequoia sempervirens. The sequence continues at coordinate 1,258,927,640 of VDFB02271358.1, read as the reverse complement.
AAATTTCTGCTTTTATATCTGATCATAAAAACTAACAGTCTCAAGACAATTGTGTTGGATGCAAAACAGGTCTCAACAACTTATTTGAAAATCAAAATTAAAAAAAAAATTACAAAAATCAAAATTGTAAATTTTACTAAAGTGAAACATATTTATTAAAATAAATTTTATTGCTTTACTTACCTTGAACAACTCTAATTTCGAAAATGTTATGAATATGCCTTGTGACATATGGTGGTTAGTGATGAACATTTGGATTGCTTCTTCAATTTCGGCATGCACTTGTTTGATCCAATCAATTTTGGCGCCAATTTTTTGTAGCATAAGGTTGAAGGAGTGGACAACACAAGGAGTCCAAAAAATGTGTGAATGCTGCTCCTCAACCAATAATCTAGCCACTCTACAACTTTTGGGATTATTTGTTATGACTTGAGCAACGTTTCGAGGCCCCAGTCCTTCAATGGCTTTCATGAGAATGTTAGCAATGAATGCACCATCCTTCACCTCCTCTTCACAATCCATTGCTCTAGAAAACATAGCCCCTTAGGGGACACTACAATAGTTTTGATCAATGGCCAACGTCTCGCATCTTTCCATCCATTAGAAATGATGGACACTCTTGTTTTAGTCCATAAATCCTTTATAGGCTTCAATGACTCCTCTACTAACTTCACCTTGTTTTCCAATAAAGTGCTACACACTTTCTCAAAACTTGGGCCCTTGCACCCTTTTAGAGCCTCATTAATTGCTTTCACCATTTGTTCCTCGTATGATGAGTGAAAGCCAGTCCATTTGCATAGAGACATCTCACTATGTATTGATTGCCAATCTTTCAAGGCTCATTCTAAAATGCCATTTCCAACGGTCCCATTGATCTCTTATCTGTAAAGGCCATGGGTTGTTCTTTAGGTGTGGCCAAAATGGGTGGCTTTCTTCAGTTTGAAGATTAGAAGGTGGTGGAGGGGGCTTGATTCCTCGAGATCCTTTCTTTAACACAAGATGAATTGATTTGTGGCTTGCTGCTAGATCTACCTTTTCTTGCTGATTAATATATGCCATGATTTGTGCTTTTGGAATGGATACACCATTTTTTCTTGGGAAAACTTTGATGCTTTGTCCAGGGATGTGGCACAAAAGACTTTTCACTTGATTTTATAAGCTTGAATGCCTAACATCACACCCACTACAAATCCAAACATAACCCCCACCATTTGGAAGCTGCTGTACCATATCAGCATATTTCCAAAGGGGAGAATTTAAGTTTGTTTTGAAGTGGGGTTGGCCTATGATGCTAGAACTGGATGCCATTGTAATACCTATGACAAGAAGTTCAATAAACAACACATTCAAAGAATGGAAACAAATGAAAACAATATATATATATATACAACTTAACTCATTTAAAAAATTAAGCATGTAGATTCATAGAAACATGATTTAAAAAAAATTCAAAACAAAACAAGAGAGTTCATTTGTAAACAAAAAGTGTAGAAAACAAAAAAGCCTACTTTTGTAGAAATCTTTCTCAACGATCTCCTTGGCAACAAATAGACTCTTGTAAATGCGTAGGAATAACAAATCAACCTCATTGGAACGTCCATTGATTTCAACTCTATTCATGCAACTGAAAGCAAGAATGAAAATTCAACAAGGATGAATGATATTTTTTTTTTGCATTAACAATAAAAGAAATGACTTTGTTTTTGTCTTCAAAATGTGTTGAAATCCATGTCTTAGGGTTTTGGGGGTGTTTTTGGTCAAAGTCAAAAGCCAAATTAGAAGTTTTTTTTCTTTTTCAAATTGCTAAATTCATCAGTTGGGTGTAAAAGGCAGCAAAATTAGTTGTGGGTTCACTTGGGTTCGTCCTCGCCAGACATATATGTCTAGGATGGAACTTTGGATGGTGTTGAAGTTGGGAAAAATCAACTCCACAACTCCTAAGGATCGCCTGCAATCAAACACCTGTCATAGAAAGAGAGAATAGCAAAGCTATGGAGGCCAAAAGCTATTGATCCAAAAAAGCATGAATCATATTGATGTGCATCTTCTAATGTTAATACAAAATAATCCTTATAAAAGGATAATGAACCTAGAAACCCTAGGTGAGGATAAAACAAGATCATGACATGTGTCCTCATCCTATGACATGAGACAAGTAAGCTTAAGTAAGCTTAAGTAATTAGAGGAAAATGAACCTAAGTAAGCTTAAGTAATTAGAGGAAAATGAACCTAATAATTAAATAAAATATTAATTAGGAAATGCCTTTTACTCTAACACCTGCTCCCCGCCCCTCCTTAAGTGAAACTTAGGGAGAAGCTCACACCTCTAAAGATGAATGCATGATGGGTCTTGACAAACAAGGCCAAATAAGGTACCCATGTACAAACAAAAGATCTCTCAAAATTGGAGAAAAAGGAGAAAATCCCTTTGGGAGAAAACTCCTCTCCAAAAGAGAGAAATACAAGTGAAGGATTGAAGAAGCCTCCAAATAAGAAATGTCCCAAAAGATAGGAACAAAGGATGAACATGAAGAACACCACTAAAGCATAAAGAAGCTGCAAACATTGTCGAAGAATGACTGCTATAATGCTAAAAGAATAACCTCCGCTGAAATAGATGATGATTAGGATCAAGAAGACAAGAATTTGTATGAGTGCCCCCAATGACACTAAAATCAGATGGCAAACAAAGGCAAACACCCGAAACTCGAAGATATAGATGGCATAGGTCCCAAAAGTCTGAAGAACACTGATCAAATGAAAATGGAAGGTCACCTCCAGAAATAGGAATGCAAGAGTCCATATGGTAAGTGCTCCATCTCATCGAAATGTAGCCGCTACATCCGAAAGTACATAGAAACAAATACTGTATACATAGCTCACTTTAATGCGAACCAAGGAAGCATTAGCACCAATAGTAGAAACCCCCCCCCATAAAGCTGACAAGGGAGAGGCATGACAGGTACACTGAAACTAAATGCCAGAAAGAAATGCATGAAGAAGAATCAAGAACATTTGAACGTGGAAACATGAAAGTACCAACACATATAAAGGGTGTGCAAACAAAAAGCACACATAGATGAGGCTACTGTCGTGGAAGGGACACTCACTTGACAAAGGTGTGATGTCAAACAAAGGCAAAATATCAAAACCCCCCCATGGCACTTTATATCATAGTGCGAGTACAATAAGACACAAAATGATGTGCAAGATCCCAATAATACATACACCAGAATATTGAGGCACTTTATTTCAGTGCGTTCACATAATAAAAGTGCTTACAATGGAAGTCCATAATGTCCAAAAAAGGACATGTTGAAAATACAATTCTTTTATAGAAAATGAAGAAATTGGTAGCACCATGATGAAGTACACAAAAAAACATGCACTTTCAAAAAAACAACACCCAAAAAAGAGTCTGGATGCAGAAGATATGGGCCGTCGAAGTCTTCATAAACGAGAACTGAACAACAACACTGAGAAAACTGATTTCTGGAAAAAACCAGAAGTCCAAACTGGAAATCACTTGCACCACTGCGAAGAGCATGAAATTCTACCCCGTTTCAAAAAAAATTGCACTGGAAAAGACCACCGTATGACTAAGATATGGCCGTTGGAAGATGAGGCGCAAAATTGAAAAGCTCAACGGAGAGGGGCTAAGTAGGGCAAAAAAGGAACTCTACCAAATTTGTCAAAAAACACCTCCAAATATAGAGGTCTTCCAAATTTAGAGTGCTGGGAAAAAGATCTCTAGGTACAATGCATGTTTTATTTGCAAAAAAAATTATTGCAAATAAAACAATAATTTGCCTATTTTATTTTAAAGTAAAAAAAAGGCAAAAAACACTAAATGTATATTTTTTTAATAAGAAAAATATATAAAAAAAACTTAATTGTTTTTTCTTTTTTGATATGTAATATACAACTGAAGTTGCATGATTGTATTAATTCAAAAGAGATTTACATTGATGATGATATTCAGGGCGCTAGTATGGCCATATAGTTTAGCCCTATCGAAAAAAGAAAAAAAGCCCAAAATATGATATACAATATGTTCATTATCCTGCACAGGCACCTTAATTCATTCAGCTTCAGTTAGCTTCATCATAGAAAGAACCCTCCACCATTGCCGCAAAATCCATGCACTACTGTATGCCAGTGACATCCTCCAGTCTAAGTCGCTGGCATAAGAACTTGTAGCCCACCTTCGCCCACTGTTTGTGTCGAGCCAAGCCTCGAGCATCAAAGTTCATGAGGAATGGCTGTCTTTCCACATCCACACCCAAACGAAACATGCGCTCAATGTCATCAACCCATGTCATGCCAATCCCAATCTCAACCATCGTGACAACATCTAAGTCGTCCAGTATGATTGAAGCCTTGAACACAAATCTTAACAAAAGCAGGCATCTCACCTTCGGTGTCCCCATGTCCAAGAGGGTAGCCAAGAACAGGGAGGAAATGTCTGTGTTGACACGATAATGATTGGAGGAGATGGAGAAGTCTCGTCCAATCACCATATGCACAGCCTCCAGAGATAAAACATCCTTTACTAAGCATATCTCCTTAAGTCGCCTATCTGTGATAAAGCCCAGGAAGTTAGATTGCCTCTTTGAGCATTTGAGTCTAAGAGGAGTTTGCATTGTTCGCAATGAGTGTCTTCAGTGTGAAGGCTCCTTGATCCAGTGGCGTTCCTAAATAGCTGCCTCATTGAATTCGCACGAGTTGCTTTGCCAAACCAGCGTCAGCCAACCAGTGAAATGTTGAATGTGTCCATAGTCGGACACCATTGTAATTAAGCTCCAATCGCATTAGTGATAGCTTCAGTACAAACGGTCTTGTTACAACTAGATGCGATCTCCATCCATGATGCTTTCTGTTCAGAGCCATCCCATCCACACACTTCGAGTTAGGCCATCGAATGTTGTATAACATCCCAAATCCTAGGTGGCCGAAGGTATTGAATGCAAATGATATCATTCCAGTGTCACTTGTGTGGGCCAACCAAGACAATGCAGAGTACTGTATGTGTCATCAAGTAACCTGATTAGAGAGATAGCCCATGTGCCAAATCTAGCCAAGCCCAGGCATAGACATAAACTCCCAATTGGCACATGGGCAAAAAACTTAATTGTTTTTATTTTTTAAAAATATATTAAAAAAAATTAATGGGCGGGGGCCTAAGGTGCCACACAAAAACCAAAAAACTTGTGGACTCCCCATAAAGGGGTTTTAATTATTATTTTTTAATATTGTTTTTTAATTTGTAGGAAAAATCTTTTTTTTTTTTTTAAAATTTTTTAACTTCGATCCGCATGCTGAGGACATCGTACGGCTTCTCTGGCAATTTTTTTTTGCCTCAGATGCTCTCGACACAAATTTTGGCAATTTGACAGGTGAACTTAAGGTCTTTGGGCCTTCTAAGTGTGATGGTAATGTCTGTTTTGGCTCAAAATGCATCGAAATTGCAGCTACCCTCTGGATCCAAAAAAAAAAACACCGCTTCAAACCCTTGTAGATCTGAACTCTTGAGTCCAAATCAAGCCAAAAAAATGCAAAACTGACTTTCCCGACAGCTCTAAATCCAATGGAAAACACTTGTTTGCTCTAGGATGCACCAAATGATAGATCAAGGCACAAAATCTCTCAAGAAGAGGAGAGGGGATTATAGGTTTAGAGCTCTGATACCATGTTGAAGTTGGGAAAAATCAGCTCCATAGCTCCCAAGGATCACCTACAATCAAACACTTGTCATAGAAAGAGAGAATAGCAAAGGTATCGAGGCCAAGAGCTATTGATCCAAAAAAGCATGAATCATATTAATGTGCATCTTCTAATGATAATACAAAAGAGTGAGAATCCTTATAAAAGAATGATGAACCTAGAAACCCTAGGTGAGGATAAAACAAGATCATGACATGTATCCTCATCATATGACATGTATCCTCATCATATGACATGAGACATATAAAGAACATGCCCTAAGTAAGCTTAAGTAATTAGAGGAAAATGAACCTAATAATTAAATAAATAATTAATTAGGAAATACCTTTTACTCTAACAGATGGCACCCAGTTTGGATTGGATGTGGATCAATATTCAGACCCATATTCAGGCCAGACTAGACTTGTACTAGCATGCCCAAACCGGTAACACAACCTCCTAGGTATGTTCAAGGCAATTCTCATATACCAAATTGTTGTCTTGCTTGACATTGACCTAAAAGACTACTTTTACCTTTACCTTTTGTTCAAATAATAAGAGCTTTTGCAGCTAATCGAGTGTCCTTTGGGATTTTTACTATATTTTCAAAGAGCATTATTCGATAACACCATGTCAAGAATTCCATCTCTGCATGGGCCTTTTTCCACTTCTAAGTTCTAATGTCCCCAATCTGAAATTTTATGAATTATATGATTTTTTTGTATTTTCTAATTTTTGAAACAAGAAATAAACTGGAAACAGCAAACTAAACTTGAAATTAAATGCTGATTACATGTACAAGTGGCTGGGAACTTCACAAAAAACCCTCAAATGCTGGAATCTACCATCAAATGCATTACAAACAGCAGATCTGATTTATATGTGTCAAATGTATCAAATATAATTGCTGTTTTATGACCAATATAAACCTTAGGTTGCCAAAAATGCTCAGGTTTGAATTAAAACAGCAATAGGGGGCCTTTGAAACTGATTTTTTCTTTAATTGCAACTGTTGGAAACTATTAGAAAGCCGATATGCAAACTGGAAACATAAATTTCAAAATTATAATGAAGAATATCCACTCATAGAATGTCAAAACAAGCATATCTGAATTGTTGACTGATCATATGAATGAAAATGTCCAAATAAACTACTGGTATGGCTGGCAGCTAGAATGGTAAGGTAGTACCAGGTCTGTACAAGACTGGAAGAGCAGGAAAAATGGTGTCAAAATATTACAAACAAAGCTGCAACAACTCTCCAACGTCAGCCACTTCACCAAGATGCATCATATGCTGTGTGGCTACTCCCAAATTTGCCCAAAATTGGTTCAGTTCTCCCAAAATATGAAGGTGCATGCAATAATGATGGGTGATCAACAACAATGATGTGGGCAAACCTTGAAATCAGCAATTTATGATGATGGCGATTTCTTCCAAGTGTGGTGCTCAAGATTTAGCAATGAAATGATGTTGAACAATGACAAACATTGCAAATCAACAATGAAGCTCTCTAAATCCTGAATATGATATTTGCTTGTAAATCTAATTGCTCTTTGAAACTTGAAGATAACTTGTCAAAATCAGCTCGAATGCAACCCCATGTGGAGATGCCTTAGACATAGATGAAGGTTTTTGTCCCCAAATCTAGTAATGGAAACCCAATAGGGTTTTTGTCCTCCAAGATCTTCAAACAGCCAAGGGTTTTCATCATTGGATGTGGAAATTGAACGTGAAGCTCAAATGTTGAATTGCAAAATGGAGACAAGATGATCCACAATGAATCCAAGCACTTCTTATTAAAGCTCTCCAATTTAGGCCCATGAACTGAAATTTTCCTCAAAAGGATTTAAAAATACTTTATATTATTAAATAATTAAAAGCACTTTTAAATAATTAAAATAATATTATTAAGTTGCCCCTTAAATATAGAATTATCAGGCCCAACTTAATATAATATTATAAATCATTTCCCTTGCTTCATTCTTTATCCTAGGGGAAATGATGATCAGCTAGAGGTCTTCTACATAGGAAAAGGGGACTCGCAATTACAATTTGAAACACATTTCTAGATTTGATGCCCATAAACAAGCTTTGGTTTATGAGCAACATTAGACACCTTAAAGTAGCAATTTTCTATCAGCCTTGCAGAGCAGAATTAAATGTTTATGAGGAATTGATATATCTAACTAGTTCACTTAGGTTGTTTCTTACTTATGAATTCCATGGCAAAAGGTTATGAAGCTTACATTGTTGTTGGCATTTGAGTAAGTTCATAGTTGGAATTCCCCATGAGTTCTTTTGCTAGAATTTTGTAGATGTTTTTTTGGTTACTTCACTAATGATTCATTTGCACCATATTAGATAAATTAAATTCTATTATAAGCTACAGAAGCAGAATTAAAGGATTTATTTTTTTATATCAAGTTAATTTTCTCGTCTATTGATTGTTCATTTAGTGTTTACTTTCGTTTGGAGTTTTAACATCATGAACATATATTATGTGAGTTGTGACTTTTGCCCATTATGTGTTTAGGTGCTTTGAGTCCCAAAATTGCAAATGAACTCTTCTCCCTTTATCGGGAATGGCAAGAAACAACAGCGAAAAGAATCAGTGAAGGCCAGGTGCCTTTTTGCTCTTCTTTTGTGTGATAAAGAAACAAAAATATAACATAAATTCTTCAACAGTTACACCATAAGAAAGTTATTGTTGTTTGGTTGTAATACACAAAGGACAAGCCTCCATAAATAGCAATGCATGCTTTTGAGTTTCTTAAAACTAGACAATTCTGTTTATCTTTCCATTGGGACATTATAAAACTTATGTCCATTAGATATAAAATTGCACAAACATGTACATTAATACAATTAAAAATCATTCGAAGCATGCACAAGTACAATTAGATGATTCCTTAAAGAGTTATTGCCAAACCAGATATGCAAAACAACACCCACATAATGATTTGTCTTGTGGTAAGTGAAGTAATGGCCATTTATGTAACCCTAGTAAATATTCTCACCATTGAAGATGAAGATTTTTTTATATTACATTCAAGGATTAACTGAGTGCCATATTTAATACTCAAGTCATCCCTTCAATGACCCATTTCTCATGAGTAATCAGTTCTTTTAAGATCAATTCTTCATTTTGATGTAATAGATTTACATATATAATTTTGAAGGAAATAAATATAGCCTATCCTCTAAAAGAAAGGATGGAATGGGATCATGTCTTGAAATCATATAAATTGGGTAGAACCTAAGAATTGAGTCTCACTTGTCTCCAAAAGAAGAAAACCACAACAAAGATCCGTGAATACAACAGGAAAACATCTGTTCACAAAATCATATAATTATAATGAACGTTAAGCAGTCAAATTGATAGACTGTATTGGGGGGTTCCCAATCATTTGGGTTACCTAGTGTCCGTCAAGCAAATCTTTTCCTGTTTTCCATTAACAATGGTGTCTTGCCTCCCCTTTTCCATAAGACATCGGGATGTTCCTTAAGCCTATTTTCCATTTCTTGTGGACTTGGGGAAATAAATTAGGAAATGACTTTGTAATACTTAAGTGTGTCCTATTTTATGAGTGCCTAGATTATGGGGCTTTTGTGTTATGTAATAAGTGAGGGTTTCTTTTGGAGGGAAAAGGAGAGAATTTGAAATTTACCTTGTTGGGCCCCATGTGCGTATTTAATCAAAGCCAAGGATCAAAGGTGGCATGCTTGTTTATAAATTCATTCCCTCAAACAGTTTGAACATCCTGTTCTTCTATCATTGGAGATTGGAGGACGAAAACCCCTTTATTTCTACAACTGGTTAGTGGATGAAAACCCTTTAACCAACATCATGCAATTCCACCCAGGGATTGTGTTTGAGCTTCAACAATCTGCTGTTTGGGCGGCTTATACAGTGCTCGTTTGTTTAGGTAATAGGAAAATCCCATAGTGCCTAGGGTTTGTAAGTTTGTGGTGGCTCCTTTAGTGCCAATTGTTGTTGATCTGTTACATTTTGAGATAATAATAATTGCTGTGGTTGTTCCAAAAAGTCTGGTAAAGCCTGAATTGATTTGTAAGTTGAAATCACATTGAATTAATGATTAATTGGTTAGTGTGGCTGCTGTGTTAATTTTTCACATTCAAAGGGATTTTTTATCCATTTCTTTATGTTCTATTGAGAATAATATTTGCTGTATTAGGTTTGATCTTGTAATAAATCTAGACATTTGTGTTGATTGGAATTGAATCGAGTATAAATCATATAATATTCCTATTGGGGATATTATAATGGTATTGGAGCCTTGATCCTGCCAACTTGTGGAACAAGGGTTGATGCAATTTGGGGAACAAGATGGTAGACAAAAGGAGGTGCGATTTGATAGAGGAAGAAAAGGCTCATGCAATGTTCGATGCAATGATCAATTTGGATGCGGGGCAGAAAGAAATGGTCCAATGACTTGAATACATGATAGCAATGTTTGTGTAAGTCGTGCAAGTTTAGAAAGCTCCTAGAACTCCATAATCACATATCAGAAGAGGAAGTTCATCAGGGGTTAATCAAACCGTTGGGTCATTGCTTAATCCATTCCAACTCAAATTCCTACAAAGAAGAGAAGATCCATTGGAAGAAGAGGCAACTAAGTTGATAGAAGATTTTTTAGCCCTTCGTGTTGAGTACAAAACTCGAGCCAGAAGTTTGGGATGATCTGTCATTCATTGATTTTTGCTACATCAAACTTTGAAATGGTCCTTGAACCCAAAAGAAACCAACTCAAAATCAGGCTAACAAGGAATTGCGACATTGCTTGGGAAAGGTTCTTATACCTATGTTTGATGGGACACAAAAGTGTTCAGCCTGTGCATGGATACAAAAAATCAATACTTGTCTTTTTATCCGATGCATGAAGAAGCTATTAAGTTTGCTTCTTAGCATTTGGGAGGGGTAGCCCGTGAATGATGGTATCATGATATAGTGACACAAGGGCATAGTTTCATCACTATTTTTGAAGAATTCAGCCAAAGATTGTTTGAAAGATTTGATAGGGTTGTTCTAGAGACTCACTTTCGAGAATTGGCCCTTGTTTGTAGGAGGACTAGTTGAGCCATTGAGGGGTTTGGTCAAGGCATTTGAGCCTTCCACTCTCCAAGAGGCAATCAAAAGAGCTGTCATCGTGGAGTCTTCTTTGCCTCAGAATAAACCTTCTTCTAATGCTCCTCCTACAAACCAAAAGAGGTTCCAAAAGGGAGAATCAATCACATAGAAAGTTCCGCCACTAGTGAAAAGAAATGAAGACAGCTGAAATGAACTAAGAAAAAAGAAACTCCATTTTCATTGCAAAGAACCTTGGGAATAAGGACACAAATGCCTTGGCAAAGGGTAGGTGCACTATATTGTAGTTAATTCCAATGGGGAAGTCGAAGAAATTGAGTTTGAGAAAGTGAATGAAAAATCTGATGAAGAAGGAGAAGATAGAGTTGGAGGGACACTCACGGCTATATTTGGAACTCAAAGCTACAATCCATTTAGGATCCATGGAGTGTTAGCAGGCCAAAGGATTACCGTTCTAATCAAAAGTGGGGTGACCCACAATTTTATTGATGAAGGCCTTGTGGCAAGAAAGGGCTTAGTTGCTGAAGATTTTGAGGGATTCAATGTGAGCATGGCTGATGGTTTCACCATAACATGTGCACAAAGAATTCAATAGTTGAAAATGACTGTCGGAGATCATTTGATGTGCGAAAATTTCTATGTGGTAATATTGGGAGATACTAACATGGTGCTTGGAGTCAATCGCTACAATCTCTTGGAGAACTCTCACAAAACTACTATGGAATTGAAATTTAGGAATGAAGGAAAGGAAGTAGTATTCAAGGCAATAAAAAATGGAGCACCTTGAGTGATTATTGCTAAAAGGATGGAAATAGCATTTAGAAGAGGACAAGTTGCTTGATCACACCTAAAAAGTTGTCCATAAGCATAAACGATATATCAATGTACAAGTTGTGTTGGACAAGCATAACAAGGTTTTTAAAGACATTCCCCCAAGACTACCACCTAATCAAGAGTTCTATTATATTATTGAGTTAGAAATAGGTGCAAAGCCAATGATAACCACTCCTTAATGTCACCCTAGGATCCACAAGGAAGAAATTGAGAAGGCAATAAATGAGCTTTTGGATATGGGCTACATCAGGCTAAGTTCTAGTCTATTTGCCTCTTCAATAGTATTGCTGAAGAAGAAGGATGGCACTATGAGGGTGTGTATTGACTATTGGTCATTAATCAAGAGAACAATAAAAAGTAGATATCCTATCCCTAGGATTGAAGAGCTGCATGGAGCGTATACTTATTGAAAATTGATTTGCATTGAGATATCATCAACTTTGGAGGTGGAGGAAGATGTTCATTAGATTGCTTTTTGGTGTCACTACTGACAGTTCAAGTTTTTATTTATGCCCTTTGGCTTGACCAATGCCTCGACAACCTTCCAATCATGCATGAACATGGTGTTTTAGCAAGCAATTAAGAAAGTTTGTCTTAGTTTTCGTTGATGGTATTTTGAGATATAGCAAGGCTTTAGAGGAACACTTGAAGCACTTGGGTGAAGTCTTGAGTATATTGGAGCAACAGCGATTTTTTGACAAGCAATCAAAGTGTGAGTTTGAGCTTAAGGAGATTTTGTATTTGGGTCATATCATTAGTGATCATGGGGTCCAAATGGACTGGTAGAAGATCTAATCCATCAGGGATTGGCCACCCCCTAAAAATGTGTGACAACTAAGAGGGTTCCTGGGATTGTGCAGCTATTATTGAAGGTTTGTAAAAGGATTCTTGCAACTTGCAATACCGATCATAGACCTGACCAAGAAGGGAGCATTTAAGTGGACAGATGCAATAGAGCATTCTTTTAATCTAAGTTTCAGAATTGGGTATGGGTATGAGTACATGGATTTGATATGCTAGTACGACATTCTTTTGGAGGGGGCTGGGTACGTCTATTCAATAAACATATAAAATTATAAATTTATACATATTTGCAACCTAAAAACTACTATATTAATGCCATAATAATATAAATCCATATTATATTAAATTAAGTAACTACTATAATAATACCATATTAATATAAAGTTATACACTATTAAGTTTATAATATATTAATCTAAATATTCTATGGAAGCTCAAGTAGAAGCTCAAATAATCCTATAATATTATATTAATAATCTAAATATATTAATTAGCATATTAATATATAATGTAATATATTGTAATCTATTATATTAATTTGTTGTTTTTCTTTACCCTGTTTTTCTTACATAATGCTCTAAATTTGGATTATATATGGTTAGAGCACTGTATTCTTCATAATTTGGTCAAATAATGCCCAGTTGAGGTGTGTTAAATATTAATAATAAATATAAAAAGAATTAAAGTAGAATTGTATTATGTACAGGAATGCCATATCATATATATCATATATCATATATAGATACAACTATTTTTCAAAACCTACTAATATAAATACTACTTAATATGATATTCATAAAATAACATATATAGAGGATAATCAATAATATTAAGAATAAAATTAACAATAAATATTAAATAATATTAAATTTAATAAATAATCAATTTAAAACTAAGTAATATATATTTAAGCTTATTAAACAATAAATCACATTAAAAATGATTTAAGATTAATTATGTTAATAAATGACATTAAATTTAATAAAATTTTAATAAATTAAAAACTTAAAAATTAAAGTTGAAAGTTAAATAATCCTACAGCCTAAGTTCGATAAAAGAAGATAAAAAAAACTGAACTGGAATGCAAAATTTTGAATATTGTCTCGATTGGAAGCTATTTGAATGGCTTGACAAACATGGCTGGAAGCTATTTGAATGGTAGGAATATTCTGACAGCAAGTTGAGAGAAGGGCAAGAGAAATGGTGCCAATGCAACCTGAACAAAAATAGTTGTCAGCTTGTGACACAAATGCAGTTTAAAAAGGGGTTAACCATGCCGTCAGCCTTGATTAAATGTTTTCGTCATCTGATATTGCTACTTGCAAAAATGCAATGAAATATATTATTTAGGGTTTTCGCCATATGTTTTATGGTAAAAAAGTTAAATAAAATGCATTGAAATTTTTGTCTACCATAGGAATTGTAGTGAAAATGCCTTGTATAAGTTGGAATCGACCAGGTATGCTCGTTGGTGACTCTAAACGAATCCGCCTCAAAAAATGCATACCCTGCCCGATTCCACAAATGTATTGTACTTGAATCTGATTTGGGAACGCATCATACTTAGGTACACAAGGATCAGATCACAATAGTCTTGGTGTCTCCTTATTATAAATAGAGAACTTTTTTTGTACAGAAATGAAAATAATAAATATCAATTGAACTCTAATATTATGTGTTAAGGTTTTATGATGTATATGATGATTGCCTTACCAATGCTATCATATGAATATATGAAATTTTCTACATTTTTAAAATTTTCCCTATTTTCTTAATAGTTGCCCCTTGCTGTCCCCTACAAGTGGCCTCCCTCCCCTCCCCGAAATGCGTCCCCCCCTCCCTTGCCATCCTTGTCCTAGAAACTTGGGGTAACATAGGATCAAAGTGGTGGAGGATCTAATTTTGCATAAGGAGAGAATATATTTAGTCCTAGAATCAAAGATGAAGGAGAAGGTTTTAAGAGCGACACGCGACACTTCATTGGTTGGGCATCTAGGGTATTTCAAAACATTCAAGCAAATTAGAGAGAGATTCTCCTAGAAAGGAATGAAAGGGGATGTGCCCAAGCACATTAAGGAATGCTCACCTTGCCAATAGAAAAGGCTATACAAGTCTATCTTGTAGGACTACTTCAGCCCTTACCCATCCTTGAGTAGAAGTGGGAAAGTATATCTATGGACTTTATCACTGGGTTACCCAAAGTAAATGGTAAAGACTACATTTTTGTTTTAGTAGATAGGCTTACTAAGTATGCACATTTTTATGCCATATCCTCAGATTTCCAGGCTACCCAAATTGCTGATTTGTTCTTCAAGGAGGTATTCAAATTACATTGTTTTCCCAAGAACATTGTTAGTGACAGGGATAGTAGGTCTGAGTCATTTTTGGTAAGAATTGTTTCATTTGGCATGAACATAAAATCACCCCTAGCACAAGTTACCTCTCCCAAATGGATGGGCAAACTGAGATTGTCAATAAATGGATGAAGGTTACCTAAGAAATTATGTTTTTGGACAGCAAACAACTTGGGTCAAGTGGCTACATTTGGGAGAACATTGCTATAACTCCTCCCACCATATGTCCATAGCTATGTCACTCTTTGTAGCTTTGTATGGATATAATGCTTTAACTTTTGTGGATCTTGCAATCACAAAAATAAGGTACCCAAAGCAACATATATGATCAAGCAGAGCCAAGAGATATTGAAATCTCTTAAGGACCATCTTCGACACGCTTAGAACTAGCAGAAGCTCTATGTGGATCAATGGCATACCGAAAGAGTATTTGAAGTTGGCGACATGGTTTACTTGAGGCTACAACCCTATAGACAGTCTTCATTGAAGAAGAAAGGAGCAGAAAATTTGAAGCCCAAATTTTGTGGAGCTTATAAGATTATAAAAAAGGTAGGAGAAGTAGCCTATGAACTAGAGCTCCCCGAGTGCAACATAATTCATGGCATCTTCCATGTTGCTTGCCTTAAGAAGGCGTTAGGGCTGCATGTTACACCTTCCAAAGACTTGCCACCTTTGGATGATCAAGGAAGACTCATTTTGATACTAGAGGCTATCTTGGATACTGGTGAAAGAAAGTCAAGGAATAAAACCATTATTGAGAATTTGGTGTGATGGAAGGACTTACCAGCTAAAGATGATACATGGGAAGGAGCCAACAACTTGAAGCATCAAAACTTGATTTTTTTGAGGGCAAGCAATTTTGGGGAGGGAGAACTATCATGTTCCCCTTTTTCCATAAGACATCGGGATGTTCCTTAAGCCTATTTCCATTTCTTGTGGGCTTGGGAAAATAAAGTATGCAAATGACTTTGTAATACTTAAGGGTGTCCTATTTTATGAGCGCCCAGATTATGGGGCCTTTTGTGTTATGTAATAAGTGTGAGGGTTTCTTTTGGAGGGAAAAGGGAAGAATTTGAAATTTTCCTTATCGGGCCCCATGTGCATATTTAATCAAAGCCAAGGATCAAAGGTGGCATTCTTGTTTATGAATTCATTCCTTCAAATAGTTTGGAAATCCTGTTCATCTATCATTGGAGATTGGAGGACACAAACCCCTTGATATCTACTAGTTAGTGGATGAAAATCCCTTATCCAGCATTGTGCAATTCCACCCAGTGATTGTGTTTGAGCTTCAATGATCTGTTGTTTGGACGGCTTCTACCATGCTTGTTTGTTTAGGAGATAGGCGGCTCCCTTAGCTCCTAGGGTTTGTAAGTCTGTGGTGGCTCCGTTAGCGCCAATTGCTGTTGATCTGTTATATTTTCTGGTAATAATAATTGCTGCAGTTGTTCAGAAAGTTTGGTAAAGCTTGAATTGATTGTAAGTTGAAATCACATTGAATTAATGAGTAATCAGTTAGTGTTGTTGCTGTGTTAATTGTTCACATTCAAAGGGAATTCTTATCCATTTCTGCATGTTTTATTGAGAATAATGTTTGCTGTATTAGATCTGATCTTGTAATAAATCCAGACATTTGTATTGATTGGAATTGAATTGAGTAGAAATCATATAATATTCCTATCGAGGATTTACAAATGGGCTCCCAACTAGTGGGAGCATTGTCTTCATTTTCTTGAGGTTGTGAGTCTGAAACATCAAGTTGTGGTTGCGTTTAAGAAACATTTTTCTGCAGTGAAATGGAAAGAGCCAAGTGAGAGAACTTGTCTTATCCTTTGGAAGGGGCCTACCTGTGTCATTGAGAGGATGTAGATGAGTGATGCGTAGGAAGAATTATGATTAGAAAATCCAATAACTATTCTTCCCTCATTATATTCTGTTAATGGGATTGTTTTATCTTTTCGCTTTTAAAAGAATATGATACTTATTCTTTCAATGTTTTGGCAGGAGGAATTGGAAAACAAAATAGAAATTGCAGATGCATTAGCTACTAAGCTCCTGCAACGTTTCAACTACTCAGTTTCTGTCATGAAAACTAGTGCCACGTACTTTGAAGATGGTAAGGTTGATGTAAACAGAGCTTTTAAGTTTAGTTTTCTGTAAAATTTAAGCCAGAAAGTCAACCTCAGCTTGGTACAGAAGTTTCAAAGGATTTTATTTTTGATATCGGCTAACTTGTTTTGCTTGGTCTTGTATCTTTTTTGGCAGTCTATCCATTGCAGGTGGAAGTTGGTGAGCTGAAAGGGAAGTTGAAAGAAGTGCTTGCAGACTATGATGCTCTTTGCAAAAGGATCAGCGCAGAGGGGCCAGATGTACTAAAAGCCAGTGTTATGCCATTACCCCCCAGTGAGCTACAATGTAGCAGTTCCCTTGGGTGCTCTGCTGTGCAGAAAGCGCCATAATTATTGTCCTCAAGGACTTGTAAGCAAAGGGCCTCAAGTTATTTTGTGCCTCAAATGTAAGCAATTCCCACCTCTGTTTGTTATCATTCCTTCCTTTGTAACAAACGTGTAGGGGTTGATAAAATCAACAGACGATAACAAAAAATTCCATGCCCATGGCTATTGCTTTCAGAAAATAGTGAATGCATTTTCTCATTTATAAATTTTGGGCAGGCTTTTTGTTTTGTGCCTTCTGTTCATATTCTTTCCATTTATAACTATTGGGTGCAGTTTGTGTATGTAATTGCTCTCATATCTTGCCATGTTTTCTTCATGCAAATATGGAACGGCTGCAAAGTGCAGGTTAGATTATGAGAATGCTTATTTACAACAGAGTCCATGGATTCTCTAGGATTGGGGTACAAGTTTTGGGGACATAAAATATTAATTGTCATGGGTACGCCTCCTCAGTGGTAACTCCTTGAGGCCAAACACTGTTCTGAATATAGAGTTTTACATTGCATAGAGTTTTTGTAAATGTGGCTACTAAAATTCAAGCTCAGGTCTCCATGGCCGTTAGTGGTTACTGGGATTTAAGCTTAAGTCTCCACAACCATAACATAAAATATATTTGCCTTCCGATTATTAAATCTTATACAATTGCAGAGCAATTTTGCTATTGAGATTTTGTTTTGAATGAATTATGGATGAACTTTAATGCGCTTTGGTCTTTGATATTTAACATGATAGAGCCATACAACTTTGGCTATCATACAATAAGATGGTACCCTTATTGAGACCCAAATTAAGCTCATTCAATGTTTTGTTTAGTTGCATTAATGTCTATGTTGCTTCCATTGCACTTCTATATAGAGTTTTTAAGATAAAAGAGGATATTTTTTACAATTCTATGTGAAAACGAATGCATCATATTTTGAGGATATCTTAAGGCACATTTCCTATCAATAGGGTCACCATTATAGTCATTATCATAATAATCAAATAATTTTTAATTCTTGACCATAATTAATTGCACCTTTGATGTACTTATTTTATTTTATTTTATTTTGCCAATTTTCAATGATCTACATAAGGATCTTGCATAAATCTACATGTAATACCTATTGTATAGGTACTATTTGGTCTAGATATAGTTATATAGGTGAAACTTCTTTCAAAGTAAGATTGATCTTTTTACTCGATGGTTTTGAGGTTTAATTTATTATAGACCTTAATAGATATAACAACCATTGCATAGTACTAATGGCCGCGGGCTCCCTGCCTCTGATTTGGGGGTGTCTGCGGAGATCCCTGCTGCAGGAAGGAATGGCAGAGCTTTGGCTGGGCGAATGCCTGTGGCAGACGCGGCCAGGACTGATAAAGTTGGGGATGGTGGTTCCGGCGCGAACCCTAGACTTCGTGGTTCGGCCTTTAGGGCCAAATCGAATCTTAAGCTGAGGGATAAGTTGTTTCGTGGCTTTATTCCAGTGATGAAAGCTGTGATGAAAGCTATTACCGTAAAGCTAAAGGATGAAACTTTAGAAGAAATAAAGGAAGAAGAAGCTGAGCTCTCTGAGCGTGGTGTCATCTGGAGGTTCCGGGGATTCTGGCCTAGTCTTCCTCAGCTGCACTCTTGGATCTCCAAGGAGTGGGAACCTCTTCTTTCTGGTAATATTCACATTTTCCCTCTTGCCAAGGGATTCTTTATTGTTAAATTTGACAATAGCCAGGACAGAAAAACTATATTATGTGATCATTTTTTTAGCTGGGGGGATCAATATCAGATGATGATCAAACCTTGGCATTCAAATTTTAATCTAGCATCTGAAACTTTTAGTAAAATCCCAATCTGGGTTCGCTTGCCTAATCTTCCCCTCCCACCTCTGGAATGATTCTCTTCTCGAGTCGGTTGGGGAAGCTCTTGGGGGTTTTTTGTATGTTGACAATGCATCTTCTGATATCTTTCATTCCACCTTTGCTCGAACACTTGTGGAAATTGATGTGTCAAATGGATTGCCTGCTGAGGTTTTGTTAGAATCATCTAAGGGGAATTGGGTTCAATCTCTGGACTATGAGGGATTACCTTTCCGTTGTAGAAGATGCTTTAAGACTGGACATGCTGCTGCTCATTGTGGTTTTGAGAAAAAAATAAAAAAGGCAAATTGGTGGATTGGAGCTGCTCAACATCATTATACTGTTGAGAAGAAATCTAAAGAAAAAAAGAGTTTCTCAGAGGTGGTTGCTTCTGAATCACAGAAATTAGGAGCCGCTCCTTCGGCTTGTCCTTCGGGAGGGGTTGATTCTTCCTCTCACGTTGAACCTCGGTCTAAGTCTCCGTCTGCCTTTTCTGGTGGAGGGGCTTCGATTTCTCTTTCGGCCTGCTCTTCGAAAAAGAACCAGTCTGCACGCCTGGTCAAGGATGTTTTGCCCAGGGCTGCAAATGATCAAACCCAGGATTGTGATGTGCTGGCTTGGCAGGAAAAGACAGCACAAGTGGAAGAAGGTTGGATTGCAGTCATGAGTAAAAAATTAAAAGCATCCGGGCCTTCTCTAGAAATGACGCTTCGTTCCCACAAGATTAACTCTAAATGTAAAACATGATGTTCTTGGCTTGGGAGTTGGTTTTTTGATGGCTACAGGCTGTCCTTTTTTGCAGTCTGGCTTTTCTGGTTGTAAAGGGTTGCAGATCCCTTCAAAATCTGCTTTTCCCCTAATATCAAAAACAACCATTACATAGTCCATCATATTACATTTTTGAAGTAAATCACGTGCATACCTTGCTTTGAGATACTGCAAATGATTATGGAACATAGCCATTCTAAATAATGAAGAAGACTTATGGAACATAGCCATTCTAAATAATGAAGAAGACTTAGATCAACCATCTCCGGTGATCGATTCAATTTACTTTTATCTGTGGATTTATAATAACCTATAATAAGCAAGTAATCTATATAGCTATAATATTTTGATCAAAACAATGAATCAATACTCAAATTGATTATTTGGTCATGTCTAATTTCTAAAAAGAGATCTCATGTTGTGGTTTCAAACATATCTCAATTTCTCTATAATAACCCAAAGAGGAACCAAAATGGCTAAAAGAGATTGATGATTCCTAGGTAGCTGAATAATGAACACAAAAAAGGTGTCTAATCAATTGAAAAAACCGAATAGATTACATATTTCCCAAATGATTCACCAAAAAACTAGTCAAGTGCAAGGTACTTATCTATCTTAAGAGAAGCAATATCTCTACTTTACAGAGCATTCCTTAACATGTACATATATGCACTTGGTTCCAAAAACCACCTAGACACATGCGCATGACTACATAATCTCTATGAATAAAACAGTTCTTCGGACCTGCCACATAGCAAAAATATCCTCGTCTTCTATAAATAGAGATAGATACCTATATTAGTACCTCTATTTCAATCTTATTTTCCCATAGTTCAATATACCACACAAACCCACATGCAACACCCTAACAAAAGGATATTGATAGTGGCTAATCAAAGTATAGATGGTTACTATCATTTAACACTAGTTTAACTTAATTTCGTATGTAGTTTCTAGGCCTTATCTTCTAGAAATACTATCAACATTCCTTTTAGGAAGAGAAAAATCCCTAAAGAGTTAGATTGTACTCAAATAGCAACCCTTTTACATTTTTCTTAGAATGATTTCAATTTAGGCTCGAGAGTTCTTAAACTAGACAAAATCTAATTTAACCATCACAAACAAAACTTGAAATCAAATGTTCATATCACTTGCAACTCAAACAAGCGATATGCAACTAGGTCAAGGTTGCATATTCTTAATCTAAATGGTCATGCCATCTCAATGGTGAAGAAACGCCAATAAATCTTTGAGCATAACTTATCTATATTTTCATGGTATGATACAATACTACCCATTAACAAAAAAATTCCCATGTTTCTCCATGAATAGGAAAGTAAGATAAATCACATTTCTTCATAGAAGAGGGCAACTGTGCTTATTGTAGAAGGATACTTGGGAACACAACTTATTTGTATTGTATCAAGTAGCCACTTTATTTTGATGTCAATTTTTGTTTAGGGCAATGTCTCGGCAACCTTCACAACTAGTCTTTAATTATTTAAAATTTGATGTTTCTTTTCTACAATTCTCATTAACAAAGGTGTACTAAAAAATGTTTGTTGGGTAAATGGGCCCAATTTTGCACAAGATTGCCCCATTTGTCATCATAGTCATATATCAAGACATTGCCTTAAAATAGACACAAGTTTAAATAAGAAATGTTATGGGCATGCAATTTTTACCATTACAAATGTTAAACGAGCTATCCATATTATAATACTTCATTAATATAAAAGCATTGAGAAACATTGAGCTCTCTCTTCAAATTTTGGTACAAACTCATAAAAAAGAGTTAGATGATTGGTGCTGACTTTCTACAAAGTTAGCCCCACACTTATCCAGCTTAGGAATGGTATCAAAGTGGCCAATTGAGAAATATACATTACAACAACAAAGAGAGGTATTTTTAATTTTTAGTTATCATGTCAAACATGGAACAAATTCACCCATTTAACATGTTTATAATTAGTAATTGCACTTTAGTGTGTAATAGGTACACCAATGAGTTCTTAAAGGTGAATTATTGAGTCCTTTAGAAAATGACATGATGCATTCAATGTAGCTACCAATGGACACATGCCATCTTTCCATCTTTGGACTATTAGCATGAAACAAGTAATTAAGAGTTGATCACTTTGAGTTTAGGTACCAAGCATGAACATTTAGATGCTTGTTCATAATGTGAGAACCATTTGATACCACTTTATGTAACATGAACTTCACATTATAAAGATTCATGATTTCTTGCTTGAAAATTGATGGGCAAAGTCCTTGGTGTGTGACATTCAAAGCTTGCAAGCATATGAGTCTATCCATGTGGAGAACATAAACAAATTAGATCCAACACATTGACATAGATCTACATGTAAGTATGATGACTATACCCTTAACAAATCTTGGACCAATGGTAATAGTTTTAATGGAATATCGAATTATTTGTAATTAACATGTATGTCTTGATTTTTTAGAGGCACATATGCACTATCTTCTAGTGTCCTTATTCTTTTCAAGATAAAAAACATGTGAGGGATTGTAACATAAAACAAATAAGGAGAATGACTACAAATCTATGCTTTTGCATTTGTCTTAGTTCTTCTAAACAACAAAAAAAGGTTTGCATAACCACTTGAAAAGATCATAATGGAATAATACTATTCTCCACTAATCTCAATTTTCTGAATTCTTTCTTTGTTGAGTACAATTAGTGTAAAGTAGATTGATAGTCTTAAGTGAGATCCATTTTGAAATTAGTAGATATAGATTAGTAGCATCAATTATGATGACAATGGACCAAAATTAAGCATAATTGTTGCTTTTTGGTTGTGGCTTGTTAGTATTTTTGTGTTTCTATGGTTCAAAATTTTGGAACCATGATTAGGCCATACCTAGTCTTATGTTTACTTATAGTCATTTTGCATTCTCATTGATCTTATAAGAGTTGGGTGTTTGTACATTATCTTTGGATTTGTATGTTTTGGAGTAGATTCTTAGATCCATAGTTGGCAAAGAGGGAAAACCACAATAAAAACTTTAATTATATAGCGAAACCGTTAGTCTTTTGTAAATAGTGCCATTTTGAATAGTATTGGGAAGGAGGAGACCACAAGGCATCACTTGGTTAGTCATGCTTGATTTCAAGTGTATTTATTTAGTTGCTTCCATTGTTTTGATTAGTCATATTTTTAGAGAAATCTATGATATCATTGTTTATCTAGCAGTCTAAAGAAATCAATAACTTATAATTATCATGGTTCCAAAAAAATTCTATTATCTTTTGGTTCCTTCTTGTATGTTGTTCATTCTAATTTTAGTATATTTTATAACTTTTATGTGTTTTCTTTCATCTAAATTGTTTTGGTATGATATATTTTTACAATGTTCTCTAAGGTTGATGATGGGTATGACCTCAATGGAAAGGAAACCAATTAAAAGTTAGTTTTAATAACTTAGATTTTCCATGAAAGAAATTACAATATTTTATCAACAAGTGTTATTGAGAGAATAAAAAGGTCTTTTGTACAAAACATATATCTATATATATTTTTATTTATTTCTAATAATTAGAAAGAAAAAATATAAAATATTGTAGAGATCTACAAGAATTAGAATGCGTTAACTTAGTAATTTAATCATATCACAACTAAAACTTAGCTAAAAATAATTTATTCTAGTATGTGTAATATTCTTCTCATTTCCATATTTTGGGTAAGATACTTATTTCCATGTAATTATATGAGACTTCTTGTATAGTAAAACTAAAATAATAGACCACTATGTTATTTCCCACACTAAGACACGCAAGAGAGAGAATTGAGAGGTTTATTGAATATGTGTGTATACCTAACCACTAAGTGCATGTATAAGATTTTTTTCTCTAGACTAAATTTTATTTAGTGAAATATTATGAGTCTTATAAATGTTTGATTTAAATGAACCATCATATACTAATAAATTAACACCTCCATACCCTATTACTTAGAATCTTGTACCTAATAAATTCCCTCCTCTCAATCTATACATCATTAGGCACACAATTATCTCTATTAACTAAGATATTATGAAGGGACATAACTCTTTTAGGCACACAATTTGCTCTTGCCTTTGAATTCCCGTTAAATCTCAAGTGGCATTGCAATATAATGAAAATTTTTGGGCAAAACTTTTTGGTCAAATTTAGAAAACAAAAGCTACTTCAGATGCTCAATGACTTGCTGGGAAAGTACTTCACTGCAAATTGCCCAATGGTGGCAGGTTAAAATGCATCAGACTACAACCGATTAAATGTCTTTTTTGTTTAAAAAATGAAGATATAAGGCATACTTTTTGGGGATGCCAGCTCGTTAAAAAGCAATGGAACTCTATATGTAATGACTTGCTAGCTATTTTTGATCATAAGTTAAGATTGAAAGAGGCTCTTCTTGAGACAGGGCTCCATGATAATGTTATTGCTTCTAGTGTTAGATAGGTTATCTTGTTGCATTTATGGAGAACCAAATGTAAAACAATTTTTAATATTCATAGCGATCACAAGAAACTGCAGTTTTAAAGCTTTACTCTGATATTTTTTATTGTCTTGTTTCTTTGTTTTAACAATTGCATGCGGAATCCAAGAAGAATCGTAAGTTAAAGATCAAGATTCAACAAATCAAACTTCAAGTCAAAAACATCTCTATACTGCACAAACTCTAAGATACCAGTTTTGACTCTGCTGCTACAGTTTGACAATGTTTATGTTGCTGCTCTACAGTCCAGTTTGGCTGTTCTAGTTTGGCATTGTTGTTGTTCCAGTTTGCTACAGCTGGAATGCATCTTTTTGGTGAAATCTATTGATGTGTAATCTTTGATGCTTAGACTATGGCTGTTTATTTTTTTGATGATATGTCCTCTGCTGTTATGTCAAATTGCTACTGTTGGTGGCTGTGTTTTGATCATTAAGACTGATTAGATAAACTGCATTTCATTCTATGTATTTTGCATTATTTCAATACCAAAAATAAAAAATTGTCTTAAATTGCCTTCCATTCTAAATTATTTAGTCTTGTTTTAAATTCTTTTAACATTATCAAATATCACTTGTAAGAATTTTGCACAAATATCTAAATACTGCTCCATTAATGAGCATCAACTACCGCTTGTCTGTTTAACATGGGAGATAAGATATGATGCAGCTCACGGATTTGAATCCAATCTTGGGCTTTACAACCCCATAATGCTTCACTTCCTGCAGACCAACTGCCTCCTCTTCTCATACAGACAACTACCCCAACAATAAATTAGTCTAGTTTCTCGTGAAGAAATTATGACCACTCAGTTCTGGCTATGGCATCAAAAGATTAAATGGTGATCTCCAATGGCAACTGCACTAAGGGATGATTGGGATCCCCACTTTGGTGTTATCCCTCCTTTGTATTCTCAACATGGACTTCACACTTTTATCCACTGGACTTTCATCCCCTTTGCTATTTATTTCCACTACACAGTTTACGAGGACATGTCAGCAAAACTGTATGATTGTAATTTCCATTACCTCTCACAGTTCTCATCAAGAGGAACAATTTTAATTCTGTGTTTATTATTACTCTTTCTACATGGTGATGCATTGTTCATTGGGGATTTCTCGCCCATCATTTTGTTTAGGCTCAAGCTCATAGCTGGCTTCTCAATGTTAAAATAATAAGGATTATAGAGATTAAAAAATTGGTTGTTTTCAAGGAAATTTAGAAGTACAATACATCAAAATAATTATAATATTTTTAATAGTTTTAATATTATATTAAAGATTTTGATTTGGTGTCTTCATTTATCCATCTTGTTGCTCATTCATGAAACGTTTTGTTATGGGGATGGTAGATTTGGTTTAAGTTTTCTTTTGTCATTGTTCTTGGGCTTTAAATATGGGGATAGGGTTCCTCTTTGTAACCTCACCTATGCGGGCCACGATAATTTTCCGTCTTCGAAATTCCAAGGGGGTGGCCCTTTACAGCCACTTCTATCGAAAGCAAAAAAAAAACATTAGAGATTAATATTTTTGACAATTAATCATTTAAACTTATAAATAGAAAATATAAATAAAAAGTAGATAAAGTGAAAATATGTACAATATATAAAATTTATGTTGGATAAAATTATAAAGGTCAAAAATCCCACAAACATTATTAAATGAGAAAACTTGAGATTTCAACAAATCCTTCCCTCTTTTTCTTCAATGACATCACATAAAATTTCTTTCATGCACTTCATAGTAAATATCAAAGTTTTCACATATAATCAAATTCCCTCTCTACATATCTCACATTAAGGATTCCCCATAATATAAGGTGAAAAGATAAGTTGCACCCACTTTGAAAGTTAATATACATTTTTATAAGATATTTATTATTTAGTTATAAATTGATTAACATTAAAGATAATTATTTTTTTATCAATTAAATATTGTAATGTTGTAAAATTGCACTATGGGGCAATTTCACATTTGTGTAGTTGACCTTGCATTTATTGTATCTAGTCGCATTCATGACAAGAATCTTATGGGTCGGAATTCCACAATTTCAACCCCATAAAGACCAATGACGAAGTGACATTGGTTTGCCACCTTGTTTCTCGAAAAAATGATGAGCTGGATTCCTGCGCGATGTGCTAGCATCTTTGCGTATTTTTGAGTTTGAAGCGAGGGATCTTGGAATCTTTGGCTTGCGAGGCGTGTCGTTGTAATAAAAACTCGAGAGTAACGGATCCTCCCACCCAAGCAACAACACAAAACTCATTCCTTGGCCTCATTTTGCAAGTTCTAAAACTCCAACACTTCACTCTCTCACTCTACTACATTTTTGCTTTTCTCTTCTCAATCTTGCTTCCACAACAAAGCTTTGTTGGATTGAGGTCCCTCCAACAACCAAAGCTCTCTTGCAAGCAATCAACGGTGTGTCTGTCAAGTCAAGAGGGGGGTGCGGATTGTTGGTAACACTCTCTTGCTTCTTGTTTATTTGCGAATAGATAACTTATTGCAGCTTTGTTCGGTGATACAGGTTCTCCTCCTTGATGGGGTTGGCTTCTATCACTTTGTATTTGTTTACCTTTTTTCCATTTTCTCTATCTATCTGGTTGTCCATGGAGGTGGGAACACCAAAATGGGGGACTAACTGAGGCAGTCCTCTAAAACAACCCCAACATTTATCCTCGTTCGTTTTGTGTGTAGGATGTTCGAGTGAACCTTGGAGGAAGATCTCAAACACAAGAAATTTTTGAAGTTGGTTCTCTATTCCTTTGTGTATTTCTTGTATTTCTTACTTTCTGTCAATTTACTTGAATAAATGGATATCGTATTTGAGTTAGTTAGTGGGTTGGTAGTATTTATGTCTAAAGGTTTAGCGCTCTATCTGTAAAGGACACCAACGCGTCTCTCAGAATCTAGTGTGCTGCGCTGGCATCCTGATCCTACATTGCCATCCTTTGGTCAAGAGTTGCTCCTTCTGTAATAGAGATCTCAGTATCCTGCTCTTTCAGTCTCTGTAGTAGTTTGTCTTGTCTTCCATTTAATATTATGCTTTTAGGCTTTTCTTTGCAATTTATTCATTCTACTTCTAATCCGACTAAGCAAAACTTGAGGTAGTTTAGGGTAGTTCTCTCCTTGGGATTCTCTTGGAAATCAAGAGACTCGTGAGTAGCGAATCCTCCTTCTCTACATTTTGGTGAACCCGATGTGAATATTTCAGATCTTTTTTTGCAATGTGTTAATGTTTATGATGATGTTTTCTCTATGGAAAATTTTGATATGTTAGATGATGCTTTGGATGATTTCTTAGAAGCATCTTCCCCTATTCGTAGATATCCTAAGCAAACTTCTTCATCGCAAACATCTACTTCCTCTCCGCAAGCTGAGAAGTTAGTGAATGTTATTGTAGTCTTCGTGGCTCCTCAAAAGCCTAAAAGACCCATTGTTTACTTGACTCTAGCTAGCCCTTCACCTAAGAGAATTCATTCTATCTGTGGAGTCCCATATCATAATGACTCAATGGATTTGTATACAATGTTCGTAAAAGCTACAAAATATTCCTCTTACAATGTCATAGGGCACATATATAACACTAGAAGAAATTAACATAACTTGAATCAACAATATTTTGTACCTACATCTCAACCTACTTTGGTTCCTACTTTTTTACCACCTTCTCAACTAAATCTTCCTTCAACACCTAAACTTGGGACTAAAGCACTTGGTGATTATGTTCTTGTCAAGCAACTTCGTGTTACTCCGACTAAGATCTCACTTTGGGATCTGCTTCAAACTGCTTTGGTTTACCAAGGTATGCTTTAGGAAGCTTTGCAAAAGATCCTCTTGCCTGCATCCACTAGGCCAGTGGATGTTAATGCGTTGATGGTTCATATTCATGCAAATTCACCGAATATCACATTCTATCCACAAGAACTCTTGCCCTCGGATGTGTAGAAGCAAGCAAACCCATTAATGATTATAGTTAATGTAAATAATTTTACTATTAGATGTGCCCTCGTTAACACCGATTCGACTCTCAAAATTTATGGTATAGATCTACTACCTTAGATTAAAATTGATTCTTCTTCTTTAGCTACTTCTTTGTATATTTGTGGATTTCATAATGTTGGTCGTCAAGTCTTATGCACAATAATCTTGCCTTTGCGGTTAGGACTCGTTGCCTTATCCACTCTAGTTTATGTGATGCCTGGCTCATTGCCTTATAATATTCTTTTGGGAAGACCTTGGATTCACGCTATATGGGGGTTGTGACTTCCACTTTACATCGCTCTATAAAATTTGTAGCTAACAATCAAGTGGTCACTATCAAGGCTGACCTCGAAACTGTTCACCTTTGTGAGTTGGAAGCCACCAGTCGGGCTTCTGTTGTTTTCACTCTTAAGAATTGCATTCCCTCGCTAACCTTTGATGCATTGACATGTTCTTCAGTGGTGCCATCCATAGAGACTTCCCCTGAAACAAATGTCCCTAATGAGGAACAGTCAAAAGCGAGAAGTCCTAAGTATTCCTCATCTACTTCATCTTCTGAACCAAATGCATGTCTTGGTGATGATTGGGGGTTCTTGGAGTTCTCTAAATTCTTCATTGGAGAATATAAGGTAGATCCTATCCACCTCGACCTTCCCATAACTTCAAATATCTCTGCTAAGAATGCCGATCAACCTCCTGTTGAGGAGGACAATTGGGACCCTATCAAGGAGCTCAACTGTTCCCTTGTTGAGGAGGATAATCACACTTTTGTTAAGGAGGTTAATGTTTATAGTCCTGATGAGAAGGATGGCTGTGGTCTTGTGGATCCATTTGACACCCATTGGTGGAATGATGCTCTCTTTGTGGAACCACCCTCTTCCCAAGCTTTACAGACATTTTATAGCCCTAGATACAAGATCGTTTCTAAGTATGGTTATGGGTGCAAAGGTCTTAGGTGTATCAAATAAGGAATTTAGGTCCCTATCCAAGCTAGGCCTCACAAGCGTAACTTGGGGTTAGGTTTCTCTCCTGAACAAGCTATGCAAAAATCATGGTGGAGTGTTAACATGATTTCAGCTGAACCTCTTATTTTAGTTCATCTTGAGTTGATTGAGGATAAGGTAGAACTCGATGAAGTTCCTCTGGACATCTTCCCTTTGGAGGAAGCACTGGAAGAATTCTTAGGTGCCTACTCTCACTTGCCTCCTTTTCACCATAAGTGAAGATTCCCGCATCGCTTGCACAAACAAGCATACTTTGGAGAATCCCTCTTGAGTGTGGATGAGGAGGCTCTTCTATCTAACGTGGATGATGACATTCCCATACCTCACCCTGATGACCGTAGTCCTCTCCTCAAGGGAGATACTATTAAAGTTTTCATGGCTCCTAAATCCTCTTAAAAGGTAATTAAGATTGGAAAGTGCCTTTCTCCAAAAGAAGCTGAAGAACATTTCGATCTATTACACTCTCATCCCGATATCTTCACTTGGTCATACAAGGATATGCCTAGTATTGATGAGTCCATAGTGGTCCACAATATCATGCTATGTCCAAATGCTAAGCTCGTAAAACAAAAGATTTGAAAGATGAATCCCAAGGTTGCATTATTGATTAAGAATGAGATAGAGAAGCTACTAAAAGCAGGCTTTATTTGTCCTATCGACTATTCACCTTGGATCTCAAATATCGTTTCTGTTAGCAAACCTGATGGCTGTATTCATGTTTGCATTGACTTTTGTGCTCTTAATAAGGCTTTTCTTAAGGATGATTTTCCATTACCTAATATCGATATGATTGTAGACTTGACTATAGGACATACCTTGCTGTCTTTCATGGATGGCTTCTCGGGTTGTAACCAAATTCGTATTAACCCAAAATATTAGTATAAGACAACCTTCACTACCCCTTGGGGTACCTTTTGCTATGTGGTTATGCTGTTTGGGTTAAAGAATGTAGGTGTGACTTACCAATGAGTGATGACCCTAATATTTCATGACTTCATTCACAAAATTCTAGAAGACTATGCTGATGACATCATGGCAAAAAAGCGTCAAGATCACGTAGGAAATCTTCGTCTTATCTTTGAAAGGATTCAACTCTATAAGATCAGGCTGAATCCTCTTAAGTGTGTCTTTGGTGTAGATGCCGAAAAACTTCTCGGATTTATAGTATCTCATTGTGGAATTGAGGTCGACACAAATAAATTATGGTGTCTCATGTTAGAGGCATGTCTGCTACTTGAGAAAAAGATTAAGGATGTATTTGAATGCAGTGTGAGATACTATTGAGGTGTTTTATGCTTTTGATATCAAATGGGTAGAAATAAATGATAATGTAACAACTAATTACATTGTTATTTTCTCCTTAAAATTTTATAGTTCCTTGATTTCTCCCCATTGTAAATATAGTGTTAAAATCCTCACTAGACTCAACATTCTTGACAACATCTATAGTTGACAAGTCTTTGATGATGACGAGAAATTTTTGATTTCCTAATGCACATCAATCACTTTGAGAATAAATTCATTGAATGGTAGCCCATGGTAAAAGAAGATAATGGAAAGGAGTCTTTGGAAAAAAGATTGTATAGCTCAAGGCAAGTGTAATTCAAAGAGGTCTAGTAGCTTCGAAGTGAATGTTTGATAGTGTTGATTGTTACAAAATATGAGTAGGCATGTCAATGATGTTGAGTGTATGACTTTAGGAATTGAAGAAACTCCTAGGATGATCTAACGTTGAAAAAATATTAGACCAATAGAAAAGCATATGCTAATTACATTTTAAAGAAGGATAAGAAGTTATTTTCTTTGTCATACGATGAGATAAAGACATACAAAGAGGATTTGTTCTAGAAAACTACTCTTCTAGAAGTTAGTAAAAAGTATTTTAGAGAGAAGTAGAGACCCATAAGTCCCACACTTTCCATTTACATGTAGAAATAACATAAAATTAAAGGGGGTAAGAATTATCAAGTTAATCAAACATTTAAAGTGGGTGTCTAACGTTGTCCTAGTGAGAAAGAGAAATGAGGACATTAGGTTTTGTGTGGAGTTGAGAAATTTTAATATCAAGTCCCTAAAGGGAAACTATCCATTGCCTAGTATGGACCTGTAGTGTAGAAAATTGTATACCTTAACAATTTCACATTATGTTTTGTCCCCCTAATTTATTGGACTTAATTAAGCTCCTAATTCTCCAAATTATGCATTCCAAAGCCTAATTTTTAACATTTTCTAAAGAAGGACAAATATTAAACAAATGCATCCAATCATTAAATTATCGCCGACTTTGAGTGTTCTACAAATTTGGGCCAGGACCCAATCACCCATGGGCGATTGAGTCCCCCTTCTTAGTCGGGACCCAAATTCAAATATGTTGTTGGTGGCATTTTAACATCCAAAATTCAAACATGAAGAACTTTTGGAATCTAATTTTCGAGAAATTGGATAAGCACCTATAAATACCTAGTTATTTTATCATTTGAAATCTAACAAGCACTAAGTGAACATATATTGAGAAAATACTATTGAAAAGAGCAATTCAAGAGCAACATTATCAAAGTTTATTGCAGCAATTCAAGATCCAACATCATGTTAAATTTTGTGTGTTCATCTTTTGTGAAGGATAACATTGTTATAGGACTCCAAGCATTCAAGCATTCAAGCAAATCTATCAAGAAAGATCCAAATACTTGAAGTGTTGTGCATGACTTCAATCCTTTGGGGAAGGGCCATTAAAGGGTGTGAGTTACAACATTGTGTTCATTCATTATTTCCTTCCTTTCCATTATCAGTTTATCATTGACATTTCCATTGTGGAAGTGGGAACACTTACACAGGGCTTGACTGATGCACACCTCTATATGGCACAAAATTTTCCCTCTTTGTGAATGTGCAAGTTACAGGTTTGAAGAGTATTAAAAAGAGTTTGATGATCCATTTTGCATTATTGCATTTGTTGTCATCAACTTTTTCAAGCCACAAAAACTCACCTACAAAATTTATTGACAACATTCTTATAAGTTTACAACCAAAAAATAGAAGCTCAAATCCAACACCAGAGGACCCCAAAAATTGAGAAAGAAACCTTAAAAAAGACTCATTAGCCATTGGGCAACCCTGTCCTTGTAGGCACAACCAGACCAACTTTTCTAGGTAGGTACACATCAGTCCACAATTTCCAGATCCGCTTGCAAATTACTGTTTTAGTTTGTTTAATTTTGGTAAATTGAATTTATCATATTAGGTCATATAGTTTAATTAGGGAAATAATTCCAAATAATTTCCAATTCATTCCTAAGACTCAAAAAGATGCAGATCCAGGTTTGATTGACTCACCTTGGAGGTTGCAAGTCAATCTATGCACCTTGTTGATTTGCATCCTAATGAAATACTAGAAATGATGGAACATTAACCTTAGGTTTTGGAAACTAAATCTAAGGTATCCACATTTTTTATGTTTTAGGACCATTTAATACAAGTGGTGATAGGGTCAAAGCTGATGTCAATGATGAATAATTTTTAGGGTATAATCAAGTCATGGCCAAGGTGTTTGAGCAACCAAAAATATATTTCACAATACCATGGGGGACGTTTTTCTAGGTTTGGATATCATCTAAGTTGAATAAGGTAGGATAAAATTGTCAAAGGGTAATGGATGTTTCCTTTGTTGGATTCATCAATGAAATTATGGTAGTCCACCAATATGAATTAAATTATTACTCCAATAATATAAATGATCACTGCAAACACTAAGATTTGATCTTCTAGAGGTGCTTAGAGTATGGGATTTACTTAAATCTATGAAGAAGTGTATATTTAGAGTAGAATAAGAAAAGATTCTTGGAAATATTGTGTCTAAGGAGGGGGTGAAGTTTGAGCTTGAGTGAGTTGTTGGCATTTCAATTCACACCTCTGGAGTGCGTATTGGAAACAAACAACTATGCACAGATAAACTACTCTTCAAATGTGGAGGGGAAGCTCCCTCTTTGTTGTTATGCATAAAAAAGTAAAGTAATCTAATTTCCTATCTTTTTTACTCAGCTGGTAAAGGCACAAGGTTATAAAACCAAATACGTTGCAGCTAAGGTTTTTCTCTGGTTTCTACAGATCTTAACTACAACTAAGCTAAAGCTATAACTATCCTATCTCCTCAAGTAATTTAGAGCCAGAGGATCTAGGAGCAATTGGGAATGGTTGGATCAGTTAAACAAACTGTCTCTCAAAATGCATCCGAAGGCTCATTGCTCTTTTAGATTTATGCTTAAATAAAGTTAATGCAAGTAAACACTCAAATAGTAATTAGTGATATCAAGTTTCCACAATCCATAATATGCTTATTGCTAAGTGATTTCTAGATTCGATTGTGTGTGAATTTTTCGCATCAACGTTTTGGATCACACTCCATGATCCGTCATCAGGATGAGAGCTGAGAGCACCAAGATAAAAATGGTAAGCCAAATCTCAAGATTCCCAAGGAGGCAAGGTGCTCTGTCCGAGGTGTAGGTTGAAATATAGATTACTAGAAACAACATTAAACGATAATCCTTATCTCTAAATTCCCAAGGAGGTGTAACACTCTATTCAAGGTGTAGATTGAAAGAAAGATTATTGAAACAACAATCATGAAAGAATTTGAGAATTTTATATTAAAGGCATGTGGCTCTCCTAACTTTATTATCTCAACTTCAATCAAAGATTACACTAGCACATTTGGGACAACAAATTGCATGATGAAAAAAACACACAATAGACGATCAAACCAACTTTATAACATGACATTGAACAATAAATTGGAAAAGGATTTGCATGATGAAACAAACACACAATCTTGTTCTTACATAATGTGAACCAATACTAAATAGCAATATTGCAGGCGAAAGTGGCACAAAAATTTATTATCACGAGTAAAAGTTAAAATACAATGACCAAGGTTGCTCTTATTTATAGAATCTCAAAGGAGTAGGGAACCCTAAAATCTCCTTGAGTTAACATTTAGTCTTGCCAACATGCAAGATTTATTCCTATGTATAAATGCAGGCAACTTAACAGTTAACTGGAAAAAACTACCTCAGTTAACTGATTCTAAACTAAACAAGAACTCCATATGTACATAGGTATCTCCAAAATAGACCTGCACGATTGGTGGGACAACAAGTTAACTTGGAAAGAGGCATCGAGTTAACTCTTGTGTCTAATGTCTATCTTGAAAAGGTGGGATGTCCTAACTGGTAGTTCATTGGTTGACTCCCCGAGCAATCATCTCCTCTAAGAAACAATTAACCGCCTCATCATTTGGAGATCGTCACATGCCTTAATTGTTAATTCATTGATTGTCAGCAACTTGAGCAATTTTGGAAATATTTGCACACTTAAACAGGCAGTTCACTGATTGGTAACTTTGGCGGCTCCGTAACTAGAGTGATGACCTCTGTTTCTTTTGCAACTTTATGCTTCTGACACTTTTCTTAATTTTCCTTAATGAAAGAGTATTGCATGATGAAACCGTGAAGTTTGACTGCGGACACTCTAGCTATGAGAAATGCACACGAACTCACTGCACACGCAGAGTTCCAATAGTATTCAACCCTCTAAACTGGCCTTGAAAGGCTATCAGCTATACGGGGTATGAAACCATATGTAATCCATGGACTTGGAGTGTCTACGCGTATCAATCAACCCCCAAACGTGCTTGATGTTCTGAAGTGTGGTTTGGTTTATGCCTTTTGAAGTGTTCAAGTCAACCTCCGGATGCACTTGATGCAAATCTGTGTTAGTGTTCTTATGAAATTGTGAATCAAGACCGATTTGGTATTTAATTCAGTTTGAGTGAATTGCATACTAAAAAACTAGATCGTTGATTGTAAACACGAGTATTTTCTGGCAACTTTTTCTGGTGAGGCTAAAAATAGCCTCTCAAGGGGTAATTTTCATGAAAATTTCTAGATGTGGGTTTTGTTACGAATGTGTTTCTAACCCAACCTAGATTATCAAAAATTCAAAAAAATGACTTTTCCTTAGGCAACAACTTTTTAGAAACAAAAGCCTCAGTGGCTGCAAGGGTTGTAGGGGCCATTTCTCTCAAAAAATTATGGCATATGGGTTTTGTAGCCACCAATGTGTTGATCAAACCTAGTTTCTCCATTTTTTGAAATGATGACTTTTTTCGGAAACCCTAAAAATAGGGGGCAATGGGGCAATTTTCTTGAAAAATTCTGGCACATGGTTTTTGTTGCCAATATTGTATTGAACATACCTAGATGGCCAGATCTGTGAAAATTGCCATTTGCTTGAACATCCAAGAGAAAACCTAAGACAAGGAAAAAATAAATGTGAGGGGGAGAAGATAGAAGTTATCAACTGCCTCCTTCAATCTTCAAGAAAAATGCCTCTGTATAACCCCAATTTGATGAATTCCCGGTAAGAATGCACTGGAAAGATGAAGCATGAAAAAATATTCCTTTGTGCAACCTGAATGAAGAACCTCAAAGAACACTGAAAATGGCCTCCGTTTGATCCTTCAAAAGGCATTGGCGATAAAATAGCTAATTTTAGCTTGAACCTGCAAGAAATAATGGAGAAATGACGCCCAAGCATGAATAAATAACCATTTTGGAGGTGGGAGTGTCAATTAAGTGCACCAACCCTAATTGAGGAGTTAATTCTTGTGTATGTGTTGATAACTGAAAGTTCTCCTCTAATTTTAGGACGCCATATGCAAGTGGAAGCATGCAAAAATCACAATTGAAAGCCAATTGGGCCCACTTTGACTTTTGGCGCCCAAGGTTGAGGGAGTTAGAATTTTTTTTAAAGATTTTCAACTTTCGCTATGACGAATTGCCTATGTTTGACTCTGGATTCCAGATGCCCGGTTGATCTTGAAGCTTAGTTGAGAAATTCTTCATGAAGCTAGATCAATTCTGAAGAGATGTTGGGAGCTACAAACCTCATAAATTAGTTCTGATAGCTTGAAATTTTGGGCGTCTTTTTCCAAAAGGGTGCTATTTTTCACTAGACAACCATTTTTTGGATGCTTTTCAATCTTCTCAATTTGACCCTTCGTGCTTCAATTTGCAGATACAGGTGACTAATGACTCCCGTGAACATGTCGCGGTATGGAATGGAAAACCAGTTCAATTTTGGAAAGAATGACTGGTATTGCAACGTCTGGAAGTTGATTTAAGTTACTCAAATTCAAGGGCGCCCTTAGCCTACAGGGGCGCAATTAGGTCTCTGAGATGTATTTTGCAATTTGTAACCTTTAATGAAATACCCCAGTTTGACCTTCATTGTCGAGAGATGGATCTCCGATATTCATGCTGTCAATCTCGTTGTGGAGATTGAACAACTCTAAAGAGATGTTCCTAGGAGTTATGAAGTCAAAAAGTTGCATCTAAGGCCCTAAAAAGTTGGGCGCCTTTTCCAAGAAGGGTGCATTTTTCTCAACACCCAAATTTCCATGTTTTTTCAACTTGCTTTCGTCTTCGACATTTTACGTTTGATCTTCATTCACAGGCATTTAACAGGTCTCGAGAGCTGGCTGTTGGATTCATCGTGTAGCTAAAAGGATTCCGGGTAGATCTCTTGAAAAAGACATCTATTGAAAACCTCATCTGGTTGACCAAAAGTGTAGGCACCCCTGGCCTGTAGGGATACATTTGACTTTTTGACTTTCATTTCATCCTCCGTTTTACGTGCTCACTAAATCAACTTCTACTATTGTTTGATAGGTCTTGTGGACTGGTGAACAGGTTCGTTGCGAAGCTGGGTTGAAGCCGGGAAGATCATCTGGAGATAACAACCTCAAAAAATGACATTTGATAGGCTTTATTCTTGGGTGCCCCTGGGCTACAGGGGTACAATTTCCATAATTGACTACCATTTTTGATGTTTGTTGACCTTTAGCATCTTTTGCCTCTACTGTCATTTGTCGATGTTTGAGAAATTAGATGGATTTGCTTGATGATTCACTAGAAAGCTAGCAAAATGCTAGAGAAGATGACTGGTTTTGCAAGTGTTAACAATTGCATTTGGCCTCTCAAATTCAAGGGTGCCCCTGGCTAGTAGGGGCACTTTTACCATGTTGTTGAGCTGGGTTGACTACGTTGAAGCATTGCTACTGCTAATGTGAGTATGTTTACCATTGTGACTGCATTCACCATTTTTACGTGTACGAACATTGCAAAGTTGACTAGGGCGTTGACTGCAAAAGTATCTCCCTTGTAACAAGTTGTATTGTTTCTAGACTTAGAATATTTTTCACCTTTTGAAAATTCCCTTAGTCATGAAGCATCTTTTTGAGCATCTTTCACCATAAAATTTTCTATGATGTGTTTGAGGCTTAGATTTCGACACCTGGTACTGGCCATCTACCATTGATGACCTCAGAGGTCCTAACTTTTCTCCCGAAAAAGTCAAATAGACCCACTAGAGCTAAACTATCTTTTTCTTGATTCTAACTTGACCAATGTGATCATGAAGTGAAATAAGCCAATCAAAATTATTTTCAATCAATTTTGGAAAGATCCTATTTTTAGGGTTTTTCCTAAACAAAGGGCCTAAAACCCTAATTTTCAAAATTTTGAAAATTTGTAAGTATCCTCTAGACAATAAACCCACAAAAATCCCATGCTTTGTTTGACCTAAAACTAACTTTTGACGATAATTTTACAAGATTTAGACCATTTTAATCAAAATGCCTTATTGAAGCAAAACTTTTATTTTTGGGTACAACATGAGTCAAAGAAATTTACCCATTTCCTTGGCCCAAGATAGTCAAGGTGGTCTAATATTTTTTTGGGAATATTAATTTGTTATTGAGATATATTTATAACTTTACAAAAATATGAAGGTTGTTTGTAAGGTGATAAAAAGAGGACAGCCAAGTAATTGAGATATGGAAACAATTGATTCCTTTATGAAGATTAAACAAGCACTTAAGAAGGCATCGATATTGATGAGTCTTGATTATTCAAACTTTTTATTTATTTTCATTTGCATCATTTTACACTATTGTTATTGTTTTGCTTCAAAAGACCAATGATGGATTTGAACAATCAATATTTTCCTTTAGCAAATACTTGAGAGATGCTAAATTGAATTTCTCCATTATGGAGAATAACAGTTATGATCTTGTTAAGGTGGTGATTTTTTTTATATCTTATCTCATAGGATCCAAAATTACTTTCTATGTGCTATATACAATTATGAGATATATTTTTGTACAATAGGATGCATAAAGAAAAAGGTGCAGATGGATCAATAAGATCATAAGTATGACTTGGAAGTGAAGACAACCAAGTTGGTTAGAGGTCCTAGCCAAACAAAGTTAATGACTGATACAAATTTGGATACTATTAAAGTGCATCAAGTTGAATGTGACTCATCACTTCCTCCTTGTCCTTTGAAGGATTGTCCTTGGTATAAGGATATTATTTTTAATTTTAAAAATCTGAGATAGTCTACATGGCTAGATGATTGATAGAAAATAATATTAAACTTGATAGCTTAGAGATATGTATTACTTTCAGGCCAATTAATATGGATAAACCTTGATGGTGTACTCAAATTTTTAGGTAAGGAGTAGTCTACTAAAGTCATCAAGGAATGCCACCAATGATTGTGTGGTGAAAATTTTATGTCTAGGACTAATACTCATTAAGATTATGAGAGTAGGATATTTGTGGCCAATATTATTTAGGGATGCATGACCAAGTTTTTCAAAATATGTGATGTTTCCAAAATACTTTCTAGCACGATAAAATGTCTAGGTGCTCTCTCTCACAACCATTTCAATTCAAGATCCATTCTAGCAATGAAATATTAATTTTATTGGGTATATCTATAAAAGGTATAGCAATGAATATAAATGGATTTTGGTGGTCACTAATGACTTCATCAAATGGGTGGAGGCAATCCTCACAAGAAATACTATCAAAATTGGTGATAGCATTCTTGTTGAGTAACATCATCACAAGGTTTGGTGTGTCATCAAAGATAGTTGTTGATAACGTGATGCGTTTTAGATCTTAGGATATTATTTATGTGTTCTCATTATGGGATCTCTTTGAAAAATTCACACCCTTATCATCTATAGGTAAATGGAGAAGCCAAATATAGTAATAGGTGCATCATGAACATCATCAAGAAGACTCTAGATGCAAACAAGAAGAGGTGGGATGATAATTTAAAGTTCACTTTTTGGGAAAATAGAATCGCCTACAAGAAGGATATTGGTAGGAATCTCTTTGAATAAGTTTATGGAACAAAGGTAAAATTTCCAGTCAACCTAGAAATACCAATATACAAGTTACTACAACAACTTGAAGGGGAAGGGGATACCATTTCTCAAAGAGTGCATGAGTTGACCAAAGATGAAGAAGCTAGGAGGGGTACCCATGAGAGAAACCCATAGAGATAATATAAAATAAAGTATTTATTTGGTAATAAGGTCATCTAGAGAGATTTTTAGTCAATTGAATTTGAAGAGGATTGTCATTTCCAAAAGAGTGTATAAGTTGAAAAAAAAGAAAAGTCCAAGAGGGCCACCCATGAGACAAACTTGCTAAGATAATTAAAAAATGAAGTATTTATTTGATAAGAGGGTTGTAAAGAGATGTTTTTAGGATGGGGACATTGTCCTCATGTGGAACTCTACATATTAAGAGAAAGGAAAATGTGGGAAATTTGAAGCCTTATGGGTTCATCCTTATCAAATTGTTGAAATATGCAGTTCATACATTTTTAACTAAAGAGTCTAGATGGAGAATTAATGGAGCTACTAGTTCATGGTCAACATATCAAGCATTAATTATCTCGAGGGTGAGGTTCTATGAGCCTAAGTACATAGTTTTTTTTTTGTGTATCTTGTGTCATTTTTTGTTGTTTCTTTACATTGGCTTTTATTTTTCTAATTTGTTGATCTACTGTCAGAGATGTGGGTTCTCAGTATTACTATAAGAGATAGATGTACCCAACTAGAGCCAATATTTGAACCTCATTTTTTTTCTCCCATTTGAGTATTTGACCCTATTCACTCATTGTTGATAATCAATACGAGAAACATCTTATTGAGTCCCTTGGGTTAAGTATTATCTAAGGGTGTTCATTCAATTTTTTTAATCTTAAATTCCTTAGTGAAATTGGTTAAGGGGTTCTTTCATCATCAATTCTTTATTCCCCAGAATTATTGCAAGAGTGAAAAGATGTAATACTTTTAGTTTGTTGCTTTTGGAAGATCATAAAATAATATTATGATTGAATTTATAGTGTGGAGTTGAAGGATATAAGAAAATTTGTTATATATTCTAAATCCTATGAGTCAAACTATTCCTTGCTAGGTTTTTAGATTTTCAAGGGTTTTTGGAACCTTTGTGCTTAGTGTCAAGGTTTCAAGTTCCCCCAAAATTTTGAACCTTGATCTCCTATACTATATGTATTAGAGTTTTGAGTTCTTCTAGAACCCCTTGTCACATGTTCACCATTTCTTTTGCCTCTCTTCCCTAAAGTCCTATCTCCTCAAACCTTAAAATTTCATGGGTTTCGAGGACCTATGCACTCTATCCCATGGTTTTATCTTCCCCTTAAATCTTGAACTCGAGTACCTTGGTCCTCATTCCCTCTAGGATTCTCAAACCCAATATCTTTTCTCATTCCTTAGAGTTCAAATTTTTAGAGGATCTTGCACTTTTACACCTTAATCTCATTTCTTTGGTTCCTTTGAGGTTTTAAAACCTATGAAGCCTATGGAATTTTAGGGATCCCATGCAAATTCATCCCCAATTCAAATATCCTTATTCCTTCCATTTCCTTGAACCTCGTACTTCAATCCTCTTTTCACTGAATTAGATTCCCAAAATTTCTTGGCACATTCAAAATTATCCCTTGGTGTTTGAAAACCTTAAATTCCTATCAAGTACCAAAAGGACCATAAACCCTAATGAGGCTCAACATTCTCTTTCTCATCTACCCTCCTACTATTCCCAGATTCCTTGGCTACTATATTATATTCTCCCAAATTAGGTGGAAATTTTTAGATATATGTGTTTATATACATATAAACACATATGAACAACATATGTGTTCATTGAATATTAATATAATTTAATGTTAATTTTAAATGATTTGTATATATAATAATGATTTGAGTCCTTATTATTAGAGAATATTCATCAAATAATGACTAAAAAAGATCATGGCTCTTAAATATATCCAACTAAAGTAAAAACATAGTAACAATATTTTATCATAAAAGCCAAATTCCAAAATTCTTCTTTTTCCAACACTGAGTCAAAATACATGAATCTTATTTAAAAAAAAAGAAAACACCTACCCTCCCACTAACTAGAGTAATTATGTCCCCACTAAAATTAATAAAAGTAAAAATACTATAAAGTAACTAAAATTGTCAAAATTTACAAACTTTTAAGAACACTAAAATACATGTTTGAGTCCCTAGATGGTTCAATTAGTTCTCTAAAAAAGATGAAACCACCTTGAACTAGCATAAATGAGTTATCATGATGTGGATCCTTTTGAGCCCTTCATTCTAAACAAAGGGCTTAATAAGGTTCCGTGGAGCACAAAATTATTTTGGATATCATAAGAGATAGAGAGAACCTAATAATATGTAGCGAGATCTTTAGATGTATAATTTTAGGCTTGTTTCAATATATTTAAAGACTTTATTTTGTATTGATTTAAAAAAGTATATATAGTTTAATTCACATACATTCTATTCTTCATAGATTGTGGAAAAAATATACCTACTATTGTTAAATTTTGTTTGTAAATTCAAGATGATATTATTCACTTAATATATATAGCTACTATTTGATTTAGACATAGAAGACTAATTACATATCAATAATTTCATTTCATACTATATTCAATGTGTAAATGTGGATGATTATTTTTCACTTGTTTCTTGATTTGAATTTATGTGTTTGCAATGACTAAATTTACATGTTTTCACATTTAGTACCACTAATAAACTATATATATATATATATATATATATATATATATATATATATATATATATATATATATATATATATATATATATATATCAACCACTCAATAGAAATGAATATTAATCAATTAAATTAGGTTTATACTAATTGATATAAATTTGTATCAATAAGCTAATATAATCGGTTGATATCAATTGATATAATTTTGTATCATTATGAATATAATAGCAATTGATATTAAGTGATTGATAATTGATATTAATCAACTGATACAAATCATATCAATTGATTCATTTTAAAGGATTGATATAAATCGATTGCAATATCAATCCACTAATATCAAAGGATTAATATAAATCAATAGAAATATCAAATATTGATATAAATTGATTAAGATTAATTAATTGCTATCAAAAGATTGATATAAATCGATTGGAATATCAATCCATTGATATCGAATAATTGATATAAATTGATTGAAATTTCAATTAATGACACTATCAATGCATCCGAACCATATTGTTTTAGTGCCTCCAAACTCTATTATAGCACCCACATTAATATCAAATCAATTAATTAATATAAATTGATTAAAGTCAATCAATTGATATAAAAAGATTAATACAATTTGATTGAAATATCAATCTAATATCAAGTGATTGATAAATTGATTGAAATATCAACTAATGACACTAGTAATACCTCCAAACCCTATTGTAACGCCCACATTGATATCAAATCAATCAATTAAAATAAATTGATTAAAACCAATCAACTGAAATATCAATCCATTCATACAATTTGAATATGAATCTAATAATATCAAGTGATTGATATAAATTGATTGAAATATTTATCAACGCCTCCAAACCCTATTGTAGCACCCACATCCATGAATTTCCACGGATCAGAGGATTACTTGCTAACGGTAGAAATACCAACACCTTTTTCCATAAGTAGATCGCCATTGGATCTAAGCATCCACAACAGTCATGGAAGACACCCCATTCAGGATCTTGGTTAAACTTCCTCAAAATGCAGTCACAGGCAACCCCAGCTTCACGTGAGGTGGCACCATCTACGATACCAATCTTGTCCCTGTGTCACTGAAGGGGTGATACAGGAGAGCGACCAATCCCATCCAAGAATTCTCTAGTCAAACCTCATGCACCAGAAAGCTTTCAAAACCCTAAACGAATATCAATATCATGCCCTCAAGTTGCCCTTGTCGTCTCCATCACTAACCATTTATTGTCCTCTGCTTTGGTCAAGGTTGAAGATGATGATTTCAATGATTATGAAGAATGGATGCTCATCTACTAGTGTAGAGGATGATGTAGGGACAAGACCAAGAGCTTCAAAATTGGTGTGTTGAGTTTAGCAATCACTAAACAAATATTTCAAATTTTCAAA
Source organism: Sequoia sempervirens (assembly GCA_007258455.2). Taxonomy (NCBI): domain Eukaryota; kingdom Viridiplantae; phylum Streptophyta; class Pinopsida; order Cupressales; family Cupressaceae; genus Sequoia; species Sequoia sempervirens. Next base: position 1,258,883,905 of record VDFB02271358.1, on the reverse strand, counting down.
TAAATTGAATATTTATAGCAATGGAGTAAATCTACAATGATATTTATTTAATTCTATTGAACTTTTGAAAATGTACATAAAACTTCTGACATATCATTTTTTGAAAATTAAATTGAACTGTAAATGGAAGTCTTTTCTTCTGAAAACTTGTACAATGAAAGCTCCTATATTCATTTATAGAAATACATGCCCATTATGTGTTTTCTACTATCAATACCATGCTAATTTGCAAGCCAAAATCTCAAAAAACTCATTTCTAAACACTGGAACTATGTTGTAGACTTCACCAACAACTCATAACCTTTTCTCCCTTTAGCCCTCCTTCATTTCCATACCTATACATATTTATTTCTTCTTCATTGCTCCTGTAAAATCAATTCCAGACTCCATCCCTTTTTCAACTTGACACTCTGAAAATTGTAACTCATGGTAACCACTCCTTATGCAACTATTCCACTTCCTGCAACCACCAGACATTTAGGACAAAGCATGGCCCAAAATAAGGAAGTTAGGGCATGTCCCCATGCAGCTGCACTGCTTATTTTGGCTAGCAACCACCGCTTATTTTGATAACCAGCCACTGCTTAGCTGGTGGCCCCATGAACATTTTATTTTGCTGCTTATTTTTAAGAAGTCAACATAAATTTGAATTTATAATAGTTAATAATAACTTCTGCAATTAAAAATTCAAAAGAAAAAATATAAAGATATATTAAAAAAGAGGGAAAGAAATTAGTGGAGCCATGTGGCATCTTTGAAATTATGCAGCTGTTGCTTATTTCCAGCCCCCTTCTTTTTTCAACAGCTTATTTTCAATTCTTAAGCAGTGGCTGCTTAAAAGATTCCAAATTATCCTTTTCTGAGATAATTTATTTTTGCATGGGAACACTCCAGCTGCTTAAACTGCTTAAATTTAAGCAGAAAACATACTTAAGCAGCTGCATGGGGACAGGGGGTTAGAATATTAAAATAGAGCATAATGCATATTAAAATAACCCATATTAAAATAAGGGAGTTAGAATAAATGGCCTACTCACATTTCCCGGTGTTGAAATTTTTCCTCCTCCAATTTGATGAAGTAAAATTCATTTTATGAGTATAAAACACTTGAAAATCAAGTCTTTAGTGTCACCTATCCAATAGGTATTATAATTTAATTTTTAATATACTGGAAATGTGTGAAAAGTGCCCTGAAATGATGCCTCTACAATCAAAATAAAAATTTACAACAAAATCAAATAAAAGAAAATGCAATTTTTTTTGGTTGTGCAAGATTACTTGTACACCAGGATGCTCCTGCATTAGAAGAAGAAGAACAAACATAGAGAAGGGGAGGAAATAAATTGTAACTCTCTGAACTAGTAAAAACATCATAATTACCTTTCTTATCAAAAACTCTTCTTTTTTTTTTTTCCTTATTTAAAGAATAGGTGTTTTTTTAGACTGCAGAAATTGACTTAGCCCTCTATAACCTAGAATACATGGAACAAACTTAGAAACTGAGAATTATGTCATGCAATACTGGTTTATTGTCGAAGGCCTATTTGATTAGGCCATGGTGTAGAGGTTTTAATCCTCACACAAAACATATGAAAATAGTTTCAGTTTGGGTTAACTTCTATACACTCCCCATTGGTTATGGTCTGAAAATATTTCTCTAAAATTGGTGATGCTATCAGCCATTATCTTTATATGGATGAACAAACAAAGGAGAATCTGGAACACAGGGCTAATACGCGCAAAGACCGAATTACACTCTTTGAGGGATGTGTCTGTTCCAAGACCCCAAAGTATTTCCCTTAAGTCAAATGTTGGATCATGGGTGCAGCCGGTACACTGAGAGAATCTCAACATCCACTATTATGGCTGCCAGCAAGTGGGTCACCTTAAGAGGAAATGCCTGTTTGCTAGATTCCACAGAGGGGAAGATGACAAAAAGAAAAAAGATTTGTGAGATTCCCCTCCAAGTTTGGGGTTGAGAATAAAGTTCAGACCTTGAATGCTCTCTTCCTTGCCGTATACATGATGTTTCTCACGCTTCTGTACCTTTGTCTTGGTGTGGGACCCTCCCTCTTGGAGAAGATTTCAACCAACTGGATATTGCTTAGGGAATTCTGACCTTCCTAAGGGTGCTTCCATAAATGTGGAGTGTTCCCTGCAAGACCCACATATTTCTTTAGGACAACTCAAGTTCAGAGGAAAAAAATTCAGATGATATTGAAGGTCTGAGATATTATTTGATAAGTTCAAACTGCAAAAATAGTTCAGGGAATTCAGAATAAAGTTCAGACCATGAATGCTCTCTTCCTTGCCGTATACATGATGTTTCTCACCCTTCTGTACCTTTGTCTTGGTGTGGGACCCTCCCTCTGGATGAAGTATTGTTCAGGGAATTCTGACCTTCCTAAGGGTGCTTCCATAAATGTGGAGTGTTTCCTGCAAGACCCACATATTTCTTTAACTGATTATGTGCAGTTGAGGACAACTCAAGTTCAGAGGAAAAAATTTCAGATGACATTGAAGGTCTGAGATATTATTTGATAAGTTTAAACCGTAAAAACAGTTTTTTCAGACCCCTCTAATCTTGATGTAGAGGATTCTCAGCTTCACAGGGTTAGGAAAATAAGAAAAGTAAATACTGTAGTTATTTGTGTTATTGTTCTGCTCACTGTGGGTCTGTTGTACTGCGCTGACTGTTTTGCTATTAGCTGGTAATTGTTTGGTTTTATTGGACTGATTAATATTTTATTTTATATTTATGTTAATAAATAATTATGGGTTCTTTTAAAATCATTATGTTATCTTTAGAAAAAAATTGATATTATTTAATATAATTATGTCATTTTATTGATATCAATTAATAAAATATCATTTGATGTATATTTATCAATTCATTGATATCAATTGATATAATTTTGTATCAAATTATTGATATAAAGTGATTGATATCATTATCATTTGATATTGATTGATATCAATTGATATAATTATATATCAATTGATTACTAATGAATAATATAAATTGAATGAAATCAATAATTTGATTGATATAAATTTGTTTTTGTATCAATCAAGTGATATTTAAATTCATATCAATCAATTCATATCAAATTCATATCAATACCACTTGATATCAATCAATTAAATTTATATCAACTTAGATTAGATTGTAATTTATATCAACCTATATAGATTGTAAATTAATATCAACTTGTATAGATTATATAGTAAATTTATATAACTTTTATAGTATAGATTGTAAATTAAGATCAATTTATATAGATTATATTACATATATTACAAATTTATATCAGCTTATTTAGATTAAATTGTATAGCTTGCACGGTATAGGAGCACGCGGGCGGATAGGGGATCAACACCAACCAATTTTTTTTTGTTTTTTGTTTTTTTTTTTAATCTTGAGTTCAGTTTTGTTGTGGTGTTTGGCTTTTGGACTGCAAATCAACTTGGTCTCAGTGGGTTTCAACGACGATTAATTGACATGTTTGACATTAGTGATAGTAGATTTCCACAATCCATAGAAAATGTTGCAAATTATTTCTGGATTTTGATTGTGTAAGTATTTTTTGCATCAATGTTTTGGATCACACTCAATGATCCATCATTAGGATGAAGAGTTGAAAAAAGATATGAAAATGTCATTGATTGTCAAAATGTCATGCATCAATTTTGGCATTGGTTCAACATTCTTTTGCTTCAAAATATGATGGATTTAAATATGCAACCGAAACAATTTCTTTTATATGAGTTGAGGGTGCTGGCAAGAAGTTGAGTCCACTTTTTGGCCAAAAAGTGGAAGTGTTTTCCTTGATTTTCAGAATTTGACACATTTGACCTTAAAATTTAAAGTACTTAGAGATGGAATCTTCAAAAAAGTCACTGATCATAAAATGTAGTACTCGGAGTTTAGTTTCCAAATATGTAATTTATTTCAATACCCAGATGGTACAAATTGAGTTTCAATAGGCGTTTCTAAAAACCACTATTTAAAAGTCACTTTTTTTTTACCATACCATGCACGTGTACGACATCCATATTTTGACCTAAATTATCGTATTTTTCTAAATCCTTTTTGATGGGAAGCAGAGCGTGGTCAATACAATCTGGAAACTCATAACAAAGAGCTCAAAAATATCAACTTCAAATTACTGAGAGATATTCTCATACAAATTGATATTACAATTTTATCATCCTCCCATGTCTCCCTGTTGCATAAATGGTCCCTTAATATAATATAAGGTCACTGTAACAAAATTATTAAGATTGGAAATTAGTTCTAACTATTTCCTACAATATCTCCTCAACCATCTCCTATGATCTCTCCCTAAATTCTCCATGATCTTCTCAACAATATCTATCCCTTTATCCACTCAATTCTCTCCATCTCTCATTCCTACGTAGATTTCTAGAATTAGTCTACAATACTATATTATTAAACATTAGAATACTATATTATTAAACATTACAAAATATGAAATATTCTCTCACACTCTTTTAACAATGATTTGTAATTCACATTTTTATCTTTGGTCCCTTAGCTTTTGTGTTTGTGTCTCCTTGTGTCATGCTCCTGCATCACTTTTGGGAAAAGATTTGTGACTAACTGAAGCACGTTTTTGATATTTTTTTGTAATTTTTTATTGAATATTTTTTTTGGTTAAATTTTTATTAGCCATATTTGTCGTTTTGAAAAATCGTCGTGTACGACACGCATAAGATGACCTAAACTTATCATTTTTTGATTTTTTTTAAATTGAAAAGAATTGTTTGAAGTATGTTCTCGTGCAATCCGTTCGTCAAATGTTATGTTGATCAAAAGTTATTAAAATAGTTAAAAACCCTAATATTTAAAGTTTATGGACTAATTTCATCATAAATTAATTGAAAAATAGAAAAAAAATCCAATTGTAAATTTTTTTTACATATTTGGAATTTACACTGTCTCATCTAAAATGGGTTTTAATTTTGTCAAAAGATTCTGCAAAAAAAGTCGTTAGCCATATGTCCAAACTCGGTATTTTTCTCTGACATTGTTAGGACCTTCAACTTGCAGGTCAAACCAGGTTGAAGGCCTAGGTTTTAATTCCCAATGCTTTTCCCGAACCAAAATACAAGCCAAAAACCCAACCATAAAGCAAATCCAATTTCAAATTTTTAGAAACGGGATCCCGTTTTGTAAATCGGGATCCTGTTTCTTACTATTAAATGTGGCGACTATTGACAGGGAAACGGGATCCCGCTTTATAAATGGGATCCCATTCCTTTGTCAATGGTCCCCACATTTAATATTGGGGAACGAGATTCCGATTATAAAATAGGATCCCGTTTTTAATAAACAAGATTTCGTTTTATAAACGGGATCCTGTTTGTTTTTAACGTTTTATTTAAATTTATTGCCAAAATTTACTGTGAAGTCTGCAACTTCACATGTATAGCCGAGTGCGACATATTGGGCTATTTTTAATCAACTATTATCTTTACAGGTGGTGAACTTGCATTTTTGATTGATTTTTTCAAAGGAGGCATCATGTAAACTGTTTTTGAAGTGGAATTGTGTTAGTTTTGTACTTGTTTGGAGGAACAAAAGGTCTTCAACTTGCAATATGGATTGAATTTTTCAAAGGAGGCATGAAGAAAATAGTTTTAAAAGTGGAATTGTGCTAGTTTTCTACTTGTTTTGAGGAACACAAGAGGAAGAATTTTGTCCTTATAGGTCTTCAACTTCCAATTTGGATTGAATTTTTTGAAGAATTTCACTATTGAAATTTATTTGTGCTTGAGAATTTTATAATCATGGGTTCAAAAGCTCGTAATAAGAGGAGGAAGACATTGACTCCTCAAGAAGTTGAACCAAATAGAGAGAAGGAGAAATAAAGAAAAAGAGAAAGAATAATGAGAATTAAATCAATGATGGTGGAGCATCCAATTCCACAACTATTGAAGATGAAAACATTGAGGAGACCATGGTTGTAGATGAAGCTAATTTGCAAGAAGTCAATTTGGAGAAGAATATGATTATACAAGCAAGTCCTACTATGTCTTCAAATCCCTCTTTCAATGCTATGGATAATGTTTTAATATGCACAAATCCAGGTACGTCTTCAAATCCACATGTTAGTGAAATGGTAAATTTGTATGTAGAAGTTTTAAAAAATGCTAGACTTAATGATGTTGACATTGATAATATTTAGAGAGATGAAACTTTTATAGAATTTGTTGAAAATGAAAATGAAAAATCTTTTGTTGCAAATGAAAATGAGAATGATCCTTTTGTTGAAAATAAAAACAAAAACTGTTTTGTTGATGAAAATGAAAATGAAAACCGTTTTGTTGATGAAAATGAAGATGAAAATCTAGAATGTGATGTTGAATTTAATGAAAATACTTTTTAAAAAATTGAAAGTGGTGTTTTCGATAATCTTCCTCGTCAAATTTCTTGGAGGCAAATAAGAACACATGCAAATAGAATATACAACAAATTCTTTTATCGTAAAAAAATTTCATTTCAATGTCAACTAATGATGCAGTTGATGAGAATGCAAAAAATGAGGAAAGTAATGAAAAGGTTAGGCTTTTATGTTAAACCAAAAAGAAAAGATCAATCATTAAAACATGTTATGTCTACTTTGCTAGTGCCATTCAATCTATTGGGAAAAATAGTTGATCTAAAGATAAAAATGCAGCAAGAAGAGCTATAACAACTGCTATAGTTAATAAAGCAACTTTGAATAAAAGAATGGTAGCAATATTAGTGAAGTTTTAAAAATACATCCTAAAACATTGCTAAGAGTGGCAAAAAGAAGAGAAAGTATAGAAAATGATCCTATCAACCAATGTTGGAGTTTCAGTGGTTGACTCTCGAGGTCTAATATGAAATTGAATGTTGAAATTAAATCTTTGATCGAAAAATATTGGCATGATAATACTAGGGTTTCATCTAATGCTAGAGATGTTTTAAAATTAAGGGTGGGGTCCAAAGTTCACGATCCTCACCCAAAACACCTATTAGAACAACACAAACTGAATTTTATAGAAAATTTTGTGGTGATTTAGTGTTACCTGGTAATATTAAAATAAGTCAAAGGTCTTTTGAAAAATGTAAACCTTGGTATGTAAAAATTAATAAGCAATGAATATCTTGTTGTTGTAAAATGCATGTTCAATTTCATTATTTTTATGATGTTTTTTGATATATATGTTGTACCTTGCATACTAACATGATTATATAGGAATGTGGTATTAATATGCCACTTGAAGCAATAAGGGAGTTTATTTCAGGTTTGTTTTGTGAAAGATCTAATGGTAAATTGTTTTATTTAAGTTCTTGTATTTCTGGACAATGCATTAATTGTGGAAATCTTTCATTCTTAAGAATTTGTATGCATGAAAGTGTTGATAATGATTTTGGACAACAATTAGTAGATGTTAAAAGATTTAAGAATGTTCACTATTCTTTAAAAGATAGAAAAATAGGAAAGCGTTGTGATTTAGTTACAAAAAAAGTTAGTGCGCATGTATTCATGAGTGAATTTAAGAATAAGATTGTACCAAAATATGTCATGCACTCTCAACATGCTCGATGGCTTGATGACCAATTTCACGCATGTAGAAACACATTTCCAATTGGTACTATACTTTCAATGGATGATTTTGCAGAAAATTATACTCTAGCTCCGCAAGAGGAAATTCAATCACAATATTATAATTCAGTGCAAGTAGCTATGTTTGTCCACATTGTTTATAGACATGTAGATGATAGCACTGAGGATGATAGAAATTTTTTGAGTGAGTATCATTTTTTTTTGAGTGACAACCAGTTACACTCGTCAGAGTTTGTTCAATACTGTTTCAGTATATTTTATAGAAATTTAAGAGAAGGAGGAATCCAGATGAAAGAACACCTCACATGGTCAGATAATTGTACGGGGCAGTTCAAGAATGCTTGAATGTTCTATTGGTTAAGTAGGGTTCATAAGGAACTTAATGTCCAACATATATGGAGTTTTTTTGAAGCTGGGCATGGTAAAGGAGAACATGATGGAGTTGGTGCGTGTGTCAAAAGAATTCTTGCTAGAGAACAATTAAAATTTGAGGATGCAGTAAAATTTAAAGATGCACACGGGATTGTGGATTGGTGTAATACATGATTATCTGCACCTAGTTCGAGTGAGTACTCTACAATTCATCGATTCTTTTGGTTGGTTGAAGAAGAGAACATTGTACCTAGAGTTGACTATGAGACAATCAGTGGATCTACTAAATGGCATTCATTTAGGAGTTCAACAACAAGCACATGGACTATCTGGACAAGGGAGCTTGCATGTTTTTGCTAGTTTTGTATCTCAGGAGATTGGGAAGCATGTGAAAATATAGAATGGATTGAACAGTGGGAGAAAAGATCGTTGACACATGCACAAGCACATGCTCAATATGAAAGAACTATTGAAGAAAATGATCAAGTGTTTGCATATGAAGACTATGACCGTGTTTCAGACCTTGTACAAGAAGGTAATTTAATTCAATTTATTTCAATTTATTAAGTTATTTTGTAATACTAAATTATTTATATGGATATGCGCAAGTTATTAAATCAAATTTTATTTGCAAGACATGTGTATGCTGTTGTTGCACTTGAGGGGAATGAAGAGCAAAAAGAATATTGGTTGGCTTGTTTTGTGGAGACTAAACATAAGTTAATAGCACCTCGAGAAGATGATGACGGCTATCATTATCCAACAGGTACGGTGATCCCCTTAAGACATCCCCTTAAGAAAATTTTGATAACAAGTTTTTGATCCCCTTAAGCAATTTTTTAGAACAAGTCTTTGATCCCCTTAAGAAAATTTTGAGAACTTATTTGATGATGGTTTTCATGTTTTCCAATAGGATCGGTGGTGGTTGTTGGCACTTGGCTACGAAAATACCTGAAAAGGAAGAATGCTCTACCTGTATTTGAAGATTATGAAACACATAAAAAGATTATACATTATTCACATTTGGTGGTGGCAACAAATATAAAACTAGATCAGTATCATGGAAGACCTTCAAATAAAGTGCTATGGACAATTTCTATGGAAGATCATGAGACAATCATAGATGCATTGCAAAAACTAGAGGATGTAGATGGTACAATGGAATAAGTAAATATAGGTAAATATAGTTTTAGTTTTATATTGTCCTTTTAAATAGATTAAATACATGTTTCGATATTGGTCAAGTGTGTTATTAGTTGAAATTGGTTTAAATTGTCCTTTATAGATCCTTAAGCCATAATCAAAAAAAGGATCTAGTCCATGCAGATTCAACCTAGACAACACTAATACCTTCTGGAAAAGGTAATTGCCAATTAAATGCCATATTTAAATACATGTTTGATTACATATTGATATTGCTTGTACATTAATAGTTAAAATTGATTTATTATCCTTTTTGTATCCTTAAGCCATCATTGCATTGATCTCATACTTTGAAACAAAAAGGAGAGGATGCCTGGATTCAACCTACAAACATGTGTGGAATACTTTTAAATGCAGGTACTTGAGTTGTGTACATATAGATAGTTTTATATAAATTCAAATATGTATGTTTTGATGATTTCATTGATATTGCTTGTACCTTTTTGATATCAGGTGGTGTGAAGACCTACTACATTCTGGGCTCGAGTTTGAGATGTTATTGAGATGGCATATCCAAAATTTGTAAACATTGTTTTGAGATGACATATATGTACATACATACTTATAGAATTAAACATTTTTTGCAAATTAAAAATACATGTACATACACAATTATGTACTCTATGTACTTCTATGTATCAAAATCGATATTCTATATATTTTGTTTGTTAAATGTGCATGTTTTCCTACTTTGAAACTTTATATTTGATTGTATAATCACTAAATATCATGCATAAATTATTGTTAAATAATTATATTCTTAAGATGTTGTATTATGACCCTTTAAGACATCCCCTTAAGACGTGGAGGTGGGTTCACATATCCTAAATATTATAACCCCTTAAGACATCCCCTTAAGACATTGTATTATGACCCCTTAAGACATCCCCTTAAGACCCCTTAAGACATCCCCTTAAGATGTATTATGACCCCTTAAGACATCCCCTTAAGATGTGTCGTATTAGCACATATCCTAAATATTATACTTAATTGTATCATTTGTTATGATGAATCATCCGAAAACTTATAATACTTGTTTATATCACTTAACATTTATACTCAATTATACTCTTCTTTAATCCCCTTAAGACGTTGCACTAGGAACTCTTAAGACATCTCCTTAAGATGTGTCGTATTGGCACATATCCTAAATATGATAGTTAATTATATCATTTGTTATGATGACTCACCCTAAAACTTATAATACTTGTTAATATCACTTAATATTTGTACTCAATTATACTCTTATTTGATCCCCTTAAGACGTCGTATTAGGACCCCTTAAGACAACCTATAATTAGCGTTGGATGCTATTATTTGTTTTGATAACTTATAAATTAGTACTCAATGCCATTATTTGTTTTGACAACTTATAAATTAGTATTGGATGCCATTATTTATTTTGACAACTTATAAATTAGTATTGGATTGCATTATTTGTTTTGACAGCTTATAAATTAGTATTGGATGCCATTATTTGTTTTGACAACTTATAAATTAGTGTTGGATGCCATTATTTATAGAATTTATTAATGCTTTTGCTCTCTAATCTTGTATGGTATTGTTTATTTCTTAAAATTTTATCCTTTCTGGTATATAAGCGGATTGCTTTTGTTTGTAAATTATGATTTATTGACTAATTATTGATTGACGTGAATTGAATAAGTTCATTGACTAATTATCGCTAATTATTGAATGTACATATCATGTATGAGATCACTAAATTTGTAAAGTATAAATATTAAAATGTCCCATTAATTTCAACTTTAATTTCATATTTATATTTAATTTCACATTAATGTCTATTAATGTCTTGACTATGAACATAAAATGCATAAATGTACATGTGTAAATTAAAATTTCAAACAATAATAAACTCCATAATTTACAACATATTAAGTGCATGAAACCAATATATTAAGCGCATGAAATAAAGTCCATTAGAGTACAACCCATGAACTAAAGTCCAACTAAGTACTTGAGCCATGAAATATAAAGTCCAACAAAGTACATGAGAAACCAAAAATGTAGTCCATGAAATAAACAAATATAACCCATAAAATCATGTTTCTAGGTCATGTGTTGTTTCTATAATCAAGACCTCTTCATGCCATGCAGACTATGCAAATGACCTGAAACACTCTGTACAAGAGAAAGATGAAATCAGATGTAAGACAATGAAAAATGATTTAATGACAATTTAATTTATAATTCATCATAAAATTAAATTACCATCATATTTGGGTCTGGATGCTCTGGTGCACCTGAAGCAACCTCTAAATTCTCTGAATCAATCTACATAAACAAAACAAAGAAAGTTGAAATTGGATGTAAGTCTACAATTAAAAATGATTTAATTCAATTCAATTTATAATTTACCATATTTTAATTGTACCATATTCTGAGGTTGTTCACCCTCTTCTCCAGGACCTGTTTGTACATGCTCAACTACAAGATGTGTCTCATGTTATAAAATAAAAAGAATTTAAAACATGTATTAGCTCATATTATATATATATTCAATTTGAAATTTAAAATTAAAGTTATATTCAAAATATATAATTTATAATTGACTTTAAATATAATAAAAAAATTAAATTACCATGATGTCTGGAGCCTGCTCTGCATGTCCTCCTGGAGGTGTAACTATGTCTCGGTCAGGGCAGAAAGTCACACTAACAAATTCCTACAAGATCAAATTTAAAGCATGTATACTTGAATTAGGTTAAAATATATATATTCAAGTTTGCACATTTTGTGTAGAATTTTTTTTAAACAACCTAAAAATTAGAGGCCTCACGAGTAGTCACAACATCTAATGTTTTCCCGATGCCCATTCTCATTGTGGTATCAACCTAGACATACATGTAGACATTTAACACTTATAATATTTACAAGTGTACATTCACATTTCATATATAGTGAATTCAAAATTCATAATTGTAACTATACTAATGTAAGTTAAACAATTTACAATATAAATGTACCTGCCCCTGATCTACGATGCTCGATAGTGGAGGATTGCTAGACAACCCCTCGGGTGGAATCGACGTGGAAGCCGATTGACTCGCCTAAACCAACATAAATATTTTAAACATATATGTGATTCAATTATAAATTTAAAACTCAGGTTAAAAATCATTTCATATATAATTTAAAAAATTGAAATCAAAATACCCCATAAGGGTTGTCGAGTAGGACTGGTGTCGATGTATGTACTCATGGAGTAGATGATTGCCTAATCGTTAGTGCCATCTGTACACCAAATAGTTTGATTGTTAAAATGTATTGCAAACTTTTCTTTGATATATACATGAACATCAAAATTCTTATAAAATGAACGTGTAGATGCATATTTATACCTATGTCGCAGTGTCCTCAGGGTAATGGTCTGCTATAAGAAATTATACAAATTAACTAATGTGACCAAATGAACCACCAGAATCTCCATGTCCACCCGAACTAGGTGTGGCCTGATCAGGTCCATAACATAATTGATGGCAACTAGTACATACATGTGGGACAGGCCTCGACACTCCTGGAGTGGTACTCAAACCAACTCCATAAAACACTCCTGCATCATCATCGTCTCTATGCTCCCTACCTACTATCACAAAAGCATGTTGATCAAGGTCTCCTACGAGTGTACTAAGGGATCCTAATTTCGAGACCACAACTCAATAATGCACAGGTGCAGGAATGGGATGACCGGGAGCAACAACAAGGGATTGTGCATTCATGTGGCATTGGGAATCAACCCTTTCCCCTAACCTCTGTTGTGGCATGCCACAACCAACACCTTGAAATGATTTAAAATCAAAATAATTGGGATTTTTCTCCATAACAAACTCTACATACAGTTTCCTCAAAAAATACAATGGGCACTCCCAATTAGCATGTGGTGGACTATCAAAAACTATATACCATCGATCCCAAAAATGTGCACTCATCTGTGGATGTATGCACCACCTCATGATATTCTAGATTTATTGGGAGGAATGGGCTGTCAAGTAACAGAGTTGAGAAAGTAGGGGGCTAGGTGGGATTTTGTTATTTTAAGGTCTAAAATTTGTTTATAAGAGAGACCGTTAGCATAAAATTGTCTCATTTGTTCTCTGTCTTGTCGATGCCTATCTAGATCACAACCAATGGTCCTTATGGCATCCACAACATTTTTCATTGTAGATGAAAAATGTCTCACGTGTGGTGGAATCAATGCTTGAATTTGCATAACATTGATTTGATTTTGTGTGGATGCAACCTGATCATTTATGCGTGCTTGCAAGCAAGCCTCATTAGATGCAACAAGTGCTGGAGGTGGCATATTAGGTTGAGCAGGTGGAGGGGGAGGTGGAGGTGGTGGATTGATGATATCATCATTGTTAAAATCATCCATGATATGAGATATAAGTGTGCACCTACATTAAATTACACAAAATTAACATACAAACTTAAAAAATTACAAGAAATAGTCAAATTTGAAACACACATGCAAATTTTTTTAAATAGGATGTGCATACATATACATACACATACATATACATTGATTGAACTTGAGCATGTGCATACAAAATTCAAAATTTAACATGTGCATACATTTAAAATAAAAAATACGATGCATAATTTGCATGCATACATCATTAAACTAAACTATGTACATACATACAAATTTCAAAATTTAAGAACTATATGCAATTTTAATACATGTGTACATACTAAAAAATAAACTTGAAACATTCACAAAAGCTCATTTTATGTCTAACACACACACAAACACACACACACACACACACATATTACAATTTTCCAATAGGAGAAATCATGATCTAGTAGATAGTCATAAAATATATACTATTATAAATTCATCATTATAAGTCATAAATTCCACCAATTCATAATTTCATGTCACTAAAAATACCAATCTAGAATCAAAATCATAAATTCACGTACTAAAAATATCCATCCAACCAAATTTATAAATTCATCACACAAAATATCCATCGAACCAAATTCATAAACTCATAACTATTTAAGATCATTGTCTTAATTTAGAAACTATTGTGGCTCTCTACTGCATCTCTTCATTTCTTTGCATTTTCCTTTTTAGAATCAAAAGTTCTCTTGTCCTCTAGCCATTGTCGATGCTCATCTAAGATCCCATCCATAGCCCTGACAACATCAACAATGGTTTGCATCCTAGATGCAAACATTCTCACAGGTGGTGCGACACATTCTTCATTTTGAATAATGTTGATTTGATCTTGGATGGTTCTAACATTGGCATTGATTCATGCTTGCAAATGAGCACCATCAATTTCAGGTGGTGGAGGTGGGGGGTTATGAGGTGGAGTGGGTGGAGGTGAAGATGGTGGAGATGGATGGCGTGGAGGTGGATTGTGAATATTATTGAATCGATCCATGTGATCTCTAAGATATGAGTGAACCTACATTAGATTTGTAATTTCAAAATGTAAGATACATGTTTAGGAAATACCCTTAAACCATTCAATATAAATGGCCTAATTGAATACAAATGATAAAATATGTAAGCCTCATTTATGTCTAAGGCATGTTACTTGAATGAAAATACAATTAACTATTAATATAGGACAATTTATGAATGCTATAGGGTTTACAGTTTAGATTTTAGGATTTAGGTTTTAGGGTAATAGGATGGCTTAAGGGGATCTATGTAGTAAGGTCCTAGTACAAAATGAGATGGATTTTAAGTGAATAAAATTTTGTGAAGATGCCCAAGGAAACCAAATTTCATCAAGGTCTGAGGCAACTTCACCAAATTTTATTCACTTGATCCATGTCATTTGGTCCTAGGAACTTACTAGACATAGATCCCCTTAAGCCATCCTATCACCCTAAACCATAAATTGATCAACCTAGATCATGAAATCTCGTTCATATTATAATCTTACATGATCTTATTATTGTTAAATTTGGTTGCCTTGGGCAACTTCACCAAATTTTGAGAACTTATTTGATCGCCTTAAGAAATGTCATATTGGGACACCTTAAGACATCCTAAAGTATGGCTTAAGGGGATCTATGTAGTAACGTCCTAGTAAAAAATGACATGGCTTAAGTGAATAAAATTTGGTGAAGATGCCTAAGGCAACCAAATTTCATTAAGGTCCTAGGAAACTTCACCAAATTTTATTCACTTGAGTCATGTCAGTTTGTCCTAGGACCTTACTATACATAGATCCCCTTAAGCCATCCTATCACCCTAAACCCTAAATCGATCAACCTAGATCATGATTTATCTCATTCATATTATAATCTTGCATGATATTATTATTGTTAAATTTGGTTGCCTTGGGAAACTTCACCAAATTTTAAGAACTTATTTGATCCCCTTAAGAAATGTCATATTAGGACCCCTTAAGAAATTGATTTACGGTTTAGGGTGATAGGATGGCTTAAGGGGATCTATTTCTAGTGAGGTCCTAGGACAAAATGACATGGATCAAGTGAATAAAATTTGGTGAAGTTTCCCAAGGCAACCAAATTTCATTAAGAGCCTAAGAAACAATGATGGCTTTAGGGTTTAGGGTTTAGAATTTAGAGTTTAGGGTATAGGGTAATAGGATATCTTAAGGGGATCTATGTAGTAAGATCCTACGAAAAAAATACATGGCTTAAGGGAATAAAATTTGGTGGAGTTTCCTAAGGCAACCAAATTTCATTTTAAGGTCCTAGGACAAAATGAATGCTTTAGTGCTAAGGGTTTAGATTTTAGAGTTAAGGGTTTAGGGTTTAGGGAACTTAGGGTGAAGTTTTGGTGTCCCTTGGAATATAATGGACTTGCAAGTTAGTGAAGAAAATTTTCTTGTGGAACAGTTGATTGAGATAGCTCTTGTTTCAATTGACTAACCTAGATCATGAAATCTCATTCATATTATAATCTTGCACGATCTTATTATTGTTAAGTTTGGTTGCCTTGGGAAACTTCACCAAATTTTGAGAACTTATTTGATCCTTAAGAAATGTCATAGATAGGGACCGCCTTTAAGACATCAATTCTATAGCGAGATAGGATGGCTTAAGGATCTATGTATAGTGAGTCCCAGGAAAAATGACATGGCTCAAGTGAATAAAATTTGGTGAAGTTTCCCAAGGCAACAAAATTCCATTAAGAGCCTAAGAAAAAATGATGGCTTTAGGGTTTAGGGTTTAGACTTTAGAGTTTAGGGTTTAGGGTAATAGGATAACTTAAGGGGATATATGTAGTAAGATCCTAGGAAAAAATTACATGGCATAAGGGAATGAAATTTGGTGGAGCTGCCTAAGGCAACCAAATTTCCATTTTAAGGTCCCAGGACTAAATGAATGCTTTAGTGTTTAGGGTTTAGATTTTAGAGTCTGTGGTTTAGGGTTTAGGGAACTTAGTGAAGTTTCTCGTGTGTCCCTTGGAATATAAATGGACTTGCAAGTTAGTAAAGAACATTTTATTGTGGAACAAAGATTGAGATAGCTCTGTTTTAAATCGACTCAACTCCTAGATCATGAAATCTCATTCATATTATAATCTTGCATGATCTTATTATTGTTAAATTTGGCTGCCTCTCAGGTAAATCACAAAATTTTGAGAACTTCTTTGATCCCCCTTAAGAAATACATCATAGTAGACCCCTTAAGACATTGATTTTACCATTCTTAGGTGATATAATGGCTTAAGGGATCTATGTAGTAAGGTCCTAGGACAAAATGACATGGATTAAGTGAATAAAATTTTGTGAAGTTTCCCAAGGCAACCAAATTTCATTAAGGGCATAGGAAAAAATGATGGGTTTAGGGTTTAGAGTTTGGAGTTTTAGGTTTAGGGTAATAGATGGTCAAGGGGATCATGAAAAAGGTCCTCATTTAAAAAATGAGGACATGGCTTAAGGAATAAAATTTGGTGGAGTTTCCTAAGGCAACCAAATTTCATTTTAAGGTCCTAGGACAAAATGAATGCTTTAGTGTTAAGGGTTTAGATTTTAGAGTTCAGGGTTTAGGGTTTAGGGTTTAGGGAACTTAGGGTTAAGTTTGGGTGGCCCTTGGAATAATGGACTTGCAAGTTAGTGCCTAGTTTATGAATATTTTTGATTTTATGAATAGATTGACTATTTCTGTAATAGAAACACATAATTATGTATTATTAAGATTGAGTTTGATGTATATTTTAACTGGATATTTTTTTAATTGAATATAAGATTATTTTATTTAACATTTTTTCATTAATATTTCCCACTTTAATGAACTTTATGATATAAAATGTATAATATAAAATTAGTTAATGTTGAATCAAGTATTTTATTTTTGATTCTTTGGAATTGAAAGAACCTAAAAGAAAGAAAATAAAAATATTTAGATTCTTTTAGTGTCTAGGTAACTAGTGCAAATTGAGATTTTAGACTAAACTAGAAGCCTAATTAACAAGTAATTGACTAGAATGAGGGTTAAGATTGTCAAAAGACAACAGACAACAAATGCAAACAAGAAATGGAAACACAACATGACTAAGAGAGATCAAAACATAAAATAGAAATGAATGTTGAATTTTATCTAATTAAGTGACAATTGGAAATGGATTGTACACTTGAATTTACAAATTTGCTAACTAAATTTGTAAACAAACATTGATAGAAATTATGAATTGTAACTATTCTTTAACATATTGTTTTCTAATCTAATTATAATTTAACATATTGTTTTCTCCATACAATGCAAATGAAATTTAAAACATTTAAGCAATGCAAATGAATTTTATTGAGCTTGAAATTAGGGGTTTCAAAATCAAAATGATTTGTTTGATTTCAATTTAGGGTTTTAGCAATTTTTTTGTTTCAATTCAATTTAGGCTTTCAATCTAAGCAATTAGGGTTTTTAATGTTGTTTCATTTCAAACTAGGGTTTTCAAATCCAATTTTTTTGGTTTGATTTGAATTCAGGGTTTCAAAAAGCTTGAGTAGGGTTTCCAAATGCAATT
>VDFB02271358.1:1258773222-1258865622 GCA_007258455.2 Sequoia sempervirens | reverse complement strand
AATCAATACTGAGTTAGTTAATATTGACTTTCATATTATAGTTAAACATAGAAGCCAAATCTGATTACATGACATGTTATATCAATTTTTACAACTAATTTCAATCATGATAAGAATGATTCCATTATAATTTCATTATTATTAATTAGATACTAGAGCAACACAAGTTATTCCAATATCCTTACAGTTACTTATGACAATTACGACCTTATTTTATTTCTTTGTGCTAAATGAAATTTTTAATTTCTATAATTGTGAGTTGTTATACTAAAATTAACAATTGTAACTTCATTGTTTGTGTTTACTAATGTTATGCTTTGATTTAGAGCCAATAACCATTTTTTTATACTTTGCACTTTGACTCTAGGATATGACTTAAACGATATAGACCATTTACAAACATTGGTTTACCCTATGTCTATTTGAATCTTATCAAGTTTGGATTTGATTTACACAAATAAAAAACCTTAAAATTTCATTCCAATATTATATTCCAATAGAGTGGAATTTGAAACCCTTAATTAAATAAGGTTGAGGTGTTAGTACTCATATCTCCAATCAATGGTCATTCTTTATTCAATTGTTTTGTCTAATACCAATAAAGTTCTCTAACAAGTATTCATAATTTTGTTCCTACATGGAAAATGGTACAAAATTTCCTTTTATATGATACATTCTCACATTAGCTTAATAGGAAGGTTATTTTTTATTATTGGAGTCAACATTTAATAAGTGATACATGGTGCAAGTGAATTAGGAGATCTGCAGAATATTATTTATTTTTGATGATTGTATTAATATTCTTTTTGATGATTATATTACAAAAGAGATGAAATTTTATTTTCATTATCATACATGTAAGGTATTTTCATATATTCATCATCCAAGGTTAGATGATTACCTTATATGCAAAATAATTTGATGTAAACCTTGGATGAGTTTTGCATAACTATGGGATTGACAACATTTGGTAATCGTTACTTAAATATTATTTCAATATAAGCTAACATAATGAAGAAACATTTTTCATAGGAAAGAGAGGTCCATTAAGGGATAATACTACAAGCTAAAAAGGTATGTCAAAATGGGTAAAGGAATCTAATACGATAATATTTTTAATAGTTTACTTAGATGTTTTTATAACTAAAGAGGTTAGTATTACTCTCAAAGAATTCTTATTATCCTTATAATAAAATGGAAAAATAGTTCATTCCCTCTTATAAAGATAATAATTACAAGGAGAATCAAAATCCAAAGGAAAAAGTTATCAAATTCTTAACACATCAAAAAATAGACTTACATAAACTTTTAGTGCATCTTTGGCTACTATATTTTATTTTCTCTTTTGAAAGTTACTTTAATTTTCATTGTTTATGACATTTGCGTATTGAAAAAATTCTCTAATCCTTTTCAAGTATAATGCACCTACTTATAATAGGGTGGCTATCTTAGCTTAATAAATTGTCCAAGGAGCAAGCTTGAAAATGATAGCTCACATGTTGCTTTACTTTTTTATGGATCATTACTATATGTTTAGTGGCATGACTATTTTTTCTTCTTAAATGAAACATGACAAATTATGTTGGAAGCTTGGCACTTCCACCTTTCAGTCAACGTTGACCACATGATTCACGACATAGTTTAACAACCTATTGTGGATCTTATCTGATGCTTATATCGGGCATTGGCAGGTCAACCTATTGGTGCAACAGCAAGGCCAAAAATTGGTATCAGAGCTGGGTTGCGGGTTCGAATCCCATGGTTGTGCTAGGGGGATTGTTGGAAGCTCGACGCTTCCACCCCCCGGTCAGCGCTGACCACATGATTCATGACATGGTTTAACAACCTCTCGTGGATCTTATCTAACACTTGTATCGGGCATTGACAGGTCGACCTTTGGGTGCAATGGCAAGGCCAACAAATTATTCATGTACTTATGTTCATGAAAATATTATATGATCTCCTCACTAATGATCATTAGATTATATACAATAAAATTCTCTATATTCCAAATTTATGACTTGAATACTATATACACATTAACAAACAACAAATATATATTAAAAAATGTTATGTTTTATTTATAAATCAAGAATCAAATTTAATTTATTATTGTGTTATTAACTATGTCGGTGGTTCTATCTATAGGAAATATACCATAGACCATGTCTTCAAAATAATTGGTGTAGGTTCTATTACATGGATGGAGTAATAAGTTAAAAAATATATCTCCTATGGTTTATTAATTGAAAGGATAAAATACAAAAGTACCTCTAGAAGAATTATTGTGGCTTTGAATATTTATGGAAATGTTTCATCTGGGTATGTTACTAAATGATAACTAGAGTTGTTTTACTCTTACCAAAGACTTATCTCCAAAAAAACAGATAGAAAAGCACAATTAAAATCATGGGCACTTCACTGAAGGGAAATTATTCTATCATAAATTTTCTCTCTAGTTATGTCCATATAATTATCAATTGGTGTATTACATGATCAAGAATAAATAGACTATAATCTTAGCCATCACATATCAAACCTTTGTGCAATGATTAGCCTTAGTTAATACCATTGATGAGGAGTGTGCATAACAATGACATCTCTAGATGTAGGATGTTGTTTATAAAATAAAATATGTAGGTATTTTAACATCTCGAGATGGCTAAATTATGGATGTAAGACCTAATAGGAATAACATGAGACCTCAAGGAATTATATGCTCTAAATTTAGATCGATGATTAACCCAAGGAGTTTCCATTGAGGGGGAATGTGCATAACAATGGCACTCTAGATATAAGACCTCATGCATAAAATAAGACTTGTAGGAATTTTAACACCTGAAGATGGTTAAATCCTTGGATGTAGGCCCTTTAGAAATATTGTAAAGTTCTTCTCTTTGTAAATATTCCACTTATAAAAGCATTGTATCAAGGCCTATGGGCACTAAGTAATGAACTTGAGGTGAGGCTAACTTGAGGAGAATTACTCGCACCAACAAAAATATTTATAAGACCTCATATATATAGCATCTTTTAAAACACTAGGATTATAAATTGTGACAAGATGACTTACATGTAGTCCAAAATACATGTTCTTTATTTTAGCGTATATTTGTGTCCCTATTTATTAAATTGTCAAAGAAGACCTGTTCATTACTAGAGCACTCCATTTTCTCTTTTATAAAAATTGACATGTGATGCTCTTTATTAACATTAAAGGGGAGTGTTAAAACATAATGTTATTAGGGGTCATACCCTTATAACATTTATATATTATTCTAATATAAAGTTATATATATTATATACTTTATTAAGCATATCCCATTTAAAATAATTATTGTCTAATAACTATTATACTATTCATGATTTATGAATGGTGGTTTTGAATAGACCGCTTCAAGTATTTTTCCACCCTTTATCCTAAATTTAAGGAGGTTCCCTCTCATTGACCATGTACATGAGGTATTATTAGCCATGCAAAAGTATTTAGAGGAGTTTCTCCAAGTTCAATCTATTTTTTAATAGACTTTTTTTGTAAGTGTATTTATAAAATGATGATTTATGAGAATTTTTTTTACCTAAAATGATTCTTGCCATGCATATATTATGTAATATGTAAAATCTATACTTGAATGATTCTTATTTTACTTATTTTATAATTTGTTCATAATGATTAGTATCATAAGATCCTAATTTCTAACACTTATCTACTCATTTATTAGTCACAATTTCCATATTTTATCTTTGGTTATCTTTCCTCCTTGGTTTATAGGAACTCCTTTGCAATACATATGCAGTTCAAGGGGACCTTTTAGTACTAATTATATTCTTATTTTATGTATAATAACTCACAAGTTAGTGCTTTCCTTTGACAATATGATAGCCCCGATGGTCACCTCCTATATATTAGGGATAAAGGGGACATATGGTAGATTGAAAAATTACTCAAAATCTAGAATCCATGAAAGACTATATTCATTTCACGATTGTTTGTTTCTTCTATTTTAAACTTTTGCATGCATGCCTACTCATGTAGATTTATACAAATAGCAAAGTAAGGAGAAAAAAAGTAAAAAATAAAAGTGCATTCCTTACACCTTTACCCCTTTGATTTACATTATTTTATGTAAATGTCATAAATACGTTATCATATCACTCAATTGAATTATTTGACACACCAATAGACAATTACCTTGAATCCACTAATCACATGCCACTCAATATCACTACAAATTAGCCACACACATTCTAATCTCTATTTGAACATTCTTCCAACATTGAACTATGCAACATGGTATAACCCAATACTTTTAAACTAGTTCAAATTCTAATCTTTCCACTCTTCAATCAAATTTTAATTTTTCATAATATAACTGTTATCACATTACTTCATGTATTTAAAACTTCCAATAAAACATATAAAAAACGTACCTTTAAAAATGTCTTCTAAATTGTTTTCAATTTAATAAAAACTTAATCACAATTGCACCAGTCTCAATCCCAATCTCCAAGCAGACTCAATTATAGAAACTGCATTCCCTGACTTAGTTTTGTAAATTGTTATGACACCAATATGCTTCTATTTCAATTCCATTCCCATCCTTTGCCCAACTTTTGATCCACACGTAGAAGGGAATTCAAAAGGAACATGCTTTATTTGGTGGAAGGCCTTTTGGTTGCCTATGATGACACTCAATACAATTGAAACCAGAGAAGAAAATAAGTAATTTGGGAAGCTTGGGCCCCATGTTTTAGGTATGGTCTGAGGTGATGAGCTGGTGGCAGGCACAAGGAATAAATATAGTAAAGAATAACATTCGTTGTGCCTGCCAACCATCCATTCAAAGCACTATGCCATCTTCAGCATCATTAATGGGTAGTTGTCTCCCATAGAAATCCTCCTTTGGAGAATTTCGAAACAATGGGTGCCCCATCTCTTTCATCAGCTTACAAAGCGGGAGTTTGAAAAATGGATAGAAGAAATTCTAATAAAGATTTGCCTCTCTCCACAATACAAAACTTTGATATCCCAAAAAGATAAATATGTCTGCTTCTTCTCTGGAATTGGTCTCTGCAAGTCAGCTCTTCCGCCCGCCTAGTTTTTGGTTTTCCGTGTCTTGTGCTTTGAACTTTGGACCGTTTCAGAAAGATCTTATTTGTGTCTTCTATCTACTTTTTATTTTCTGCACTTTTAAGATTTGTATATTTATATTATTTTTCATTTAGTTATATGTTCATTTTGAGGAAATGTCTGATAAATGATTCGATTTTGAGAAAAGTTAAGTATATTCTTGTATACTTATTCATATATACATATATTTTTGTATAGTTAACCCTCACTTAAATCTTATATACTTACGCTTTGATACATTTAGCTTATCCAATTCTTTAGTATATTTATTCGTACATGTACCCAAATACGGTCATTATACACTTGCATTCGATCATTTACTCATCTTATATAAACCTTGCAGTTGTAGACTTGACCCTTTCCTTTCAAAAAATTAAATTTAAATTTTGGCCAACTAACCCCCTTTGTTCTTCTACTTGAGCTCAATAAGTACATGTTTGGTGAAATTTGACACAATGTGCTACTATTTAAAGATATTTAATTGCATTTATTTTAAGATCCACACATCTAGAACTCACAATTCCTCACTCATTATAGATTTTTAAAGAAGCAATCAATATCAAAACATATGGATTTGGTGCACCAAAGGGAGCAACAAATTTGCATACATCATCTTAGGGTGCTTGCTTGCTATCTTCAAAACCTTATACACCTTTTCAAAGGTTGACCTAAGAAAACACATTTGGACTTGCAACATAGTGATACCTCTTTCTACGTACTTTTAAATACTACCAAGCCTCAACTATTACAAAAGTGCAAAGTAGATGAAGGTCAACCAAGTAAGTAATAGGCATAATTATGCATCGTTCACAATAGAATCCGAATGAATAAGACAAGTTTACAACTACAAACTCTAGCCCAACCCATAAACTTGGTCTCAAATACAACACAAGTCCTAAGGTATTTCACTAAGAAAGCTTGTAACATTTCTAGAGAAAATATCAACCAAATTTCAAGGTTGTATTAGAATTCTCCATCACCAATTTTAGGGATAAGTGCCCTATCTACTTGGCATTTACTTCCTAAAATAATAGGCATGATTATCTAATTCATAATTCCCAACTCTTATTATTTAATCAAGATTTATTAGTACTTAATTGACTACATTTATTGTTACAAGCTCTATTCTATTATATATAATTGATATTAGCTAGTATTAGTTGGGTGGATATGCTTTGTAAGTCACCCACATATAATAGTAAATAATATATGAATGCATATGCTTTGTATATCATCCCAATAGTTAGAATAAACTATGTATCCCTCATGTGGGATAGTAGTTATTATCCTTAGTTAGACTCTTTATACAGTAATAACTTCCCAAGTGAAAGGTACCTTGGTTATTTGTATTTGGCATATAAGCTTTATTGGGAGGTTGCCCTCTCAAAGTGGTACTACAAAAATAATATAAATCATTTTTTATTCTTTCCCTTATTAACAAATAATATGGAATAGCTACATCACGCCCTTATACTCAATGGATTGGATCATCCCTTATCAAGCAATTATTAGTCATAAGATATTGCATCTAAATATTAGACCAAAGACATGTTTATGAGATGATACCAGTATTGTATGTATAGATGAAGGGTTTGGGGGTTCTCTAAGAAGTTGAGTATAGACAATATACTAAACTGAAAGGGAATTCTTATTAAAAATAATTAGAATTTATGCTAATTTAATTACAAACTATTTTTATAGGTTGATGTTGTGGGTAAATGGTATAGCTATAGATTCTATAATGACTATTACTCAGTAATGGCTACAGGTAATAATAAATAGCAGTCTAATGTAGAATGAAAGAACTTGTTACCAATTTTAATAATAGAGTTGCAACATACCTCAAGTGAGCCCTTGTTTGGGTAATTGCAATATTTTAAATTGTGAAATGATTATTTAATCAATTACTCATGCACAATTAACTCAAAGCTTTTAGATAAAAGATTATTATTGATTGTTATTCAAAAGAAAAGATACAAATATCTAAAATGATTATTGTTACATTCAATATGTAGATCTCTACAATATATAGACTAATTGACTCAAAATTGTGTAAACAACTAGGACTTTTAAGTACAATTTTTTACTCATTCCTTTTAAATTGGAAGAGGATTATTCAACAATGAGCATACGAGATAAAAAAATCAGAAATGCAGTCCCAACATAATTCTTCTAGTAAAGATGGTGAAACCAATTTCATAAGCATGTGTGAACAAGTGATAAAGGTATGTGGTAAAAAATATTGTCATAATCAAATATTCCATGTCCTATATGATAGCCTCATTGGTGGAAAAAGTACTTAAATACTTCGACCTCATCAAGTTGCATCTAACTCAAGTACAGGTGTTGATTCCTCTTGATGTAGGCTCCCAATCCTTCAATTGCACGTAATCTATTCTTGTAGTCACAAGCCAACAACAATTCATTGGTCATAGATTCTTTCTCCTGTCTTGTTGCATGACAAATTAGTTCTTCCACAAGATAATTATTCATTATAATGAACAAAATTATAATAACATCACATCATGTATTTCAACAATAAGCACATACATATGCAAGTATCTATCAAATTATCAATAATTAGTTCTAGTTATTTATATTTAAACAAAAATTATGAATGTTTGGAAATTTTATGAGAACATCATCAAAACATAATAAATAACCTAATTACAATGGAAATTCTATGGCCCATCACATTCTATTTCTTAATTTCTACTTATTATGTGTATTTTTATATGTATTGGCTTATTTTCCTTGTACATTCATTATAAGTTGTATCAAAGGTCTTTCAAGGTCATTTTTGTATACAATATTCCTAATTTAGGGTTTTTTGTAATGAATGGTCCACTATATGCTCTCACCTCACCCTTTAGGGATCTTGGTGATCAAAAGGTGAGTATAGTGGTAATGGCACGAAATCTAGATTTGAATTCTGCCAATTTTCTCCTTGCAAGTGAGTTTTTTAATAAGTTGTAAATTGTATGTTAAGCGTTTTCAAATATCCTTGGAAGAGTTGTTATGGGATAAGCTAGATTTTCTATAAACTATCTAGTGAATTTATTTTGACTCTAATAACTAGGATTGAAACAAAATTTTGTATATAGTCATTATCTTCCACGTACCCTTGAATAGATAAGAAAATACCTAAAAAAATCACAAGTTCACCCTAAGTAACCTTTAATCATTTGAACTTTTTGAAGTGGTTAGCGTCATGAGTTTATTTATTTCATACCACAAATATGGGATAGTGGGCTATAGTTACAATCATAATCCTCCATAGTTAGCACTATAATATATTGGGTTGATAATATTTACAAATGGGATCAATATATTATTGATCTCAAAAAACAATCACACCCTATAGAACCTTTCCTCTAATCCCCGCTTGTGTGCACTTAAACCTAGACCTTGATATTCAATAATTTAATAGCTTGGTTATTTTTCTTTAGTAGGACAAAATTCAAATTTTTTATGACTAGTGCATAATTTTTTAAAGTTATAAAGTGTCATTTCATTCTTGAAGCCCATTTTTAGCTATTGCTTTTTCTTTTCCTATTTCTCTCAAATCATAAACTTCTCAAATCTAATTTCTCTCAATCAACCCATAATTTATCAAATTTCATGGAAAATCAACTCATAGGTTATCTAAAAAAAAAAAATTTGGGTCAAATTTTATCTCTTCAAGTGGAGTGTCCCATTTAGATAATATTTTTAAGGTAGTTAATTTGATATATAACTCCAAATATTTTTCTCTATTCAAGGTCACATTTCTCTCATTCAAACACCTACATAATTTTGATTGACTATGCATCCTAATAATTTTAACATGTGACTCTAATAACCTTTTTTCTATGTCTCTAAATTTCAACTATGGAAGGTGGTCATGATTCTCTAAACTTTCCAAAGATCTCTTTAGAATCTATCATTAATGGAGATAACCAAATGTAAGAATGTATGTCCAAACTAAATTAGCTCAACCAAATAGTAGAATAGTTGGGAAATGAACGATTCATGTGTACTTTGGTCAACAAAAGGCTTCATATAATTGATAATTTGGAGGGAAATATAACTTATTCCTCTAATATTAAAAATGTGGTCACTTCCATAAATTAGGATAGGCTCTAACACCCCCTAAAGTTGACTTTCCCAAATTTTAGATTACAATCCTATAAATTCTTTATACAAAGAAGGTCAATATTTTGCAATCCATCACATTCCAGTTGACCAAAAGGTTTGTATAGTTTAATTTCACTTAAAAAATGATTGCATTCAATAGTTTTAATTTTTTTACATAACTCAACCATTCCTCACAATGGTTGAATTTTGCAAGGAATCCTTCAACCACTTTGTCCCTAGAGTACACAAAAATTTACGAGTTTCCCCTAAATTATACCAAACACATTCAATGTAGGAATATCAAACAGATTTGAGAAATTAGCAAGTCAGATATGTGGTCTTAATGCATGATTTTCCAAAAAAAAATTAATAAGTGGTCTAAAGAATATATCATGTCAGAGGTTTTAATTTTTAAATTAGTCACATTTTTTGGTACTCTTATTTTGGCTCATCTAGACAAGGATAAGTGTGTAGTCCAAATAAATGTAGGATCCTCATATTTTTCCTTCAAACAAAAAAAATATGTGGTAAATAAAGGCACTAAACCCATCATTATTCATAGGTTTTCTAGATAATCATTGGCTAAGAAAAAGGCAAATGTTTCAATTATGATCAAAAGTGGAAAAAATGTCACAAACGTTAGGAACAATGAATATATCTCATTGATTATATCAAGGTGCCCAATGATTTGGGGGAATATTTATATGAGAAAGTAGGTTTGGGTTCATCAAAAAAGTCCCCTCTTGATGATCGCATTTCTACTCATTCTCTTGTAAAACTCCCTTTCCCCAAACACTTAAAGTCATTGGCTACATTAAATACCAAAAGATAGTGATCTTTAATGACAATGACAACACACAATTTCATTAGTAGAAAACTTATTATCTAGCTCCACTACTATGTCCATGCATGCAACAATTTGTAGATATGTTGGCCAATGGTAATACTATTTCATGTTGGGGCAAGTTTTTTTAATTTAAATCTTTCTCTAAAGGACTTTCAATTGACCACTAATATGTTTCCTCTTTCCTTGGGAGGTGCAGATTTTGTATAAATGACTTTCATTGATTAACAAATCCTCCAACTTTCATGTTCACAAGTATATTCTACTATAGTCTAGTAGAAAATGGATAAATTCTTTGAGGGTTAAATTTTGCTAATTTGGTGACAAGATATTTTTCCAAGGTTTTAATAATGATAAGATTAGGATGGATAAGAACATTATTTAGATGGATTCAATGTGTTCAATACTAATAAAATATGGGATTTTAATGCTCATTTTTGTGGCTCCTAATTTCCTAACCTAGGTGTATATATATATATCATCTCATCTTATTGATATAAATAATATAAAATAATCTATAGATGTTTTGATTATATGGGAAAAGTAGGTTTTGAATGGACCCGAAACCATTTACAAATAGGTTTTAACGGGACCCAAAACCCGAATATGGACAATCATGTTGCTAAAAGAAAAACCAATGAACAATCAGCATCAAAACAACAACACTTCAAAGGATCATCAAGACAACCCAAAATTGTAGCAAAACCAAGCTGCAAAAAATGGTTTTGAAAGGAACTAAAAACCCAATAAAACTAGGTTTTTACAGGGACCTTGAACCAAAAAGTTTTGAAGGGACCTTAAACCCTTTACAACCAGGTTTTGGCAGGGAACTTGAACCCTTAGACATTTCCTGCATTAGCCATGCAACAACAAACCAGTTGCTCAAGAAGAAAAAAGAACCGCCTGAGACATCCAAGCAACCATCAATGTGTAACAGCCAGACAGTAACATAACATTAGCATCAACACCCACCCAACTCACCAAACCACTGGCTGAAATAGCCAAGTCATGGGAAACCAAAATATCAGAAAAACTAGAGCCCATCAACACCCCCTCTCCACCTCTATAGGAGTAGTCACCATGGAAACCCAAGCTTCCACTGCAAAGGTACTCCAGTCAATCCTCATTCCAACTCCATAGGAATGGCCTCCTCCTTGATAGAATTTGCACTAGAGAAAACTCGTAGAAGAAGTGTGAAAAAACCACCACACCAACAACACCCATCTCCACCTCAAAAGGAGGGGTCTCCACCTCCATAGGATAGGTCTCCACCTCAATAGGAGACACCAATTGTAGGACACAGAAGAAAGCCAACACTCTAGCAAAAAGAGTTGACATAGTAACTAGGGGAACCAACATTAGGGTCTTCAGGATGAACAAAGAAAGTAGCCCTATCAAATCCAAACTAAGGGTGGAAACTACATCCTTAAATTCCTATAAAAGAAGAGAAACCAACGAACTAAACAACTTATTATCCACCTCAAAAGAGGAACACCCATCAAAAGAAAGGGAAGCCAAGACTCCCTTAGGCACTAAGAACAACTGGGACAACCAAAAAACCTTGCTAGAAAAACTAGCCAGCAGCTTCAACACCAAACCCAGAGCAACAACAACACCAAATTGCACCAAGAACACTTGGGACCTGAAAAAACAAAGCCCAACCAAGAAGATAAACTCTCAGAAAATCCCAGACAACAAGAGAGGCACCAAAGGATAAGCAGTAACATCTCTGCAACAATCCCAAAGAAGATCAACCACACGACCAAGCAAAGCAAACAACACCAAATAAAATCCACTGGGACCTGAGAGAAGCAGGACAAGACAAGGAAATCCCCCAAGAAAAAATAGTAGAGAGAAGGCAAGACCATGAAGAACAACCTCTGACCCTACATGCCAATTAGGGTCTAAAACATGCCAAAAACTCTCCACAGACAACTCCACCAAAGGCAAACCAAAACCCACATCTTGCATCAAAGAGGAAGTCCCACAAAAGCACAACCCCAAAGCCACAATGAAAGAAAGCTCCAACAAAGAGGCACTAGAGAGGCCAGGAGAGCCCACAAGTGGAAATAGAAGAGAGAAGGAAAAATCATTAAAAGCAACATCCGACCCTACATGCTAGTCAGGGTCTAAAGAATGCCAAAATCTCTCCACTATCAAACTCACTATAGGCACCCCAAAAACCACACCCAGCACCAGAGCAAGAGCCTTAAAAGCGTCCAGCACCAAAGGCAACGAGATAGCCATACCCATACGAAGAAGTGAATAGGTACCCAACCGCACACCCAACAAAGAAGAACTAGGAAAAACACCACAGGGCAAAAGCAGCAGCCAGACTCAACCCAACTCCCCAACAGGAAAACGTCAGCAACCTGCACTAAACCACAGCTTCCTAGAACGACGAAAGCAACAAACAGGGCTGCAATAGCGCATCCCAGGCCAAAGGTAGCTTCCAACACCACTCAATAGTAGCCCCACAAAATGGCCCTAGTAGCCAACCCAACAATGAACCATTTACATTTGCAGAATCATCACCATCCTCTCTAGAATCATCCCCATATTTCAAATTCCCCCCCTCCTCTTCCCACTCCCCCTTCACTCCATTGATATTTTACTATAATAATCTATAGATGTTATATCAATTGGTAGAAATCATATAAAGTTAAGGATTGGTTGAGAGAGGTTTTAGGAAGGAATTTTAGCCTTTAGCTCTATAATCTTATGATGGGGAGGTCATAAAAACAACTTGTTATGCCTTGCATAACCACCCCCATTTTGATTTGGAACAAAATGGGTCCCCCTTTCTCTTTCTGATTTCTTTTGCTTTTGGTTACTTGCTTTCCTCTTGGTGGTTCTTCTAGTTTTCTGCCTGAATTTGTCTTCTGTTTTTTGTCAAATTTTCATTATGTCTCAGCTTAAGTTGGTTTTCTTCTTGCTAAGAATTCAGTGCAATAATCATGGACAATAGAAGATTTATTATAATATATCTTATGTCCTTCTGATGACTAATGGGACTCTATTTTGCAGGATCAAATCATGCATGTGATGATATTGGCCAAGGGAACTCAGTTGGAAAGCATTCCTCAATCTGGTTGATCATAAATTTCCTCTAAGGAAAAAGTCAGTGAGACTCTGCAGTTGTCTTGCCAACTGGCTGTGTGTTCTATCCAAAAAAGGCTCTTCAATCGCCCAAACTTCTGTCACTGAAAATCTTTATGTGTCTCGCAGAGTGAAGGAGCCCTCGCCAAAAGATTCTGAATTCGGGATAATGTCTTGCCGAAAGGGATTAAGTCTCAGCGATAGGGGTGTGGTGTCGGGAGGATGTCTTGTCGTTCAAACGGGCTCTCCCCAAACTCAAATGAACTCTCGACGAAGCAGGGAGACTTCGGTATAGGGTCTCAGTGAAAAGAGTAAGTCTCAGCGATAATTTTTTCCTTCGGCAGAAGGTTTGGCCGATTAGCGTATGTCTCACCAAAAAGGTAGGAAGAGCCCGGAGAAGGTTTGCACTCGGCGAAAGCAAGACTCGGTCGGTGTAAAGTCTCACCGACCGAGGGAAGTCTCAGTGATACGAAGGAAGCTTGCCGAGAGAAAGGTGACTTCGGCAAGATGTTTCACCGACGGGGTGAACTCTTGCCAAAGTAGAGCGGTATCGACAAAATAGTGTGGCTTCGGCAAGAGCTCCCGCTGATGATCCTTAGTCTGGGCGACTACAGAGAGTTTCACCAAAATAGAATGGGCTCGGGGAGAAAACAAAAGGGTCACTATGATGTCTCCCCGACCATGGAATGTCCCACCGAAAAAATGGAGCTCGACAGAGAATCATTCCTTCGCCAAAAGGTCTTGGCGAAGAAAGAAAGTCACACTAAGGCAAAAGGACCCGAGCTTGAGGGAATAAAAGGAACTCGGGGAGACTCTGAGCGGATGGAATGAGTTCGGTAAGATGTCTTGCCGACCCGATGGTGTCTCAGTGATGAGAGATGCTACAAGGGGAACTTGCCATGGCCTTTGGCCAACATTGAGGAGTCTTGCCGATAAAAATGAGGGGCTCGGTAAGGGAAGAGGAGTTCGGGGTAAGGTCTCCCAAAAACAATGAGGTCTCCCCGACAGGAGAATGTGCTCACCAAGGGAGGAAGGGCTTCACCATGTGGTCTTGCCAAAAACATGCAATCTTGCCAATAGGTTTTGTGAGCTCAATATGACTTCTTCAGCTTGCTAAACATCTTGCCAACTATCTAATATCATGCTGATGGTTGATAAAAGTGATAATCGCATCGGGGAGACATGATGAGTGTCTCACCAACATGTGATTCAATACAAACCACTTTTGACAGCTAAGGAATCCTGTGTGACCTCTGTTCCTCCAATCAGAAGAAGATGACCTATTGACCGATTGACCATCCCTATGTAAGAAGGCCAATAGAGTGCGGGAGAAATGATTCCTTCTGAGATCCAAGGCAATGGATCGACTCGGGTGAAATGTTCAAATCTACAGGGAGGCCCGATGATGCTTCCAAAGGATGGTCAACGAGCAGAGAAGTCTAAAACATGAATGAGAACATGAAGAAGGGCGAAGAAACTATGAGTCACAAGGACAATTGTAGTGATCACTAGCTGAGGCAGGCCAGTATTAATGGTGATACTTTGGAGCATTCAAGGCGGCTTTGTGAAGGAGTTCAAAGATGGACACGGAGACAGAAGAGTTAATGTTGCAGCCACAAAATATCTACAAATCATTCCCAGAACAAGCTGTCATCAGCATGGATAGCAAGGTTTCACATTGAATGCAGTTTTAACTCTCCTCAAAAAGATCTGAGAGCCGACTCTCCTGGAAGCAGATATTTTGTAAACCCTAATGCAGGGGGACAGCGCATTCTTTTGGTACATTCTGTATATATATGGCATTCTTGCCTCTTTGTAGAGGTTAGAAGGATTTAGAAGAAAGTTAGAGAGAAAATACAGTTAGACAGTTAGAGGTAGAGAGAACCCAGAGAGAAAATAGAAGATATAGTGTTAGAACAGATAATCAGAAAAAAAAATCTAGGAATTAGTCAGTTAATAGAAGGAGATAGAGTTGCATCTTGATTCTTAGTAATGAGAGCTTCTTTTTTCTTCTTGTCTAGGAGTGAGATTCAGTATTGGCTGTAATGTATTTTCAAAGTTCTCTTAGTGTGGTTGGAAACAATTTGGAATCACAGATTCTCTGTACACTGGTGATTGTGATAGCTTTGTAAATATTGCTTATCTGTTTCACTAACAGTAGAAGCAATCAAAGTTTAATCTACTTCATATTGTGTTCATGAATGATATTTGTCTTAAGTTGATCATTTGATTTGTGAAGTCTTCAAGGAGTGAAATGTTATTTTGTGTTTTATTTAAATAGTAACTTAAAATCTGTTATTTGAATTAGCACTGTGAATGAAAGAGGTTGTGTGTCAATCATAAGTTTACTTTGTTCTGTAGTTTTAGTTTACGATTCCTTGAAGCTAACAAATCTGGTTAAAGTTGGATAAATTATTGTTCTTTTCTGTCCCAAAACTCTGATCTATCTTTTGTTGTTTCTTTAAAAACCCTAGTTAAATTAGGATTTATTTCATGCTTAATCTTAGAATGATCCAGAAGCTCAACACCAGCAGGCCCCTTGAACATTACTGTTACATTGACCAATTGAGCAACATTAGCATAGTTGAGAACCAACTACAAAGACCTTGGGAGTTGAGATATCCATGTGATCATCTTTCTCTTTCAGGCTAAATAGAATAGCAATATTATGTTTGCATGTTGCTGTGCCAAAACACACGTCAATAGAAACTAGCGCTAGAAGGAGGGCCTAGAAGGGAAAACTGGATAAAACTAGGTTTTCCTCCCTGGAAAGGCCCCACAGAGTTCTTTGATCAGCTAAAAATCCATCACCTTTCATAGAACTCAAGACCCCAATAAGACACAAGAGTCATAAGACTGGGGCAACCATCATACCACCTTTATCAGCTCCACTCACTCCACCAGGCTTTTCACCAATACCCTAGTGGGTACCTATCAATCCACCATCACGTCCATCTCAATTGTCATCACAACTGGTTCAACCCATACAACAGCTGGCTCAACCACCACCCCCACCAATGGTGTTCTTTCATAATAATCCTTCTCCATTGGGGACTATCCCTGGAGGTTTTCACGATATGCCCAAGAACCCTGAGAAATTCTACCCCAAGTATATTCATGGCGAGTCAAGGAGTGTTGAAGAGCACATGCAAGCTTTCAAGGATGCTTGTACTAGAGCTCAGATAGCCCACCATGATGTAGTTTGTAGGTTGTTCCCTTACTCCTTAGGGGACATGGCATACAATTGGTGCCTTAATCTTCCTCAAGGTTCCATTCTGACCTGGACACACTTGGAAAATGCTTTCATTAATCAGTTCAAGGTTTATGTGGATCCAGCTCTTTTATATCACCAATTTACCACCATCAGGAAAGAGCCATGTGAATCCTTGCCCCTGTTCAATACCAGATTCCAGTGAATGTATAGGAGATTACAGGATCACTATCTAGTCACAGAGAATAGCGCCATTCAAGCTTACTTTAGAGTCATAGATCCCTTGCTTGGCTTGTTCTTGCAAAGGACTTATCAACCAGCTGATATTGATTCCTTATCCAAAGTCTATCATCTAGCTATCAAGTTGTGGCACCAAATCAGTTCTCAACAAGGAGGCCTGGGAGGAGGTTTCCCTTCAATAGGATATCAAATCCATAGCCCAACTCCTCTATTCAATACTGTCCTGGGAATGTCTCCTTCCCATTATGGGCCTATGTCTGAATTGCAAACTCAACCACATGTTCCATTCTTTGCTACTGGAACTTCTAATCCCTTTCAACAATCACAGCTTCCTCAAAGTTCCCAAGGTCATCACAACCAAGTGGGAGCACCAAATCAGGGTGGTCAGCCACTTGTTGCTAAGAGTGTGGAAAGTGAGAAGACAGTTCAGCTTACAAATGAGGTAGAAACCCTAAAGAAAACACTGTCTCAAGTTACAAATGACATGGCTCAACTTCGGTTGAACCCTTCCCAAAACCAAGGTAACTACCCTAGTCAAAACAACAACAACCAAGGTAACTATCAGAATCATAACAATTACAACCAAAGGGGTTATCAAGGCCAAAGCTCCTCTAATCAAGGGTATCAAAATCAAAATAGAGGGTATAACCAGATGCCAAATAACAGCAGGCAATGGAATACAGGGCCCAATAATGATGGAGTTTCTCACAACTATCAAGCAAATGAGGACAGAGCACATACTGCAAACATGGTTGACCTCAACTTTATGACCAATTGGTGCAGGCTGCATGATACTGCAACCCATTTTGAGGTGAACTGCTCAGAAATGGAGAAGATGGTCAAGATGGCACAGGAAGATGCCCAAACATTCCAAGGGAATCCTCACAAAGGAGGTGGCTTGGTAGACACGGCAATGACTTATGACCTCTTTGAGGAGGAACCTTCATTCCCAAACCAATAGGAGAATGAACTAGAAGAAGATTCATATGATGCCCAGGCCTTTCAGTCAAAAGGAGGACACTTCCTGAGAAATCAAAGTAAGGGGCCATTCACTACATCAGCACCCCCTAATCACATGGTGCCTCCAAATCAAGGTGCTGATAATAATCCTTCTCCACCAAAAGGCTCACCTGACTTCCATAATAAGGGTAATTCCTCTGCCATGTTCAAAAGTAATTCAAGTTATAATATAGAATTTGATATTGTTTCTTAGATGTAGAAACAGAAAACTTCTTTGTCATATTTTGACATCTTAAAGTGGTGCCCTGCTCAAAGAGAGATAGTGTTGAAAGCTTTGGAGCAAGCTGACAAATCAAAAGGGAAAAGCAGGTGGCACCTGCTGCAAACATGAATGCAGCCTTGTACAGAAATAAGGTAGGTACCCCACCATTTCTTTTGAGTTTAAGAATTTGTGGGAAGAACCTGCATAATTGTTTGTTTGATTCAGGGGCTTCTGGCAATGTCATGCCATTCTCTATATGTAAGAAGTTAGGATTGAACCCGACCCAAAAAAATAAGAAGGTCATTCGACTTGACAAGACAGAGGTTAATGTGGTAGGAGAATTAAAAAACATACAGGTTCAAGTAGGATCAAATCCTAGGATGCTAACCAACATAGATATCCAAGTAGCAGATATTCTCGAGACCTATGGTATGTTGTTGAGCAGAGATTTGATGAAAAATCTAGGGGGATATCTTTCCCTTGACTTTTCACATATGTGGCTGCCATGGAGAGGGATTCCTACTCAGATTAGGATTGAAAGTGAGCCTTGCCTCAAGCATATCATCACTGAGTATGATTGTCCCAATGAGGTAGCTTACTTTGAGACTGAGATGGGGGTTTATAAAAGAGAAGAAATTCTAACCTTCTCGGTTCTCAATTCTAGAGACATGTCAATACATAAACTTCCTGACCCCATGATTAATGAAAATCAACAGGCCTTGATTAGAAAGTTGCAACAAGACCAACTGGTCTTAGGGGAAGATGTCGATCTGCAAAGTCTTCTTCTCCCTAACTAGTGCAGGGTGCATTACCAAAATCACTCTTAATTAACTTGCCAACCCTGAATTGACATTTTAAATCATGTTGCCCAAGGTAGAAAAGTTGGCTCAAGTCACCTTGAGACCATTACAGACCGCTTCTCATTTGAAGCTAAAGAAGCAACAATGTTGACCAGGGATAGAATACCTTCGAAGGAAGTTCAAATTGAACCTACCCCAAACATATTTCTGAATCAGCATATTGACAAGGAATAGTCCCAAGGTTCATTTGTCGCCCCTGCACTCACTAATATACCAAAGCCCAAGGGGTTAACCAAGGATGCAAGTGAGTGTCAAGGGGATAACCATGGGCTGAATAATACATCTGTGCAGGGATTGGGAATTACTCCTCGGGAACCTATTGAACACCCATTCCCTATATTTGACCTAAAAGATCAAGTAGTCCCACCCCTGGCTCATTCTACCCAAGTGCCCACAATGACTTCAAAAGGACCAACCCCAGCTCACGATCAGCTATGGACCCTCACATTCGATGGATCCAAATCCAAGACAGGTTGTGGTGTTGGGATTGAACTAATCAGCCCGAAAGGGAAAACCTTCTTTACTTCTTACAGGTTGCAATTTGGATGCACAAACAACATAGCAGAGTATGAAGCTCTGGCACGGGGACTAATGTTTGCACATAAGAAGAAGGACACTGCCTTGATGGTCAAGGGAGATTCAGAAATTGTTATCAAACAAGCACGCAGCCAGTACACCTGTCACAATAAAAGGTTGGCAGCATATAGAAACAAGGTATGGAATCTGATCGAAGACTTTGATGCATTTTGGATTAGCTTAATCTCTAAAGAAGACAATCATATAGTTGATTCATTGGTTGTTGTTGCAAGCACCCTGGAACCTATGCAAGGCTCTAACCTCAAGAAATTCTCAGTGGAATTAATTTCTACCCCTGCAGTTCCTGACAACATCACGAACTTTCAAGTCTTTGATGATGATCGACATATTCTGGCTTTCTTAGCAAGCTCAGATGTTTTTGAAGGGAAAATTATTGATGAATCCAACAAAGATCAAGAAGATTGGAGCCCTGAGGAATTTGATACATAAGGGGTCCTTAATTTAAAGAATAATAGCATTCCCAAGGGAATGGTTGCTTTAGAAAGGATTTTTGATTCAGACCCAAGGGCTCGAGAGAAGATATCAGCTGAAGAAAAAGGGAGACGAATATGAAACAGTTAACCTGGCTGATTTTGGCCCTGAAAGGAATGTCTATATAGGGAAGGCCTGCCCTGAAGCAATTAGGAAAGACATATTGAAGGCACTTAAGAAGGATATTTCTACAATATTTTGGGGATATGAAGACCTAAAGACATTTGATGCTACTGTAATGACTCATACTGTTCCCTTGAAGCCTGAAGCTAAGCCATTTCAACAAAAATAGCACCCTGTCAACGCTTTGATTGAGCCACTGAACCTTAAGGAAGTTCAAAAATTTCTTTCTGCAAGGATAATCTTCCCTGTGCGCCATTCAACCTAGGTGGCTAATTTAGTCCTAGTTCGTAAGAAAAACAGGGAGATCAGGTTGTGTGTCGACTTTAGAAATTTGAATAGAGCCTCAGAAAAGGATAACTACCCACTTCCTTCTCTGGATGAAGTCCTGCAGATTGTCAATGGATCTCAAATGATATCATTCCTGGATAGTTACTTTGGATATAATCAAGTAATGGTCGACTCTGAAGATAGAATGAAGACAGCCTTCACTACAAAGTGGGGAACCTTCACATATAGGAGAATTTCATTCGGTCTGATAAATGTTGGAGCAACTTTCTAGCACTCCATGGACATAGCGTTCAAGGACCTAATCAGTAAGTGCATCATTGTCTATATGGATGAATTGACAGTGTTCTCTAAGGACCGATTAAATCATGTTGCGAACTTAGCCAAAGTTCTTGAGAGATGCATCCGGTATGGAGTCTCATTGAATCCAAAAAAATGTGTGTTCAGGGTTTCTGAAGGGAAGCTGCTAGGACACATAATTTCTGAAAGAGGGATTTCAATCGACCCAGATCGAGTCAAGTCCATCCTGAAGATCACCCGGCCTAGAAGCAAGAAAGAAATGAGGTCTTTCTTTGGGAAAATCAACTTTGTGAGAAAGTTCATCACGGGCTTTGTTGAAATCGTGAAACCCCTAAATGAAATGATGAAAAAGGACGCCAAGGTAGAGTGGATTGATGAAGCAAAGGCCGCATTTTCACAAGTCAAATGATCCATCTCAAAAGTGTCGGTCCTTACCAGCCCCGATTACATCAGGCCATTCTACATTTACTCTTTTGCCTTTGATCATTCCTGTGTAGCTGTACTAACCCAACGAAGAGAAGAGGCAAAGGAGAGACCGATTGCTTTCATGAGCTCTCTGTTTAAAGACACGAAAATCAAATACCCACCTCTGGAGAAGCAAGCTTTTGCACTGGTTCGGGCTATCAAGAAGTTTCGGCATTATATCCTCTGAAACCAAGTCATCGTTGTAGTTCCTAACGCTACTGTGAAGTCCCTACTCATGCAAAACGGGCTAGGAGAAAGGAGAGGCAAATGGATGGCCATTTTGCAAGAGTTCAACCTGGAGATACACCCTATGAGACTCGTCAAAGGTATAGGCTTGTCCAAGTCCATGGCGAATGCTAGTGACAACATCATTTGTCAGCAATATACGACCCAGTCTTTCTCCAATGACCCCTGGTATGTTGATATTGTCTATTTTATGCTCAACAATCGATGTCCAGAGGGGATGAATTCAACTCAAAGGAGAGCGCTAAGGATGAAGAGTTCTCATTACATGCTCAAAGGAGGGTTTCTATACAGGAAGAATTTTGAAGGAGTCTACCTAAGATGCCTTGATCAGCAAGAGGCTAAACATGTGATCTCTGAGTTTCATGGGAAACATGGCACAAGTCATGGTTCTGCAGATTCATTGGCACACCAAATCCTCAAGTCTGGTTATTACTGGCCTTGTGTATTCAAATATTCCCATCAGCATGTGAGGACATGTCACATCTGTCAGATTTTTGCACCAAGGGAACGCCATTCAGCCATGCCTTTGCAGCCTGTCTATGAGATAAGGCCATTTTCCCAATGGGCACTGGATTTCATTGGGGTAATTAACCCAAACTCTTCTGCAGGACACAAGTTCATTTTGACTACCACTAATTACTGTACAAGGTGGACAGAAGCTATACCCTGTAAGAACAACACAACAGAGGTGGTGATCAAGTTCCTCACCGAGTGCATCACTACAAGGTTTGGGGTACCCTTCGTGTTGGTATGTGACAATGGCTCTGCTTTTTCTTCTGTTGAATTCATTTCATGGGCATATGATCACAAAATTGTTTTAAAATACTCTTCAAATTATTACCCACAAGGCAATGGAGTTTCCTAATCAACAAATAAGAATCTTCTAGGGGTAATTAAGAAACTGTTAGAGCATAACCCTAGAGACTGGCATACCCAGTTGAGATTCGCATTATGGGCAGATAGGACTAGGATTAAGGCTGCTTTAAACACCTCACCATTTAAGTTGGTATATGGCCAAGAGCCTGTCTTTCCTATCCATCTGCAAATACCTATCCTTGAGTTCATGCATGAATTCTACTCTAGTGACAATAGGATAGAAGTAAGATTAGCTGCTTTGTTGAAATTAGAAGAATAGAGAGATGCCTCATTACAACAATTTTTTAGGCACCAGGCTGTTGTCAAATGTTGGTTTGACAAAAAATCCAAAATCAAAGCTTTTAGGATATCTAACCTTGTATTGTTATGGGATAAAGCTAGTGAAAAGAAGGGCAATCACCAGAAATTTGACAAACTCTGGCTAGGTCCTTATCAGAATCCTGAGATCCTGGGGGGAAATGCTTTCAAACTGAATAGCTTAACTGGGGAGCTTGTTCCATTGCCTGTCAATGGACAGTTTCTTAAGCACTATTTTGAGTCATAAAACTTGTTAATTTATGTTGTGCATGTAAGTAATTCGTTGTTCTTTATGTAAATAATTTATTTGTCTCCTATTTGTAAATAATTTGTATTTTTGTAAATACTTTCTATGTTTCTGCTTGTAAATAACCTGTTGCTCTCCGTGTAAGTAATTCACTCTTTGTTTGTAAATAGTTTGCTAATTGTTTGTCTATCTTTCCTTTTTTTCTTTTTGTTTCCCTTGTTCTGTGGTTTATGTTTTGTTTTGTTCTTTGGGGTTGAGCTGTCCTTTCCATCTGAAACTGTGGGTTGTTATCTAAAGTATGCTATGGTCACAAGGAGGAAAATGGTTTAGGTATTTTCAGGCTTTCTGATTGGATGATTTTGTCCTAAACTCTCTGTTTCATGTCCATTGTCAATAAAGGTTGTGGAAGGTCTTGAAAACAAGGTGCCAAGTAAATAACTTCCGTTAGCTCCTCTAAATCTGCCACAAATCATTAAGATCATCTCCTTTGTATTGGTATATTTGTCCTAGGGTGATAGTGTTGTAAGATTTGAGTGAAAATTTTGATCTCCCAAGTGTTGTTATGAGGTCCATGGTAGTTTTCAACCTAGATAAAAAAGAACTAAGTGAAATATCTGAAACTCTATGAGGAAAAAAAAAGAGAGAAAGGAAAAGAATTATCTAAAGAGAAAAGGATTCAATATGAATAGGTGATTCCAGTATCTCTACCGAGGCTATGGACACCTGACTGGCAGTAGAGCAATGTTGTGAGAAAACTAGAGGTATCTCCATTGGGGCTATGGATGCCTAACTGGCAGCGGAGCAATGCCCGGGATATCATTGCACGAAAGGGAATCAACCTATGTAGCTCAAATCTTGCACATTGTTGTCTCAAAGACGAAGAAAACTTTATGAAAGGATGATGCACTATCAAGCACACACATAGATTCAGGGGGTAACTAGTGTTGATTTACGTTTGAGATTCTAGCTCAACATTGGTTGTTATAGCTGACCCAACTGGAGTTGTGATATTCATGAACCAGGAGTTCTGGGTAGCTGAATCCTTCAACTTCTTGAAAATGGTTAAACCATTTTCCCCAGCCGAGTTGCCATTTCTTATTCCTTGCATAACCACCCCCATTTTGATTTAGAACAAAATGGGTCCCCCTTTCTCTTTTTGATTTCTTTTGCTTTTGGTTACTTGCTTTCCTCTTGGTGGTTCTTCTGGTTTTCTGCCTGAATTTTTCTTTTGGTTTTGTCAAATTTTGGTTTTGTCTCAACTTAAGTTGGTTTTCTTCTTGCTAAGAATTCAGTGAAATAATCATGGACAATAGAAGATTTATTATAATATATCTTATGTCCTTCTGATGACTAATGGGACCCTGTTTTGTAGGATCAAATCACGCACGTGATGATATTGGCCAAGGGAACTCAGTTGGAAAGCATTCCTCAATCCGGTTGATCATAAATTTACTCTAAGGAAAAAGTTTGTGAGACTCTGCAGTTGTCTTGCCGACTGGCTGTGTGTTCTATCCAAAAAAGGCTCTTTAGTCACCCAAACTTCTGTCGTCGAGAATCTTTATGTGTCTCGTCGATCGAAGGAGCCCTCGCCAAAAGATTCTAAATTCGGCATAACGTCTTGCCAAAAGGGGTTAAGTCTCAGCGACAGGGGTGTGGTGTCGGCAAGATGTCTTGCCGATCAAACGGGCTCTCCCTGAGCTCAAATGAACTCTCAGCGAAGCAGGGAGACTTCGGTATAGGGTCTCAGCGAAAAGAGTAAGTCTCGGCGATAATTTTTTCCTTCGGCAGAAGGTCTGGCCGACTAGCGTATGTCTCGCCGAAAAGGTAGGAAGAGCCTGGAGAAGGTTTGCGCTCTGCGAAAGGAAGCCTCGATCGGTGTAAAGTCTCACCGACCAAGGGAAGTCTCAGCGATACGAAGGAAGCTCGCCGAGAGAAAGGTGACTTCGACAAGATGTTTCACCAACGGGGTGAACTATTTCCAAAGTAAAGCGGTATCGGCAAAACAGAGTGGCTTCGGCAAGAGCTCTCGCCGATGATCCCTAGTCTGGGTGACTACGAAGAGTTTCACCGAAACAGAATGGGCTCAGGGAGAAAACAAAAGGGTCGCTATGATGTCTCCCCAACCATGGAATGTCCCACCAAAAAAATGGAGCTCAACAGAGAATCATGCCTTCGCCAAAAGGTCTTAGCGAAGAAAGAAAGTCACAGTGAGGCAAAAGGACCCGAGCTCAGGGGAATAAAGGAACTCGGGGAGACTCTGAGCAGATGGAATGGGTTTGGTAAGATGTCTTACCGACCCGATGGTGTCTCAGCGACGGGAGATGCTACAAGGGGAACTCGCCATGGCCTCTGGCTGACATTGAGGAGTCTTGCTGATAAAAAATATGGGCTCTGTAAGGGAAGAGGAGTTCGGGGTAAGGTCTCCCCAAAACGATGAGGTCTCCCCAATAGGAGAATGTGCTCACCGAGGGAGGAAGGGCTTCGCCATGTGGTCTTGCCGAAAACATGCAGTCTTGCTGATAGGTTTTGTGAGCTCAATATGACTTCTTCAGCTCGCTGAAATGTCTTACAGACTGTCTAATGTCATGCCGATGGTTGATAAAAGTGATAATCGCATCGGGGAGACACGATGAGTGTCTCACCAACATGCGATTCAATATGAACCACTTTTGACCGCCAAGGAATCCTGCGTGGCCTTTGTTCCTCCAATCAGAAGAAGATGACCTATTGACTGATTGACCATCCCTGTGTAAGAAGACCAACAGAGTGTAGGCAAAATGGATTCCTTTTGAGATCCAAGGCAATGGATCGACTCAGCTGAAATGTTCAAATCTACAAGGAGGCC
Source organism: Sequoia sempervirens (assembly GCA_007258455.2). Classification (NCBI taxonomy): domain Eukaryota; kingdom Viridiplantae; phylum Streptophyta; class Pinopsida; order Cupressales; family Cupressaceae; genus Sequoia; species Sequoia sempervirens. The sequence goes on along the minus strand of VDFB02271358.1, from coordinate 1,258,840,147 downwards.
CGATGATGCTTCCAGAGGATGGTCAACGAGCAGAGAAGTCTAAAACATGAATGAGAACATGAAGAAGGGCGAAGAAACTATGAGTCACAGGGATAGCTGTAGTGATCACTAGCTGAGGCAGGCCAGTATTAATGGTGATACTTTGGAGCATTCAAGGCGGCTTTGTGAAGGAGTTCAAAGATGGACACGAAGACAGAAGAGTTAATGTTGCAGCCGCAAAAGATCTACAGATCATTCCCATAACAAGCTGCCATCAGCATGGATAGTAGGGTTTCACATTGAATGCAGTTTTGACTCTCCTCAAAAAGATCTGAGAGTTGACTCTCCTAGAAGCAGATATTTTGTAAACCCTAATGCAGGGGGACAACACTTTCTTTTGGTACATTCTGTATATATATGGCATTCTTGCCTCTTTGTAGAGGTTAGAAGGATTTAGAAGAAAGTTAGAGAGAAAATACAGTTAGACAGTTAGAGGTAGAGAGAACCAAGAGAGAAAATAGAAGATACAGTGTTAGAATAGATAATCAGAAGAAAATCTAGGAATTAGTCAGTTAATAGAAGGAGATAGAGTTGCATCTTGATTCTTAGTAATGAGAGCTTCTTTTGTCTTCCTGTCTAGGAGTGAGATTCAGTATTGGCTGTAATGTATTTTCAAAGTTCTCTTAGTGTAGTTGGAAACAATTTGGAATCACAGATTCTCTGTACACTGGTGATTGTGCCAGCTTTGTAAATATTTCTTATATGTTTCACTAACAGTAGAAGCAATCAGAGTTTAATCTACTTCATATTGTGTTCCTGAATGATATTTGTCTTAAGTTGATCATTTGATTTGTGAAGTCTTCAAGGAGTGAAATGTTATTTTGTGTTTTATTTAAATAGTAACTTAAAATCTGTTATTTGAATTAGCACTGTGAATGAAAGAGGTTGTGTGTCAATCATAAGTTTACTTTGTTATGTAGTTTTAGTTTACAATTCCTTGAAGCTAACAAATCTAGTTAAAGTTGGATAAATTATTGTTCTTTTCTGTCCCAAAACTCTGATCTATCTTTTGTTGTTTCTTTGAAAACCCTAGTTAAATTAGGTTTTATTCCATGCTTGATCTTAGAATGATCTAGAAGCTCAACACCAGCAGGCCCCTTGAACATTACTATTACATTGACCAATTGAGCAACATTAGCACAGTTGAGAACCAACTACAAAGACCTTGGGAGTTGAGATATCCATGTGATCATCTTTCTCTTTCAGGAGAAACAAAATAGAAATATTATGTTTGCATGTTGCTATGCCAAAACACATGTCAACACAACTATAAGAGGGATCATTATAAGTGAAGTGGTTTTTTTGTAACATTTAAAATTGCATACTCTTGTAATTTCACTTTGTATCTTGTACTCACTCTAGCACCTTAGCTTGTATTATCTGAAAGCCAAAGTGTTAATACCTTTCTCTATTTTTCCTTTCCTTTGTGATTTTCTTAATTTTTTGAACCATTTTAGTCTACATTATTTTGACATGAGTGCTACATGTGGAAATCCATGCAACACAATAGCATCCCATGAGAACTCATGATTTTGTGATTATTTTTTATTGTTTATCTTCCCTACCATGGTATACACTTTGAAGGTAACCATATCGAATAGATTTGAGATGGATATGCACCCTTGGTTCCTCTCTTTGACATCATTCAAACACTCATTCTCTTAATTTTCTATCACTTATAAAAAAATATTTTCAAGTTCATAAGTTGTCCATTAACAAATTGTGAACTATCTCCATTGTTGTGAATCTTTACAAGTAATATTTATAAGTGAAGACTCTCATTGTGCATTTTGTATTATAGAGACCTATGGTAGAAACGACTACAAACCAATATTATCCCTCTTGGTTGCTTCAATTTTGAGAGGTGATATTGTTCTTGTGTTTTTTCTCAATTCTCTTCTATTTGTCGCATTTATTTCTTTAAATTTTATCTTGGGTGTTTATACAATCTAGGATTATTGGAATTATCATTCAATTTTCTAGTATTATATTTATTTTTGCATTTTTCATCTTTATTTTTAAATATTATCAAAAATCAAGCTAATGTGGAGGTATAAATACCAAAACAAAGATTTGGCTTGAATACAAATCCCTAAGAAACCACAAAAACATTTATTTTCCTTCCCTTGTTGTAGGTTCCATTAAGAAGGAGAACATTCCATCATATTTTCATTTAGTGATATATTCCTCTTCTTTATTTTATTATTATTTTATAACATGTATTTTAATAGATTATTTATTGCATTGTCATTGCATTATTTTTGTTACTGGTAAATATTTTGGCACTCCTTGGTTTTAATTTTTTATGTGTAAGTTTCATATTTTTCTAATTAGACCAATATTTTCTAGATTTTTTTCCATATGGAACTATAATGTGTCATGTTTTCATCCATGCAAAGTAGTAGCATCAAGCATGGTCGGCTTCAAATTTTTGACCCAACTTTTTCTAATATTTTCCATTTATATATTCAAATTGAATTTATAAAAAAAAATTATAAATAACACCAATTTTCTTCTCTATGTGTTTTCTCTTCATTTAATAAACAAATATTTATTTATAGTTAAAGTACTAAATTTTTAATAGACATAATCAACAATAGATTAGTTTTTGAAAAAAAAAAATCCTAGGCAATTAATCATATTGTTGAGTAATTGAGAATGTATCTCTATAGAAGAAAGTAAAAGTAAAGGTTTAGTGAGCTTGAACTTAGATGAAGGTGTTAAATGTCCCCAAATGTTAGGTCTCACTTTTCCCATCAACCCTTTTTTTAACCAAGAACAATCAAAGAAAAAGATTGGAATTAGAATTTAGAGTTTGTAGTTTAGAAAAGGAAATTTCTAATAATTTAGCATTAGGCAAGGGAAATTTTCCCTCTTTTCTCAAAGCCTTTTATTGGAGTCTCGTGCACCTTCCCATCTAATCTAATTTGAAGCTAGCTATGAGCTCTATTCAAATCTCTTTGAGAAATGTTGATCTTTGGATGCGAACAAAGAGAGGGAGAGCAAATGAGAAGAAAATTCACTCTAGGGAAACTACCAAATATTTGGGTAATGACTATCAATACACTTTGGATCTTGGTGTCCCCAAGCCACGTATTAAGTACCTTGTCTCAAATAATTTACTTTATCTTGTTAACTTTTTGATGTTGATGAGCATCTTTTGTTGTTGGTTAGCAATTTTTATGTAGATGGACTCTTTTTTAGTCCTTGATTGTAGTTTTCTTGTTGATTTTTAGGATTCATTGCTATATATATGGTATTCTATGTATAAGGGTCTATACCCTTTCAAAATCTATAATTACCTTCTAATAAAAAACTATTTTAATTATTAATGTATTTCACAAAAATTGTTATAGTTTATAAAATGATATAAAATTTATATTAAAATTTAAGCAATTTGAAACTAGATTTGATTGATTAAAATGTAAATATTGAAATGAATCTAATAGCAAAAAAAAATGTACACTAATCAATGAGGAGAGAAGTGCATAGGAAGTATTAGCATAAGGAATGTGAGACACATCCTCCATCTCTATAGGTGTAGAAATATATTGCTCAATTGATAACTTAGTATCCCATTGAAATATGAACATTAATTAGTCTATTATCTGTCATGATAAAATGTTGTAATATAGATTCAACATACTTACTTTGACCCAATAAAAATGTTATGTTAGTTCTATCTCTTCTTATCTTCATATGTTAGATGAACTTAGTAAACCACATCTTCATATCAAACTATAATGAGAGTTGTGACATGAAATTCCTTCATCCCTTTTCTATTTCCAAATATCAATAATCATCCAACTACAAAGTAATAACAACAAAATTATCACCATATTACTTAAAATAAACACAATTATCTAATTTATATCTCACAAATACCAACATCTTAAAAAATAAGAATCAAAATTTTGATACCACGTTCTAGGTGACTTTTTTAGACCATACAAGGATTTCTTCAATCAATAAACTAATTAATTATTGTATTTTATCATTTAGTGCTTGGTTTGTGTCATGTATATTTCTTCGTTTAGGCCACCATGTAAGAAATTTGTCTACACATTTGTTTGCTCAATCTCAAGATCAAAATTTGTTGTAATAAACAATAAAAATCAAATGGATGTTAGGTTAGAAATTAGAGAAAAAATATCACCAAATTCATTCCTCTCAACATGGGAATATACTTTCATAACTAGACCTCACCTTAAACTTCTCAACATATCCATTTGAACCAAACTTCTTGAAGACTCATTTACAACTAACAATCTGGTGTCCTATTGATGTGATTGTTAATCACACACAACATAAATAGAATTATTACAATAGAACCTATCTCTCTTGGAATATTTTAAATTCAAATAGAATTTAAAGTCCCAAGGCTTCAATTTTTAGGTCTTGACACACTAGGTTCACTCAAGGTTTGTTGTATTTTGTTCTTACTAGGGACTTGGTTGGGATCTTACATGAACGTGAACTACTATGGTTCAATAAAAACTTGCCCCAAATGAGATGAAGAACATAAAATATGGTTCCACAATGACCTTTTTCAAACAAAACAAAAAAAATCTCCAAACCATTTAACTATGGCGATGATGTATGAAAAGTTATAAAAAGCATCATTTGTGTCCAACAAAAACTTGTTGGGAATCATATTGTTTGTTCTTTATTTTTTGGGGCTCAATAGACTATGTGAACACATTACCTAGTGGGTGGGTGAATTCTAGGTGAGGCCCTATTTTGCACCCCAGTTGTCCCAAATGTTTTGGGCTACACTATTCTAGTGTAGTCTCTTAAAAGCCCTAAGTGCAAAAACTACAAAATTATGATGTATTGGTTCTCAAAATATGTGGAACATACAAATGTTTCATCTGAACCTAAAATTTCATGTACGGTTCCTCCACAATAACCTCTCTCAATATTTTATCTCCAAACCATTTGACCATGGAAACAATGTATGAAAAGTTGTAAAAAGCATCATTTGTGCTCAATAAAAACTCATTGAAGGCCATATTTTGTGTTTTTCATCTCATGGGCCTGAATTGACTACATTGACACATCAGGGTGGGTAGGTGAAAACTATGGGAGGCCCTTTTTTACACTCCAATTTTCTTGATCATTCTGAGCTACATTATTATGATGCAATCACTTAAGAGTCCTAAGTGCAAAAAATATCAAACTATGACATACTAGTTCTTGAAATCCCTAGCACCTGTGAATGTTTCATCTAAACCTACATTTCACATAGATTCCATCCATAATAACCTCTCTCAATTTTTTTATCTCCAAAATATTTGATAGTGGCAATGATGTATGAAAAGTTGCAAAAAGCATCATTTTCATGAATTCAATAAAAACTTTCCCTGAAACCATATTTTATGTTCTTCATCTCATGGGGCTCAATCGAATATATGATAAAATAGGTGGGTGGGTGAATTCTAGGGGAAATAATTTTTTGACCCTAGTTGTCTCAATCATTTCAAGCTACACTATTTATGTGTAGTCTCTTAAGAGCCATAAGTGCAAAAAAATCCAAACTATGATGGACTAGTTCTAGGAATCCATGGCACCTAAAAATATTTTTTTGAGCCTACATCTATATATAGGGTCCCTCCACAATAACCTCTCTCAATGTTTTACCTCCAAACCATTTGACTGTGGCAATGATGTATGAAAAGTTACAAAAAGTGTCATTTGTGTTCAACAAAAACATGTCAATCGCCATATTTTTCATTATTCATCTTGTGGGGCTCAACCCACTATATGAACATGTTGGGGTGGGAAATTTAATTCTAATGGAGCCCCTATTTTGTACCCAACTTGTCTCAATTGTTTAGGGGTACACTATTATGATACAGTCTCTTAAGAGACTTAAGTGCAAAAACTATCAAACTATGATGAACTAGTTCTCAAAATCCATGGTACCTACAAATGTTTTGTCTGAACCTATATATAGGTGGATAAGGGGTCCCTCTATAGTAATCTATCTCAATTCTATTCAAATTGACACTATTTGACCATTCCAACAATGAATGTATTCTTGCAAAAAGCATCAATTAAGAGTAGTGTAAATGTGGAAACACTATTTTTTTGAATTTTGTGTGTCATGGGGCCCAATTGAATATGCCAACATGTTGAGATGGATGGGTTAATGCAATTGAAGGCCTTGTTTTGCACCACGTTTGTCCCAAATTTTTTAGGCTACACTATTTTGACATAGTGACTTAAGGGCCCTAAGAGCAAAAACCTACCAAACTATGATACAATAGTTCTTGGAGATCCAAGGTAGCCTACAACTCTATCATGATAATGTAGGAGTTTAGGTGAACTCCTCAAACACCCCAGAATCACCTGCAAGACAAAATAACTTCCACAAGAGAGAAATGACAGAAATATCATGCTATCATTAAGATGCAAGAACGCCAAATTGAATATGAGATGATTACAAATGTACAAAATGCCTTGAATATATAGGCATGAGTGAAAAGCTAAAATGCATAAGATGTTGCCAAGTGTTAAAATCACACTACATGTGACAACATGTGAACCCTATCTAGGAAATGATAAAAAGATAGAGATAAGTTCTAGAAGGACAACTCATCTTCTAGAAGGAATCTTATCTCCTACAAATAAGGAAGGGGGAATTACCCCATTATTAAATGATTTATCTAATTATGCAAACTAGGACTTAAAATATTACCTAAGTAAACTTATGCAAAGTGTAATTAAATAATTAATTACACCAACAGATAATAGTGTTGATTGTTATGATAATAATCCCTTGAATGACAATAAATTAAACTTGTATATGATAGTGTACCTTATGACAATCAATAGGTAAAACCTAGAAAAATAAAGATAATCTTCGGGTTACCAAGAATTAGGGGACAATCTTCAAAGGGCATTCCATAATTTAAGAGGGCTTTGAAAGCATCAAAAGGCATGTCAAGAGTATGTTGACTTCTTCAAGTTCCAAACATATACCTTGTGATGAAAATTACTATCCATGTTTTAAAACAATAACCTCTACACTATTGAAGGAGGCATTATAACATTTTGTTGTGAAAAATAGTGATCAATATGACCGATAACATGATGGAAATAGTCCTAACTTGATAGTTGAAATAATGCTCTATGAAATGGCAGTCCATGGACCTAGAAGATATGCATAAAAATATTCTCAAATGTGTGATAGTGGCCTTCAAACCAAAGTGACAAGAGACCTAAAAGGTAGAGTACAATGTCAACAAGAGTTGTGAAGGGAGTGATCTTCAAGAAATGACAAGGTCATGAGTAAGGTACAATGTTCCATGAAAAAGAAAGAGAAATAATGAAATGATATTCCATGACATGTGTGGAAGAAAGAAGAATGCAAACCTGAGAAGACAACTCACAAATATAAAATAAAAATGGTGTTGGCAATGCAAAGAGAAATAATTAAATGGTAGTCAACATGCTATCATAAACATATGAAATGAGAGTATGAAACACATTCATAAGGGAAAAAGTATAAAAGGTTTATCCAAATTTTATGATCCTAAGAGTTTGATGACATAAAGACTATCAAGATAGAGGTATGTGTTGATGATAGTCCAAAAATCACATCTAAACCACTATAGATTTGTAATGACCAAATGATAGCAGTGTTAGTACAAAGAGGAAAACTAGAGGATAATATACCTTAGTCAGGGTGTGATTGGAATACATACATGTGGGATTTTTCTTGAATTATTTAAACAAGAATATTCATTCACAGTGCATCTAAACACAGTCATAATGCATATTCATAATGACCTAGTATGAAAAGACTTCAAAAATAAAATCAAATGAATGAACTTGCAAATGACTAAGCCATTAAGGTAGTGTTTGCAAACTAAACAATAATTGAAAGGATAGTGTATGATAGTGATTCAAGAGGCTTGAAAGGAATCTAATGCTCCAAGATGGATAAATGGAAAACAAGGATAGTCAAGATGGCATGTAAAGGTCAATAGTGACAAGGAGTTGTATAGCAGTTCCTTATAGTAATATAGTCCTAGCAATGACAATATTTTAAAATGTATTACACTGCTTAGAATAAATCAATCTACAATCAACTAACAAAATATATTAGTCTTCAATCAAGTGACACATTCCATAAAAGGCATCTAGACCCTACGAAATGTATGACATTGGACAGTCAAGAGGAGTGTTTAAAATGAAAGAACAAATGAGAGTGAAAGTATTATAATGAGACACAGCACATTCATTGCAAAAATCTAAGTATAGATGACAATAATAAATGGAGATAATGATGTAAAGATTACAATGGTATGTTGATTTGAATGAGTGGGGAACAAAGAAGTTTCAATAGCATGCTAAATATTGGAAGATATGACCGATATAGTTGTCTAAAAAGCATAATGATATTGGTCTCTATGTCTCTAGATCATTTTGCATGGACAATGAAGATAGCCTATAGACCTAAGATGACTAATCCAAGGATAATTTTTGCAAGTAAATACTCATGAAAGATAGTGATGAAGGTAGTAAATTTGTATTCCATAAACCTTGTAAGAAATTTTCATGAGGGAAAATCTACAGATAGGCCTATCTTGATTGTTGAAAAGGAAATGAGAATCATGATAGTGAAACCTCTCTAATATATGCATGATTGTCATATGGCTTTGAATAGTCATTAAAGAGGTTTGTGATGATAGTCTATAGGAATGTGCATAGTCAAATACAAAGGTGAAGAAGGTCATGTATGAGACCATGAGGGATTTTATCAAAATCCATAAAAGGAGAAGTGTTGATCGTTCATGCACAATACATGACCAAATCATAATGATAATATGTTAAGAAATTAATATATCTATTTCACACAGTCATCATGCCTGAGAAAATATCTAGCATGGAAAGATAAAAACAAGGTGGTTGGATTGAATTCATAAAAGAGGCCATATATTCCTTCTTTTTACTTGTTTAGTTATTCATTTATTATCAAACACATGTCCTATATTCCCTCTTTTTACTTGTGTAATTATTTATTTATTAAATTAATCATTTATAGAAAATATGGACAACATTGGCAAAATAAATTTGTATTAACCAAAAATCCATATAGGCATACAATGTTATATATCGATAAAAGTACAATATATGTGTACAAGAAAGTAATATAGGTGTACAATGTCAGGTATCTATAATACAAAAATATATTTACAAAAGTTCCATATAGGCATACAACAAAGGGCCCTAATATAATCACTTCCTTCTAGGGGAAGGGAAGAGATCACAAGCCACCTTTGACTATTAAGTGGATGGAGAGGCATGCAATGATGGTTTCTTTTGAAACTATTGGCTTGACCTCCTTTCAAAACTATTATGGAGCTCCACCTAATACAATAATATATAAAAATTGAATTATAGAATGACATATAACAGAATAATCACTTACTATATACTCATAATCTCTATGAACTAATTATTTTCCTCTCTTCATCCATAATAGGGATATGTTCACAATTTGGAGTTGTGAAGCCCTGTGTCAAGCATCAAGATACAAATTAAACTACAAATGAATATCATTCAAACTTTCACTAATAGATATATAAAATAACAAATATAATATGAAATTTACTAATCTGGCTTATACTTTGTCAAAGGCATCAAAGATGATATTGTTGTGGCAACACCATGCTCCATTATGGTATGAATACTAGGAGGAGTATCAACTGATGTTATCATTTGAAAATGAACAACGTTATTAAATTACCAAAACTTATCTAACAATATTTTACAAATATTTAATGATTAAAAATAGTAAAGCTTACCTTAGTGTAAGATGTATGGCCACTCTGGTTGATGAGTGTTGATGTCAAAGGCTCAAAATTAACCTATTCAACATCCAATGTGAGTTTTGAGATTACCATTCATATGATGTTAAACTATTCACATGTACTAGATTTATTATTTATTTACTAGTTACATACTTGTGGAATCGACATCGTCATATAAGTAGGAGGTGGACTACCAAACATAGGGTGAATAATATAACCCTAAAATTGTATTGCAAATAATTTAGTAATTTAGTTAATCTTACATTTCAAAATTAAATATAATAAATTGAATTTGACCTTGTTCAAATTTACTTGTCTATCAATGTCGAATGTTGAATCCAATAGCTCATCTATCATGACAATCTGATTCAATATAGATTTTTTATGATGTTGGCCACATTCATCTTGATCATCCTTAGACCCATAAACATAAAAAGGCCTATAGTTTTGACATAAGTGAGGTTAACATCGATACCAAGAAGACTCACCCACAACACAATGTAAAATAGTTTGAGTGAGTGAGCTGATGGAGTATAGGGTCTCGACCTCAACACCCTCCTTCACAACAGAAGGGATTATGTCATGCTCAATGTTTGGCCTAGCAAGGGGTCTCAGTGTCTATTTTTAGGCATATTTTTTCCCCACTCTATCTAGTGAAAATCCCCCACCTCTACCTTGGAACTCCTGCATGTTGAAGTAGTTTGAGATCTTGTTGAAGACAAAATTGCAATAAAGATTCCTCAAAAATTATTGTGGTACCTCATTTTTATTGCATGGAAGATGGTCAAAAACCATCCACCATCTATCCGAAAAAGCATTCCTTATCCCTTTGTGGTGGCACCAATGGATGAGGAGCCTCTTGCAAGCATCATGTAGGAGTGTATTAGATTTTGAGTCAATGAACAATACACACAAGTCAAATTTCAATATTTTTTAATTTTCTCATAGGATAATTTGTTGGCATAAAATTATCTTTATTTTTCCCTCTTCTTTTACTAAGTGTTGATTTGGCCACTCATGAATTCTATGTGAGAGACTATTAAATCCACTAACATAGGGAGAGTAGACCTATGGGAGTTTGTTCCTTAGGGATCTCTCAACCTCTCAATTATTGTCTCAAGTTCTCTCATATTTTTTGTTTTCCCTATTATGTTTTCTTACATCTAGGGATGATATTGAGGTATTTTTAGTGGGGTTTGTTGTGGTTGTTCTTCACCAATATTTTCATGAATTGGTGAATGATGGTTTTCATTAACTGGTGATGCACTCTCAATTCCTATAAATTAAACAAAATCCACTCAAAACCATTTTTATCTATCTATTTAATCACTTTTATAGTAAAAAACTAAGAAAACTTACCTCCTCAACCTCGAGGACATTGTGGCATAATTTTGGTGGTGATTTGGTGAAGAAATGATGGTGATATGACTACTCCACAATGTGAGGGAACTCTAATGGGTTGCAGTTTTTTTATTTCTAGTTGAGAGGTCAAGGTCAAATGAACTCATCCTCTTTCTTTTTATTCTTATGATCAACATAGAATAGATATTTATTAGGGGACCAAAAAGTGGTGTGGCCACTTTTTGACCCCCCATCTTTCTACACTTACCCAAAAGAGGTATTTTTAGGTTAAAAGGGTCCTTTTGCACAGGTTTTGAGGCAATAGAAGGGCACTCAAATAGATTTGGTGGTTGTTCACCTCTACCCCCAACACTTCCACACTTTGATGAGGTTGAAACTCTTATATTTATTTTAGTTTCTTCCACTTCATTGTTAGTATTGCTCATGTTATTTTTGTGATATAATGCAAATTTAAACTAAAAAATATCTAACATTTCATAGTTCAAAATTTTTTAAAAATGGAAAAAAAATAAAATGATATAATGACATCTCTTTGAAGAAATTGTTGTCTCACTACTAATGATGCCTTAGATTCAACTTCTCTTCTAGTTGCTCCTTCAAACACTACTACAATATGTTTTGAAAAGAAAAAAATAAAATTTCAAGTAAAATGATGTTATTTTTCCTCATATAGGATGAAATAGGGTGTGGGAGACCACAAGCAAGGAATAAAATAATTATTTGTTTAAGATTTGGGAGTATTTTTTTATTGCTATTTTTGTTAGGGACGTTCATCCATCCCCAGGACTATCAAGGGACATCACAAATGTTCCCACCCATCTTGGGGATGGTTGATCATCCCCTTTTCTTCTCTGGGATGTCCCCACATCTCCAAGTCATCCCCTCTATTTTTGGAAAAAATGGGGACGACCTAGGGATGTCCCCTAAGCATTCCCCCATCCCCAAAATATTCCAAAAGTGGGGAGGTTTCCCTAATATACATATGTATATATATGTATAGATATACATAAACATATATACATATATATGTATATATGTATTATTTATTGAAAATGGGAAGCATAGAGCATAAGGCTAAAACACACAATTCAATAATTCATCTTCAACACATAATTGATAACTAACTAAAAGCTAACATATAATAAATTAACACTAATAGGTTAATTTATTATTTATTGCATTATTTTGTGTCATGCTCTAATAATTTATAGCACCCCCTTTAGTGTTGACATAGGGACTTTATTCTAGTATTGCAATATCGACAATTGACTTGTCTCATATTTGGCCCCTTCAAAGAAATATTTTCTTTGGATGCCAATTTAGATACTAATAATGCATCCAATTTGAAATGGAGGAAAAGGGGGAAGGGGGAATCTAGGTTCCCTTGGAAGAAGGTTTTGTACCTTCTTTAGGGTTCCACACCTTTTTCTTGTTTCATTGGGGGTGAAGGGAAATGGATGTTGGATGTTTATGAGGGTTTGATGGATTAGGACAAGGTATATGATTGACTTACAAGCTAAAGAGTGAGTCAACTAGCCCTTGACCAGGTCTAGGGTGAATTTAGGAATGAAATGCAATGATCTAACTAGGATAATAGTGCAAATTATTGATCTAATGCAAATACAAAAAACACAAAAAGACAAATGAATTCAGATAATTGAAATGAGCATAGCAGGACACTATGCACCTATGATTCAAATCTGAGGTTGATTTTGGAGGACTTAAATGACCATGGTGTGATTTTCCTTGTAGGTCTTTTTTGGATCCGTTTTCATAGTCCCTTGATGCCAAATCAGAGCCTTCCATTTCCGCTTACATATCTATTAGATCACTATCGGATAATTTTGTAGGTGATTGTTCATGTCTTGACAAGGTGTAGGATTTTGATTGCAAAAATAAATAATGGGACTTCAAGCTTCCTTCAATCTCCTTCAAAATTGAAACTTGCACATTCAAAGAGAGAGGAAGGGTTGTGTCATTTAGGGACTTTCCTTAGTCAAACCCCATGTTAGTGCTTCCACTTCCACAATGGCAACATCAATTATAACATGATAAATGATAGGAAGGAATGATGAATCCACAAAATTCTACAACTCGCCACCCTTCAATGGCTTCCTTGAAGGACTGAAGTCATTCACATTACCTCAAGGTCTTGGATCTTTCTTGCTTGATTTCTTGAGTTTCTTGGAGACCTACAACAAGGGTTAGCCTTCACAAACAATGATAACATGAACACACATAAACTCACATAGGATTTGACATGATGTTTGGATCTTGAATTGCTTCAATAAAGCTATGAAATGTTTCTCTTGACTTGCTTGATAGTGCTCTTGATAATAATAATTTCTCTTAGTGTTCAAGATAGATTTTAAATGATGTATTAACTAGGTATTTATAGACATTTATTCAATTTCTTGCAAATTAAATCTTGATAGCTCACTTTGGACAATTGAATTACAAATGATAAAGTGACAACGCCAACACATTTGAAATTGGAGGGGAAATAGGAGGAGCTAGATGCCTAGGGCATGAGTACATCATGGCCCCATTTTCTAAGATTTTAGGTGTCAAGGGAAAAGTATTAGATAAATGTATTTTTTTCTTGCTTGCAATTCATTTGTAATTGTTAAAAATAGGCCATGGAAAGCATAATTTAGGAAATTATGGGTTCAATTAGGCTCAATAATTTAAGGGGGAGAAAAACATAGTGTGAAATTGTTAAGGGTGACAATTTACAACACTACACAATTATAATGTGGAAATGAAAATATGTTACACCCTTACTGCTCCAAAATCCTTATTTCTCTTCTTTTGAGAAAATAAAAAATAAAAAATATAAATTAAATTGACAATAACCATTCAAATGCATCTATCTTCTAGATCAAATTATAAATTAAATATTAATATTATTCTCAAACGGTTTTTGGGTTTCGTTCTCCTCTTCATTGGTTTTCAAAACATTTTGAAATTCTAAATTTTGTTAAGAAATGAGAAAGATAGTGAGACTATGTTGAATTGTCATTTTAAAATCAGAACAATGTACCAACAATGGAATGGCACCTAATGAGAAGTAGAACAGTATTCCTCCTTTACACAACCCAACTATCCATCAAAGGAAACTTAATATATACCAATATTGAAACAAATAAAACATCATAACTGAAAGATATAAAAAAATATTTTTGACTACCTTAACTTCCTCCACTTTTCTATAATGTTTTAGACTTTTGCAACTTTGAATGTATATTTTTTTCCTTTTCTCTGTCTCTTTGATATGAAATGAACAAAATGGAGTGAAAATTATGAAGAGTGAACAAGATGGAGGAAGGAGAGAAACCAAATGAAGAATCAAGATAGAGAAAGAAGAGAAACCAAATGTAGATGCAGGATGAAGTCAACATATTTACATATGGTTTTTATTGCACCTCTGTTGATAAAATACAAGAATGAAATGTAAATGGATGATGAAGCCAAAAAATTTACACATGGTCTGCACTAATCCTCTATTGAAAAAGTACAAGAATGATGGACGATTAACAATGAAATTTGCACATGGTCCTCATTGCATCATCATTGAGCACCACTTTGGAGAAGGAAATACAAGTGAATGAAAGGAAAATAGAGAAGTCTAGAAAACCTACTCTGATACCATATTGAAATTTAGAAAATAAGAGCACAAGGCTCAAACACACCATTCAATCATTCATCTTCAACATATTGTTAATAACTAACTAAAAGCTAGCATCTAATAGATTAACATTAACATGTGATGCAGGAGCATCCAAGGTGAAATGACAATCCTATATTGCCAAAAATATTGTTATTTTATTTTGTTCATTTTCAATAAGGGCTTAGGGTTTAGGAGAATAAATATTTTGATTTGCAACTATGTAAATTCCCTTCTGGTAAAATAGTAATTGTAATTTTGGTGGGAATTATGCACCATCAAAAGTTGTAAAAGCATAAATTAGGAATATTCCAACTTGGGCATCCACTTCTAGAAGAGGAAAATGTGGTATTGTCTTTTGTGGATTTGGCATGTAGTGCATGCATATTTATAATCGACGGAGCTGCAAAGAATATTGCATGTAATTGCATACACATGTGCAATTGACGGGGCTGCAGGGAATCTATAAGATGTCATAATTGACCAAATTTGATTGGCCAAAATCTAGGTGCCCATGTGAAGCCTTGCATGCATTAGATTCCTTTCCTATTTGCAGATTTTGTAACTCCCCAAGTTGGGCATGGTATTTTCAAGGTGGTTCTAGCAGGATTTTTTGGAAACCATTTATGGTTTTCTACTCACATTCTCTATAAATTGATGCTTTCTCATTTGGATAAGGGGGCTTTCGAGAAGTAGAGTTTGCATACCCAAATGTTGTTGAAATGATGCCAAATTTGTGAAGACACATATGTTGCAGATTTTACATGTAGGATTGTAAGAAATCCCACTAAATTCAATTATTTGTAATCTATTTTCAGTTTGAGACAAATTGTAGCCTTCTCACATAGAGTGTTGTTCAAGTTTTATTGCATATTTGAAAGGGAGAGTCTCCCTTTTCACCATTGGTATCAGAGCAGATTGTCTTGAGTCCGTAAACAGAGCAGACCAAAAAGAGGCAATTTGCAGTAGGACCTATGAGTTGTGGGTGAAGATTAGAATGCCTCCCAGAGTTTCCCAATGTGGTAGAGGTAGAGGTAGAGGTGGTGGAGGAAGAGACTCTCCTAGAGATGAACTTAGAGCCCTCATAAGGAAAATATAGACTTTGCAGGAAGAGATCCATAGAAGAGAAGTGCATAGGGAAAGAGATGATAGTGAAGATGAAACTGAAGAGGAATTGGAAGAGGAAGAACATGATCAAATAGATCCTGGAGAAATTAGATTGTTGAGAGTTATATCACAAATTGGAAAGAAATAAAAAATGGAGCTTTCAACCTTTAATGGAAGTTTGAATCTAAAGATTTGATAGGTTGGATTAATTACATGGAGAAATTTTTTGAGTTTGAAGAGATTGAAGACCCTCACATAGTGAGGTTCACAAAAAAAGTTAAAGGGACATGCAAGCATTTGGTAGAAGGAAATGCAACTTGAAAGAGGAAGAAGAGAAAGGAAAAGATATTCAAATGGGCTAGAATGGTGGAGAAGTGAAGAGACAATTCATTCCAATAGATTATGAGTTGGAGTTGATCAAGAAGATGCAAGGTTTGAGACAAGGAACAAGAACTATGAAGGAGTACATAGAAGAATTCCATAAGATTCTAATTAGAACAGGACATTCTGAAGCAAACCAGGAGAAGGTAGCTCATTACATCAATGGTTTAAAGCCAAGCATACAAGAGGAGTTGGCATTAGTGAGAATATACATCGTTGAGGATGCATATCAGTCTGTATTGAAGGTAGAAGAAATATTGAACAAGAAATTTGAGAATAAGCAAAAAGGGAAGGGTAGAGATTATGTGCAGAAAAAAGAGGATGAGCAAAAAATTAGAGATGCTAAGGATAGAAAGGATGAAAGAGGTGAGAGCTCAAACAAGTCTTGTGGTAAAAATTACAGAGGAAGAGGAAGATCAGGTAGAGGATTTGGAAGAGGAGGCTTCCAAGGAACCTGTTACCAATGTGGAGAAGAGGGACATAGAGCATATGACTTCCCACACAATTAGGAAAGGACCAATAGAAGACCTGAAAACCAAGCTATAGCAGCAAATGTGAATGAAGAAGATGCAATTTCAACACACTCCAAAGAAGTTGAAAGAGGAGAAGCTTTGATGACTAGGTGAGCCCTATTGAATGAAGACAATGAACCAACGCAAAGGAAGAATTTGTTTAGAATGAGATGCAAATGTGAAGGTAAAGTATGTAATGTGATTATTGATGGTAGTAGTACTGACAATCTTGTTTTTGAAGAAATGGTGAATAAGTTGCAGCTGAAAAGAACAAGGCACCCGCATCCATATAGGATTTCTTGGTTGTAGGATGACCGTAAGGTTTTGGTGAATGAACAATGCTTGGTAAGATTTAAGATTGGTGATTATTATGATGAATTTTTGTGTGATATTATGCCTATGGATTTTTTCACTTGTTATTGGGAAGACCTTGGCAGTTTGATAGGAAAGAAATGCATGATGGGTATGTCAATACCTACTCCTTGATGAAGGATGAAGTCAAACACAAGTTGAAACCTTTGAATAAAGAAGGAAAGGTATGTAATGACACTAGAAAATGCTTGATTAATGGAGTTAGACAATTAGTTAAAGAGGATGAGGATGAAGATCATGATTTTCTAATGCAAGTTGCAGCTATGTTGATTATGTTCAAAAGGGGTAGAGTGAAAGTTTCGATGGAGAAAGAAGAGGTCAAATCTATTTTTTATGAAAATATCATTGTTGATTTATGTGAGCATGATGAGGTTAGTGTAGAAAAATATATTGCAACAATGAGTAAATTGGTGAATGAAGGCATTACAATTGTGAGTAAGGAAGAAGGTGAGAAAGTGAATGTTGATTTTTTTGGTGAGATTCCCTTTGCATCAGTTGATGATTTCTCATTTGATAAAGAGATTTGTATGGATGACAATTTATTGCAGGATGGAAGAGAAGAATATTTTGATTGTGTTATTGAAATTGAAATGGACACAGAGGAGAGAGATGGAAAAAATAAGTATTTTGATTGTGTTACTAACATTGAATTTGCAACAGAAATTTTCTTTTCAAAAGATATAGGAAAGGAGGAACACATGGAACAAACAAAGATTGAAAATGAACCGGTTATTGCAGCAATAATAGGGGGAGAGGTAATGCATGAGTTTCCTTATTTTAATGAAGAAAATAAAATTGATGATTATGATTTTCCAACATTTCATAGTGCAAATTGGTGGGAATTGGAATTTTTGAAAAGAGGAAGGAAGAGAGCAAGAATGAAGGATGGAAGGGACATCAAATTGCAAAAGCGGGTTTGGAAAGATGTTCAATTTGATAAGGTAGACAGATGGGTCCAGGATAAGCACATGATCTACAAATTTTTATGAGTTCAGCTTGTGAAACATTTCAAATTACCATGGGTGTTTGATGTAGGAGCATCCAAGGTGAAATGGCAATCATGTATCACCAAAAATATTGTTATTTTATTTTGTTCATTTTCAATAAGGGCTTAGGGGTTAGGAGAATAAATATTTTGATTTGCAACTATGTAAATTCCCTTATGGTAAAATAGTAATTATAATTTTGGTGAGAATTACGCACCGTCAAAAGTTGTAAGGGCATAAATTGGGAATATTTCAACTTGGGCATCCACTTCTAGAAGAGGACAAATTGGTTTTGTCTTTTTGTGGATTTGGCATGTAGTGCATGCATATTTATAACCAACGGAGTTGCAAATAATCTTGCATGTGGTTGCATGCACATGCATAACCGATGGGGTTGTAGGGAATCTGTAAGATGTCATAATTGACCAAATTTGATTGGCCAAAATCTAGGTGCCCATGTGAAGGTTTGCATGCATTGGATTCCTTTTCTATTTGTAGATTTCGTAACTCCCCAAGTTGGGCATGGTATTTTCAAGGTGGGTCTAGCAAGCTATTTTGGAAACAATTTATGGTTTTCTACTCACATTCTCTATAAATTGATGATTTCTCATTTGGAGAAGGGGGCTTTGGAGAAGTAGAGTTTGCATACCCAAATGTTGTCGAAATGATGCCAAATTTGTGAAGACACATATGTTGCATATTTTGCATGTAGGATTGTAAGAAATCGCATAAGCTTCAAGTATTTGTAATTCATTTTCAATTTGAGACAATATATTTTGCATATTTCTCTTCCATATCTTGTTTTTTATGTTAAATTGTAGCCTTCTTGCATAGTGTTGTTTAAGTTTTATTGCAGATTTAAAAGGGAGATTCTCCCTTTTCATCAATATGTTAATTTATTATTTATTACATTATTTTATCCCATGCACTAATAATTTCTAACATGTGTGTGTGTGTGTTCCCTTTTCATCAACATGTTAATTTATTATTTATTACATTATTCTATGCCATGCACTAATAATTTCTAATGTGTGTGTGTGTTGATTTTACAAATGCTCACATACACAAATATTATACATGTCCCTTTATATGCATTTGATATGTAGAGTTAAGGATATAGAGAAGCTCTATTTTATATTTTGATGTGTACTTTATATTGCAATATAAACATATCAAATCTATATGAATTCATTTATCAAGTTATATTCTAGTATAATATGAATTGATATAAAATTTATAATCTTTATAATATAATATATGCATGTTGATATCAATATACAGTGATGCAGAGAGGTCCTACCCTCTTCCCAACAACTCAATTCACAATGCACAAATCACAAAATGAAATTCACAACAGTAGTTCTACAATTCAATCAAAAATTATTACAAGCAAACACTGGTTTTATTTATTCAATACCAATTACAATCAACTGGCCTTTCATGGCCACATTCCTCTCAGACTTGCTCAGTTTCTCTTTGTTACACTTCAACTGCCCCAATCTACACACACTTACATGTTTCAATCGACCACCTCTTTAATTAAGCAAACAAATAGTGCTAAACTCCTCCATAGATTTGTGCTATCTTCAATTGTATGAATCAATTCACATTTTCTCTAGTCTACTTTCAAACATACTCACACCCATCCTCTATTTGTATATCATCCTCTCTTCTCCACCATGCAGCCCCCTTCCTCTCTCTATTCACTCTAATTGGTGCGTCCCTCTTTTTATTCACAAGGCCCTCTATATTCTCTATCTTGGTCACCCCAAAACCTCTACGTAGCCTTCTTCTCTCCTCTTTCAGCTATGTGCCCTCTCTTCTATCTTTATTCTAGCCCCAAACCTCTCTCTCTTTTTCCAGTTGGCCCCCTCCTCTATGTGTTTTTTAACTGCTACTTCTCCTTTTTTCCAATCAAGCCTCTAAAGCAAGGCATCGACTTCTCTCCCCAAGGCCATTTCCTTTTATTTCTGATCATTCCTCTCCCAGTCCTTCCCAATGCCATGACTTCACTGGTTCTTATTTATTTAAATTTTCACTTTTCATAGATGGGTGCGGGTTGCTAGTGCTTTAAATTCTGCCTTCTAACTTGAATACAAAATGTCTTTTAAAGACACAAGTTCCCTTTTTATTGTACAAAAATTATCCGCTTTTAAATCTGTGGATCAACTCAGCTTTTGGAAAATGAAATAACAAATAAATATTAGTTCAATTTCACCATTTAAAGCCACAAATGAAGGACAAATAATCCAATCAACTCATATAAAAAAAACCATTTCAGCTGCATATTTAAATCTGTCATATTTTGAAGTAAAAGAATGTTGAACCAATTCGAAAATCAATGCATGACATTTTGACAATCAATGTCAAACATGTCAATTAATCGTTGTTAAAACCCACCGAGACCAAGTTGATTTGCAACCCAAAAGCCGAACACCACAACAAAACTGAACTCAAGATAAAATATATTTTTTTGGTTGGTGCTAATCGCCTATCCACCTGCGTGCTCCTACACCAAACATGCCGAGTAGAAAGATTGTGAGCATAGGCTCACAATGGTGGATTTGAGTGATGGAATCACTCTTTCAGGTTGACATCAACCTACAGCAAACTCCTTCGTTGTGCAAGTGCTGAAAATTAATCCTTCTTCTGCCTTTTCCAGCATTGTGCCAGAACATGCACCACTTTTCTCCAACAACACCACATCCTCTTCTTTCCCCTTGTGGACTCACGTACACCAAATCTTGACCTCCTCCGCCAAATGATTTCCACACTTTCCTCCTCTCCCATGGGTTTAAACCCACCTCCTACCATCCACCTCCACCAAAAACAACCTGCAATATCTTCAACTATCTATATACACAACCACACACCATCTGCAACATCTACTACATGTTTTGGTTTTCTATCCATCTCTTCTTCTATCTTTTCATTTGAAAATACAATAACATCACAAGGTTGTTTTACCTCATCCTCATCCACAGCTGCAACATCAAACTCTACTCTAACATCTTCCACATTCTCGTCAGTTGCAATCTTTCTTTCATCTCCATTCATTGTACCATCCAACTTTGATGTCTACTCTTCCTCAATCGCCAATAGTTGTGTGAACAAATTTGGTTCACCTTCGCCATCTATTGTGACCTCTTCAGTGTTCACCTTTGTCTTTTCTTCTTCTCTCTTCATGCTTTCCTCATAGCATGTCTCAACTGTAATTTCTTCTTCAAGGGTATTCTCTCATCCTTCTCCATCCAACTCAAGCTGCAATGTTTTTTTTGTTGTCCTCTTTCTTTGTTTCACTCTTCTTCACCACTTTTCTCTCACTCTTACCAACACTCTTTTCCACTTTTTCACAAAACATCTTTTCTAACACTTCACACAATCCATCTTCCAAATCATCCCAATACTACTCCCAAAACTGTATTCGCACGGGTCTCCTCACGACCAAACCCATCTTTTACTATTGCAATCTTCCACAACTCACATTCTCTGCTTCTCCATGGTTTGTCCCTACAACAAACTCTCACCACTATCCTCTACCCAACCTGGAAGATGCACCCTCACGATCTCTTCTACCCACTTCTTCTCAATGGAAGAGATTTGCACACCTTCTACCTAACCTCATCTCTGTTGGAGAATAGTCAACATGATTCCCATGGAACCAATTTCCTTTCAAGGCTTCTTCACTCTTCACAAACTCTTCACCCATGGTCCTAGTGGATACTCCCCACACTCAGGATTACCCACTCTGATACCAATTGATGCAGAGAGGTCCTACCCTCTACCCAACAACTCAATTCACAATACACAAATCACAAGATGAAATTCACAACAGTATTTCTGCAACTCAATCAAAAATTATTACAAGCAAACATTGGTTTTATTTATTCAATACCAATTACAATCAACTGACCTTTCATGGCCACATTCCCCTCAAACTTGCTCAATTTCTCTTTGTTACACCATTTAACTGCCCCAATCTGCATACACTTACATGTTTCGGTTGACAACCTCTTTAATTAAGCAAGCGAATAGTGCTAAACTCCTCCATAGATCTATGTTATCTTCAGCTGTATGAATCGATTCACATTTTCTCTAGTCTGCTTTCAAACATACTCACACCCATCCTCTATCTATATATCATCCTCTCTTCTCCACCATACATCCCCCTTCCTCTCTCTATTCACTCTAACCAGTGCGTCCCTCTTTTTATTCACAAGGCCCTCTGTATTATCTATCTTGGCCGCCCCAAAACCTCTATGCAACCTTCTTCTCTCCTCTTTCAGCTATGCGCCCTCTCTTCTATCTTTATTCTGGCACCAAACCTCTCTTTCTTTTTCTAGTTGGCCCCCTCCTCTATGTTTTTTAACTGTTACTTCTCCTTTTTCCAATCGAACCTCTGAAGAAAGGCATCGACTCCTCTCCCCAAGGCCATTTCCTTTTTCTTTCTGACTGTTCCTCTCCCAGTTCTTCCCAATGTCACAACTTCACTTGTTCTTATTTATTTAAATTTTCACTTTTCATGAATGGGTGTGGGCTACTGGTGCTTTAAAGTCTTCCTTCTAACTTGAAGTCAAAATGTCTTTTAAAGACACAATTTCCATTTTTATTGTACCAAAATTATCCGCTTTTAAATCTATGGATTAGCTTTTGGAAAATGAAATAACAAATAAAGATTAGTTCAATTTCACCGTTTGAAGCCACAAATGAAGGAAAAATAATCCAATCAAGGGTAAGTACACAAAGTTGAGTCCACAAAACGTAGAAGTTTTTGCCTTAGCCAAAAAAATGAAATCAGCATTGCAAAAACAGGATCTCGATTTTTATAAACTAGATCCTGATTTTTAAAAATCAGGATCTTGTTTAGCTTTGGGATCCTGAGCCTAAATGTCAAATGGGATCCCACTTTTTAAAAATCAAGATCCCATTTGTTAAAGGGTCCTAAACCAATGGACACAGAACGGGATCCTGATTAGTGTGAAACAGGATCCCAGCTTATAAAAATTGAGATCATGTTTTGTAATAATCAGGATCCTATTTTGTAATGGTATTTTTTTTAAAAGAACAAAACTTCATTTTCATTGCACATGGGATCCTGATTTGGTGGGCGACAACGACTACAAAAACCAGCCTCCACCCCCACTTTTTAGCATTTTTTCATTTTTTATTGAAATTGTCAATAAAAGAATTGATTTTAGCAATTTTTTTAATTTATTTGACGTTTTAAGCATTTTATTTCTTGTAACAGTAGAAATGAGGAATTGTAGAAATAGATAAAAAAAATGAAATGAAACCTAAAGATATTGAATAGAAAGGAAAAAATGAACCTTGAATTGTATTTTAGAAACAAAATTTAGCTTTTGAAACCTAAATTGTTCAATCAAACCAAAAAAAATTGCATTTGAAAACCCTAATTGAAAGGAAACAAAAAAATTGCATTTCAAAACCCTAGAAATTGAAATGAAATAAAAAAATTGCATTTGGAAACCCTAATCAAGCTTTTTGAAACCCTGAATTCAAATCAAACCAAAAAAATTGGATTTGAAAACCCTAGTTTGAAATGAAACAACATTAAAAACCCTAATTGCTTAGATTGAAAGCCTAAATTGAATTGAAACAAAAAAATTGCTAAAACCCTAAATTGAAATCAAACAAATCATTTTGATTTTGAAACCCCTAATTTCAAGCTCAATAAAATTCATTTGCATTGCTTAAATGTTTTAAATTTCATTTGCATTGTATGGAGAAAACAATATGTTAAATTATAATTAGATTAGAAAACAATATGTTAAAGAATAGTTACAATTCATAATTTCTATCAATGTTTGTTTACAAATTTAGTTAGCAAATTTGTAAATTCAAGTGTACAATCCATTTCCAATTGTCACTTAATTAGATAAAATTCAACATTCATTTCTATTTTATGTTTTGATCTCTCTTAGTCATGTTGTGTTTCCATTTCTTGTTTGCATTTGTTGTCTGTTGTCTTTTGACAATCTTAACCCTCATTCTAGTCAATTACTTGTTAATTAGGCTTCTAGTTTAGTCTAAAATCTCAATTTGCACTAGTTACCTAGACACTAAAAGAATCTAAATATTTTTATTTTCTTTCTTTTAGGTTCTTTCAATTCCAAAGAATCAAAAATAAAATACTTGATTCAACATTAACTAATTTTATATTATACATTTTATATCATAAAGTTCATTAAAGTGGGAAATATTAATGAAAAAATGTTAAATAAAATAATCTTATATTCAATTAAAAAAATATCCAGTTAAAATATACATCAAACTCAATCTTAATAATACATAATTATGTGTTTCTATTACAGAAATAGTCAATCTATTCATAAAATCAAAAATATTCATAAACTAGGCACTAACTTGCAAGTCCATTATTCCAAGGGCCACCCAAACTTAACCCTAAGTTCCCTAAACCCTAAACCCTAAACCCTGAACTCTAAAATCTAAACCCTTAACACTAAAGCATTCATTTTGTCCTAGGACCTTAAAATGAAATTTGGTTGCCTTAGGAAACTCCACCAAATTTTATTCCCTTAAGCCATGTCATTTTTTCGTAGGACCTTACTACATAGATCCCCTTCAGCCATCCTATTACCCTAAACCCTAAACTCCAAACTCTAAACCCTAAACCCTAAAGCCATCATTTTTTCCTATGCCCTTAATGAAATTTGGTTGCCTTGGGCAACGTCACCAAATTTTATTCACTTGAGCCATGTCAGTTTGTCCTAGGACCTCACTAGACATAGATCCCCTTAAGCCACCCTATCACCCTAAATCGTAAATCAATGTCTTAAGGGGTCCTACTATGATATTTCTTAAGGGGATCAAAGAAGTTCTCAAAATTTTGTGAAGTTGCACAAGGCAACCAAATTTAACAATAATAAGATCATGCAAGATTATAATATGAATGAGATTTCATGATCTAGGTTGGTCAGTTAAAACAAGAGCTATCTCAATCAACTGTTCCACAATAAAATGTTCTTCACTAACTTGCAAGTCCATTATATTCCAAGGGACACCGAAACTTCACCCTAAGTTCCCTAAACCCTAAACCCTGAACTCTAAAATCTAAACCCTAAACACTAAAGCATTCATTTAGTCCTAGGACCTTAAAATGAAATTTGGTTGCCTTAGGCAACTCCACCAAATTTTATTCCCTTAATCCATGTAATTTTGTCGTAGGACCTTACTACATAGATCCCCTTAAGCTATCCTATTACCCTAAACCCTAAACTCTAAAATCTAAACCCTAAACCCTAAAGCCATCATTTTTTCTTAGGCTCTTAATGAAATTTTGTTGCCTTGGGCAACTTCACCAAATTTTATTCACTTGAGCCATGTCATTTTTTCCTAGGACCTCACTATACATAGATCCCCTTAAGCCATCCTATCACCCTAAACTATAAATTGATGTCTTAAGCGGTCCTAATATGA
The DNA here is from genome assembly GCA_007258455.2 of Sequoia sempervirens. Classification (NCBI taxonomy): domain Eukaryota; kingdom Viridiplantae; phylum Streptophyta; class Pinopsida; order Cupressales; family Cupressaceae; genus Sequoia; species Sequoia sempervirens. The sequence continues at coordinate 1,258,814,442 of VDFB02271358.1, read as the reverse complement.
CATTTCTTAAGGGGATCAAATAAGTTCTCAAAATTTGGTGAAGTTTCCCAAGGCAACCAAACTTAACAATAATAAGATCGTGCAAGATTATAATATGAATGAGATTTCATGATCTAGGTTAGTCAATTGAAACAAGAGCTATCTCAATCAACTGTTCCACAAGAAAATTTTCTTCACTAACTTGCAAGTCCATTATATTCCAAGGGACACCAAAACTTCACCCTAAGTTCCCTAAACCCTAAACCCTTAACTCTAAAATCTAAACCCTTAGCACTAAAGCATTCATTTTGTCCTAGGACCTTAAAATGAAATTTGGTTGCCTTAGGAAACTCCACCAAATTTTATTCCCTTAAGCCATGTATTTTTTTCGTAGGATCTTACTACATAGATCCCCTTAAGATATCCTATTACCCTATACCCTAAACTCTAAATTCTAAACCCTAAACCCTAAAGCCATCATTGTTTCTTAGGCTCTTAATGAAATTTGGTTGCCTTGGGAAACTTCACCAAATTTTATTCACTTGATCCATGTCATTTTGTCCTAGGACCTCACTAGAAATAGATCCCCTTAAGCCATCCTATCACCCTAAACCGTAAATCAATTTCTTAAGGGGTCCTAATATGACATTTCTTAAGGGGATCAAATAAGTTCTTAAAATTTGGTGAAGTTTCCCAAGGCAACCAAATTTAACAATAATAATATCATGCAAGATTATAATATGAATGAGATAAATCATGATCTAGGTTGATCGATTTAGGGTTTAGGGTGATAGGATGGCTTAAGGGGATCTATGTATAGTAAGGTCCTAGGACAAACTGACATGACTCAAGTGAATAAAATTTGGTGAAGTTTCCTAGGACCTTAATGAAATTTGGTTGCCTTAGGCATCTTCACCAAATTTTATTCACTTAAGCCATGTCATTTTTTACTAGGACGTTACTACATAGATCCCCTTAAGCCATACTTTAGGATGTCTTAAGGTGTCCTAATATGACATTTCTTAAGGGGATCAAATAAGTTCTCAAAATTTGGTGAAGTTGCCCAAGGCAACCAAATTTAACAATAATAAGATCATGTAAGATTATAATATGAATGAGATTTCATGATCTAGGTTGATCAATTTATGGTTTAGGGTGATAGGATGGCTTAAGGGGATCTATGTCTAGTAAGTTCCTAGGACCAAATGACATGGATCAAGTGAATAAAATTTGGTGAAGTTGCCTCAGACCTTGATGAAATTTGGTTGCCTTGGGCATCTTCACAAAAATTTATTCACTTAAAAGCCATCTCATTTTGTACTAGGACCTTACTACATAGATCCCCTTAAGCCATCCTATTACCCTAAAACCTAAATCCTAAAATCTAAACTGTAAACCCTATAGCATTCATAAATTGTCCTATATTAATAGTTAATTGTATTTTCATTCAAGTAACATGCCTTAGACATAAATGAGGCTTACATATTTTATCATTTGTATTCAATTAGGCCATTTATATTGAATGGTTTAAGGGTATTTCCTAAACATGTATCTTACATTTTGAAATTACAAATCTAATGTAGGTTCACTCATATCTTAGAGATCACATGGATCGATTCAATAATATTCACAATCCACCTCCACGCCATCCATCTCCACCATCTTCACCTCCACCCACTCCACCTCATAACCCCCCACCTCCACCACCTGAAATTGATGGTGCTCATTTGCAAGCATGAATCAATGCCAATGTTAGAACCATCCAAGATCAAATCAACATTATTCAAAATGAAGAATGTGTCGCACCACCTGTGAGAATGTTTGCATCTAGGATGCAAACCATTGTTGATGTTGTCAGGGCTATGGATGGGATCTTAGATGAGCATCGACAATGGCTAGAGGACAAGAGAACTTTTGATTCTAAAAAGGAAAATGCAAAGAAATGAAGAGATGCAGTAGAGAGCCACAATAGTTTCTAAATTAAGACAATGATCTTAAATAGTTATGAGTTTATGAATTTGGTTCGATGGATATTTTGTGTGATGAATTTATAAATTTGGTTGGATGGATATTTTTAGTGACGTGAATTTATGATTTTGATTCTAGATTGGTATTTTTAGTGACATGAAATTATGAATTCAGTGGAATTTATGAACTTATAATGATGAATTTATAATAGTATATATTTTATGACTATCTACTAGATCATGATTTCTCCTATTGGAAAATTGTAATATGTGTGTGTGTGTGTGTGTGTGTGTGTTTGTGTGTGTGTTAGACATAAAATGAGCTTTTGTGAATGTTTCAAGTTTATTTTTTAGTATGTACACATGTATTAAAATTGCATATAGTTCTTAAATTTTGAAATTTGTATGTATGTACATAGTTTAGTTTAATGATGTATGCATGCAAATTATGCATCGTATTTTTTATTTTAAATGTATGCACATGTTAAATTTTGAATTTTGTATGCACATGCTCAAGTTCAATCAATGTATATGTATGTGTATGTATATGTATGCACATCCTATTTAAAAAAATTTGCATGTGTGTTTCAAATTTGACTATTTCTTGTAATTTTTTAAGTTTGTATGTTAATTTTGTGTAATTTAATGTAGGTGCACACTTATATCTCATATCATGGATGATTTTAACAATGATGATATCATCAATCCACCACCTCCACCTCCCCCTCCACCTGCTCAACCTAATATGCCACCTCCAGCACTTGTTGCATCTAATGAGGCTTGCTTGCAAGCACGCATAAATGATCAGGTTGCATCCACACAAAATCAAATCAATGTTATGCAAATTCAAGCATTGATTCCACCACACGTGAGACATTTTTCATCTACAATGAAAAATGTTGTGGATGCCATAAGGACCATTGGTTGTGATCTAGATAGGCATCGACAAGACAGAGAACAAATGAGACAATTTTATGCTAACGGTCTCTCTTATAAACAAATTTTAGACCTTAAAATAACAAAATCCCACCTAGCCCCCTACTTTCTCAACTCTGTTACTTGACAGCCCATTCCTCCCAATAAATCTAGAATATCATGAGGTGGTGCATACATCCACAGATGAGTGCACATTTTTGGGATCGATGGTATATAGTTTTTGATAGTCCACCACATGCTAATTGGGAGTGCCCATTGTATTTTTTGAGGAAACTGTATGTAGAGTTTGTTATGGAGAAAAATCCCAATTATTTTGATTTTAAATCATTTCAAGGTGTTGGTTGTGGCATGCCACAACAGAGGTTAGGGGAAAGGGTTGATTCCCAATGCCACATGAATGCACAATCCCTTGTTGTTGCTCCCGGTCATCCCATTCCTGCACCTGTGCATTATTGAGTTGTGGTCTCGAAATTAGGATCCCTTAGTACACTCGTAGGAGACCTTGATCAACATGCTTTTGTGATAGTAGGTAGGGAGCATAGAGACGATGATGATGCAGGAGTGTTTTATGGAGTTGGTTTGAGTACCACTCCAGGAGTGTCGAGGCCTGTCCCACATGTATGTACTAGTTGCCATCAATTATGTTATGGACCTGATCAGGCCACACCTAGTTCGGGTGGACATGGAGATTCTGGTGGTTCATTTGGTCACATTAGTTAATTTGTATAATTTCTTATAGCAGACCATTACCCTGAGGACACTGCGACATAGGTATAAATATGCATCTACACGTTCATTTTATAAGAATTTTGATGTTCATGTATATATCAAAGAAAAGTTTGCAATACATTTTAACAATCAAACTATTTGGTGTACAGATGGCACTAACGATTAGGCAATCATCTACTCCATGAGTACATACATCGACACCAGTCCTACTCGACAACCCTTATGGGGTATTTTGATTTCAATTTTTTAAATTATATATGAAATGATTTTTAACCTGAGTTTTAAATTTATAATTGAATCACATATATGTTTAAAATATTTATGTTGGTTTAGGCGAGTCAATCGGCTTCCACGTCGATTCCACCCGAGGGGTTGTCTAGCAATCCTCCACTATCGAGCATCGTAGATCAGGGGCAGGTACATTTATATTGTAAATTGTTTAACTTACATTAGTATAGTTACAATTATGAATTTTGAATTCACTATATATGAAATGTGAATGTACACTTGTAAATATTATAAGTGTTAAATGTCTACATGTATGTCTAGGTTGATACCACAATGAGAATGGGCATCGGGAAAACATTAGATGTTGTGACTACTCGTGAGGCCTCTAATTTTTAGGTTGTTTAAAAAAAATTCTACACAAAATGTGCAAACTTGAATATATATATTTTAACCTAATTCAAGTATACATGCTTTAAATTTGATCTTGTAGGAATTTGTTAGTGTGACTTTCTGCCCTGACCGAGACATAGTTACACCTCCAGGAGGACATGCAGAGCAGGCTCCAGACATCATGGTAATTTAATTTTTTTATTATATTTAAAGTCAATTATAAATTATATATTTTGAATATAACTTTAATTTTAAATTTCAAATTGAATATATATATAATATGAGCTAATACATGTTTTAAATTCTTTTTATTTTATAACATGAGACACATCTTGTAGTTGAGCATGTACAAACAGGTCCTGGAGAAGAGGGTGAACAACCTCAGAATATGGTACAATTAAAATATGGTAAATTATAAATTGAATTGAATTAAATCATTTTTAATTGTAGACTTACATCCAATTTCAACTTTCTTTGTTTTGTTTATGTAGATTGATTCAGAGAATTTAGAGGTTGCTTCAGGTGCACCAGAGCATCCAGACCCAAATATGATGGTAATTTAATTTTATGATGAATTATAAATTAAATTGTCATTAAATCATTTTTCATTGTCTTACATCTGATTTCATCTTTCTCTTGTACAGAGTGTTTCAGGTCATTTGCATAGTCTGCATGGCATGAAGAGGTCTTGATTATAGAAACAACACATGACCTAGAAACATGATTTTATGGGTTATATTTGTTTATTTCATGGACTACATTTTTGGTTTCTCATGTACTTTGTTGGACTTTATATTTCATGGCTCAAGTACTTAGTTGGACTTTAGTTCATGGGTTGTACTCTAATGGACTTTATTTCATGCGCTTAATATATTGGTTTCATGCACTTAATATGTTGTAAATTATGGAGTTTATTATTGTTTGAAATTTTAATTTACACATGTACATTTATGCATTTTATGTTCATAGTCAAGACATTAATAGACATTAATGTGAAATTAAATATAAATATGAAATTAAAGTTGAAATTAATGGGACATTTTAATATTTATACTTTACAAATTTAGTGATCTCATACATGATATGTACATTCAATAATTAGCGATAATTAGTCAATGAACTTATTCAATTCACGTCAATCAATAATTAGTCAATAAATCATAATTTACAAACAAAAGCAATCCGCTTATATACCAGAAAGGATAAAATTTTAAGAAATAAACAATACCATACAAGATTAGAGAGCAAAAGCATTAATAAATTCTATAAATAATGGCATCCAACACTAATTTATAAGTTGTCAAAACAAATAATGGCATCCAATACTAATTTATAAGCTGTCAAAACAAATAATGCAATCCAATACTAATTTATAAGTTGTCAAAATAAATAATGGCATCCAATACTAATTTATAAGTTGTCAAAACAAATAATGGCATTGAGTACTAATTTATAAGTTATCAAAACAAATAATAGCATCCAACGCTAATTATAGGTTGTCTTAAGGGGTCCTAATACGACGTCTTAAGGGGATCAAATAAGAGTATAATTGAGTACAAATATTAAGTGATATTAACAAGTATTATAAGTTTGAGGGTGAGTCATCATAACAAATGATATAATTAACTATCATATTTAGGATATGTGCCAATACGACACGTCTTAAGGAGATGTCTTAAGAGTTCCTAGTACGACGTCTTAAGGGGATTAAAGAAGATTATAATTGAGTTAAATATTAAGTGATATAAACAAGTATTATAAGTTTTAGGGTGAGTCATCATAACAAATGATACAATTAAGTATAATATTTAGGATATGTGCTAATACGACACGTCTTAAGGGGATGTCTTAAGGGATCCTAATACGACGTCTTAAGGGGATGTCTTAAGGGGTCATAATACGTCTTAAGAGGATGTCTTAAGGGGCCATAATACAACGTCTTAAGGGGATGTCTTAAAGAGTCATAATATAATGTCTTAAGGGGTTATAATATTTAGGATATGTGAATCCACCTCCACGTCTTAAGGGGATGTCTTAAGGGGTCATAATACAACGTCTTAAGGATATAATTGATTTAATAATAATTTATGCATGATATTTAGTGATAATACAATATAAAAGTTTCAAAGTAGGAAAACATGCATTTAACAAACAAAATATATAGAATACTTGATTTTTGATACATAGAAATTACATAGAGTACATAATTGTGTATGTACATGTATTTTTAATATGCAAAAAATGTTTAATTCTATAAGTATGTATGTACATATATGTCATCTCAAAACAATGTTTACAAATTTTGGATATGCCATCTCAATAACATCTCAAACTCGAGCCCAGAATGTAGTAGGTCTTCACACCACCTGATATCAAAAAGGTACAAGCAATATCAATGAAATCATCAAAACATACATATTTGAATTTATATAAAACTATCTATATGTACACAACTCAAGTACCTGCATTTAAAAGTATTCCACACATGTTTGTAGGTTGAATCGGGCATCCTCTCTCCTTTTTGTTTCAAAGTATGAGATCAATGCAATGATGGCTTAAGGATACAAAAAAGGATAATAAATCAATTTTAACTATTAATGTACAAGCAATATCAATATGTAATCGAAACATGTATTTAAATATAATTTAATTAATAATTACCTTTTTTTACCGAGTATTCCGTGTTGTCTAGGTTGAATCTACATGGACTAGATCCTCTTTGTGATTATGGCTTAAGGATCTATAAAAGGACAATTTAAATCAATTTCAACTAATAACACACTTGACCAATATCGAAACATGTATTTAATCTATTTAAAAGGACAATATAAAACTAAAACTATATTTACCTATATTTACTTATTCCATTGTACCATCTACATCCTCTAGTTTTTGCAATGCATCTATGATTGTCTCATGATCTTCCATAGAAATTGTCCATAGCACTTTATTTGAAGGTCTTCCATGATACTGATCTAGTTTTATATTTGTTGCCACCACCAAATGTGAATAATGTATAATCTTTTTATGTGTTTCATAATCTTCAAATACAGGTAGAGCATTCTTCCTTTTCAGGTATTTTCGTAGCCAAGTGCCAACAACCACCACCGATCCTATTGGAAAACATGAAAACCATCATCAAATAAGTTCTCAAAATTTTCTTAAGGGGATCAAAGACTTGTTCTAAAAAATTGCTTAAGGGGATCAAAAGGCATTATCAAAAAATTTTTCTTAAGGGGATGTCTTAAAGGGGATCCACCGTACTGTTGGATAATGTGCTTGAGTCATCATCTTCTGAGGTGCTATTAACTTATGTTTAGTCTCCACAAACAAGCCAACAATATTCTTTTGCTCTTCATTTCCCTCAAGTGCAACAATACTATGTCTTGCAAATAGGTGATTTAATAACTTATATCCATATAAATAATTTAGTATTACAAAATAACCCAATAAATTGAGAATGGGGTGGATTAAATTACCTTCTTGTACAAGATGCGAAACACGGTCATAGTCTTCATAATACTGGAAACACTTGATCATTTTTCTTCAATAGTTCTTTCATATTGGGCGTATTAGCATTGCATGTGTCAATGATCTTTGCTCCCACTGTTCAACCCATTTTGTATTTTCACATGCTTCCCAATCTCACGAGATACAAAACTGGAAAAAACATGCAAGCTCCCTTGTCCAAGTAGTCCATGTGCTTGTTGTCGAACTCCTAAATGAATGCCATTTAGTAGATCCACTGATTGTCTCATAGTCAACTCTAGGTACAATGTTCTCTTCTTTAACCAACCAAAAGAATCGATGAACTATAGAGTACTATCTCAAATCAGGTGCAGATAATCTTGTATTACACCAATCCACAATCCCACATGCATCTTTAAATTTTACTACATCCTTGAATTTTAATTGTTCTCTAGCAAGAATTCTTTTGACACATGCACCAACTCCATCATGTTCTCCTTTACCATGCCCGGCTTCAAAAAAACTCCATATATGCTAGACATTAAGTTCCTTGTGAACCCTACTTAACCAATAGAACATTTGATCATTCTTGAACTGCCCCATACAATTATCGACCATGTGAGAACAACATGCAGTTCCTCCTTCTCTTAAATTTCTATAAAATATCTTGAAGCAGGTATTAGACAAACTCGACGAGTGTGGCTGGTTGTCCTCAAAAAAAATGATACTCACTCAAAATTTCTATCATCCTACGATTGCTTTATCATCTACATGTCTATAAACAGTAATGGCAAACGCCAGCTACTTGCAGATTATAATGTGTGATTGAATTTCCTCTTACTTGAACTAGGTATAATTTTAAAATCATCCATTGAAGTATAGGTACCAATTGGAAATGTGTTTCTACATGCGTGGTCATCAAATACATCGAGCATGTTGAGAGTGCATGACATATTTTGGTACAATCTTATTCTTAAATTCACTCCTTGGATACATGTGCGCGCAGCTTTTTTGTAACTAAATCACAAGCAGCTTTCCTATTTTTCTATCTTTTTTTAAAGAATAGTGAACGATACTTAAATCTTTTAACATCTACTAATTGTTGTCCAAAATCATCAACACTTTCATGCATACAAATTATTAAGAATGAAAGATTTCCACAATTAATGCATTGTCCAGAAATACAAGAACTTAAATAAAACAATTTACCATTAGATCTTTCACAAAACAAACCTGAAATAAACTCCCTTATTGCTTCAAGTGGCATATTAATACCACATTCCTATATAATCATTTTAGAATGCAAGGTACAATGTATATATCAAAAAATATCATAAAAATAATGAAATTGAACATGTGTTTTACAACAACAAGATATTCATTGCTTATTAATTTTTACATACCAAGGGTTTACATTTTCCAAAGGCAGCTTATTTTAATATTGCGAGGTAACTTACTAAATCACCACAAAATTTTCTATAAAATTAGGTTTGTGTTGAACACAATAGGGTGTTTTGGGTGAGGATGCGTGAACTTTGGACCCACCCATACTAAAACATATCTAGCATTAGATGGAAACCCTAATTATCATGCCAATATTTTTCGATCAAGATTTTAATTTCAACATTCAATTTCCATATTAGACCTCGAGGGAGTCAATACTTGGAAACTCCAACATTGGTTGATAGGATCATTTCTATACTTTTCTCTTCTTTTTGCCACTCTTAGCAATGTTTTAGGAAGTATTTTAAAACCTGCTAATATTATACCATTCTTTATTCAAAGTTGCTTGATTAACTATAGCGGTTGATAAGCTCTTCTTGCTGCATTTTTATCTTTTAGATCATTATTTTCCCAATAGATGAATGGCACTAGCAGCGGTAGACATAACATGTTTTAATGATTGATCTTTTCTTTTTGGTTTAACATAAAAGCCTAACCTTTTCATTACTTTCCTCATTTTTTGCATTCTCATCAACTGCATCATTAGTTGACATTGAAATGAAATTTTTTTACGATAAAAGAATTTGTTGTATATTCTATTTGCATGTGTTCTTATTTGCCTCCAAGAAATTTGACGAGGAAGATTATCGAAAACACCACTTTCAATTTTTTAAAAAGTATTTTCATTAAATTCAACATCACATTCTAGATTTTCATCTTCATTTTCATCAACAAAACGGTTTTCATTTTCATTTTCATCAACAAAACAGTTTTTGTTTTTATTTTCAACAAAAGGATCATTCTCATTTTCATTTGCAACAAAAGATTTTTCATTTTCATTTTCAACAAATTCTATAAAAGTTTCATCTCTCTAAATATTATCAATGTCAACATCATTAAGTCTAGCATTTTTTAAAACTTCTACATACAAATTTACCATTTCACTAACATGTGGATTTGAAGACGTACCTAGATTTGTGCATATTAAAACATTATCCATAGCATTGAAAGAGGGATTTGAAGACATAGTAGGACTTGCTTGTATAATCATATTCTTCTCCAAATTGACTTCTTGCAAATTAGCTTCATCTACAACCATGGTCTCCTCAATGTTTTCATCTTCAATAGTTGTGGAATTGGATGCTCCACCATCATTGATTTAATTCTCATTATTCTTTCTCTTTTTCTTTATTTCTCCTTCTCTCTATTTGGTTCAACTTCTTGAGGAGTCAATGTCTTCCTCCTCTTATTACGAGCTTTTGAACCCATGATTATAAAATTCTCAAGCACAAATAAATTTCAATAGTGAAATTCTTCAAAAAATTCAATCCAAATTGGAAGTTGAAGACCTATAAGGACAAAATTCTTCCTCTTGTGTTCCTCAAAACAAGTAGAAAACTAGCACAATTCCACTTTTAAAACTATTTTCTTCATGCCTCCTTTGAAAAATTCAATCCATATTGCAAGTTGAAGACCTTTTGTTCCTCCAAACAAGTACAAAACTAACACAATTCCACTTCAAAAACAGTTTACATGATGCCTCCTTTGAAAAAATCAATCAAAAATGCAAGTTCACCACCTGTAAAGATAATAGTTGATTAAAAATAGCCCAATATGTCGCACTCGGCTATACATGTGAAGTTGCAGACTTCACAGTAAATTTTGGCAATAAATTTAAATAAAACGTTAAAAACAAACAGGATCCCGTTTATAAAACGAAATCTTGTTTATTAAAAACGGGATCCTATTTTATAATCGGAATCTCGTTCCCCAATATTAAATGTGGGGACCATTGACAAAGGAATGGGATCCCATTTATAAAGCGGGATCCCGTTTCCCTGTCAATAGTCGCCACATTTAATAGTAAGAAACAGGATCCCGATTTACAAAACGGGATCCCGTTTCTAAAAATTTGAAATTGGATTTGCTTTATGGTTGGGTTTTTGGCTTGTATTTTGGTTCGGGAAAAGCATTGGGAATTAAAACCTAGGCCTTCAACCTGGTTTGACCTGCAAGTTGAAGGTCCTAACAATGTCAGAGAAAAATACCGAGTTTGGACATATGGCTAACGACTTTTTTTGCAGAATCTTTTGACAAAATTAAAACCCATTTTAGATGAGACAGTGTAAATTCCAAATATGTAAAAAAAATTTACAATTGGATTTTTTTTCTATTTTTCAATTAATTTATGATGAAATTAGTCCATAAACTTTAAATATTAGGGTTTTTAACTATTTTAATAACTTTTGATCAACATAACATTTGACGAACGGATTGCACGAGAACATACTTCAAACAATTCTTTTCAATTTAAAAAAAATCAAAAAATGATAAGTTTAGGTCATCTTATGCGTGTCGTACACGACGATTTTTCAAAACGACAAATATGGCTAATAAAAATTTAACCAAAAAAAATATTCAATAAAAAATTACAAAAAAATATCAAAAACGTGCTTCAGTTAGTCACAAATCTTTTCCCAAAAGTGATGCAGGAGCATGACACAAGGAGACACAAACACAAAAGCTAAGGGACCAAAGATAAAAATGTGAATTACAAATCATTGTTAAAAGAGTGTGAGAGAATATTTCATATTTTGTAATGTTTAATAATATAGTATTCTAATGTTTAATAATATAGTATTGTAGACTAATTCTAGAAATCTACGTAGGAATGAGAGATGGAGAGAATTGAGTGGATAAAGGGATAGATATTGTTGAGAAGATCATGGAGAATTTAGGGAGAGATCATAGGAGATGGTTGAGGAGATATTGTAGGAAATAGTTAGAACTAATTTCCAATCTTAATAATTTTGTTACAGTGACCTTATATTATATTAAGGGACCATTTATGCAACAGGGAGACATGGGAGGATGATAAAATTGTAATATCAATTTGTATGAGAATATCTCTCAGTAATTTGAAGTTGATATTTTTGAGCTCTTTGTTATGAGTTTCCAGATTGTATTGACCACGCTCTGCTTCCCATCAAAAAGGATTTAGAAAAATACGATAATTTAGGTCAAAATATGGATGTCGTACACGTGCATGGTATGGTAAAAAAAAAGTGACTTTTAAATAGTGGTTTTTAGAAACGCCTATTGAAACTCAATTTGTACCATCTGGGTATTGAAATAAATTACATATTTGGAAACTAAACTCCGAGTACTACATTTTATGATCAGTGACTTTTTTGAAGATTCCATCTCTAAGTACTTTAAATTTTAAGGTCAAATGTGTCAAATTCTGAAAATCAAGGAAAACACTTCCACTTTTTGGCCAAAAAGTGGACTCAACTTCTTGCCAGCACCCTCAACTCATATAAAAGAAATTGTTTCGGTTGCATATTTAAATCCATCATATTTTGAAGCAAAAGAATGTTGAACCAATGCCAAAATTGATGCATGACATTTTGACAATCAATGACATTTTCATATCTTTTTTCAACTCTTCATCCTAATGATGGATCATTGAGTGTGATCCAAAACATTGATGCAAAAAATACTTACACAATCAAAATCCAGAAATAATTTGCAACATTTTCTATGGATTGTGGAAATCTACTATCACTAATGTCAAACATGTCAATTAATCGTCGTTGAAACCCACTGAGACCAAGTTGATTTGCAGTCCAAAAGCCAAACACCACAACAAAACTGAACTCAAGATTAAAAAAAAAAACAAAAAACAAAAAAAAATTGGTTGGTGTTGATCCCCTATCCGCCCGCGTGCTCCTATACCGTGCAAGCTATACAATTTAATCTAAATAAGCTGATATAAATTTGTAATATATGTAATATAATCTATATAAATTGATCTTAATTTACAATCTATACTATAAAAGTTATATAAATTTACTATATAATCTATACAAGTTGATATTAATTTACAATCTATATAGGTTGATATAAATTACAATCTAATCTAAGTTGATATAAATTTAATTGATTGATATCAAGTGGTATTGATATGAATTTGATATGAATTGATTGATATGAATTTAAATATCACTTGATTGATACAAAAACAAATTTATATCAATCAAATTATTGATTTCATTCAATTTATATTATTCATTAGTAATCAATTGATATATAATTATATCAATTGATATCAATCAATATCAAATGATAATGATATCAATCACTTTATATCAATAATTTGATACAAAATTATATCAATTGATATCAATGAATTGATAAATATACATCAAATGATATTTTATTAATTGATATCAATAAAATGACATAATTATATTAAATAATATCAATTTTTTTCTAAAGATAACATAATGATTTTAAAAGAACCCATAATTATTTATTAACATAAATATAAAATAAAATATTAATCAGTCCAATAAAACCAAACAATTACCAGCTAATAGCAAAACAGTCAGCGCAGTACAACAGACCCACAGTGAGCAGAACAATAACACAAATAACTACAGTATTTACTTTTCTTATTTTCCTAACCCTGTGAAGCTGAGAATCCTCTACATCAAGATTAGAGGGGTCTGAAAAAACTGTTTTTACGGTTTAAACTTATCAAATAATATCTCAGACCTTCAATGTCATCTGAAATTTTTTCCTCTGAACTTGAGTTGTCCTCAACTGCACATAATCAGTTAAAGAAATATGTGGGTCTTGCAGGAAACACTCCACATTTATGGAAGCACCCTTAGGAAGGTCAGAATTCCCTGAACAATACTTCATCCAGAGGGAGGGTCCCACACCAAGACAAAGGTACAGAAGGGTGAGAAACATCATGTATACGGCAAGGAAGAGAGCATTCATGGTCTGAACTTTATTCTGAATTCCCTGAACTATTTTTGCAGTTTGAACTTATCAAATAATATCTCAGACCTTCAATATCATCTGAATTTTTTTCCTCTGAACTTGAGTTGTCCTAAAGAAATATGTGGGTCTTGCAGGGAACACTCCACATTTATGGAAGCACCCTTAGGAAGGTCAGAATTCCCTAAGCAATATCCAGTTGGTTGAAATCTTCTCCAAGAGGGAGGGTCCCACACCAAGACAAAGGTACAGAAGCGTGAGAAACATCATGTATACGGCAAGGAAGAGAGCATTCAAGGTCTGAACTTTATTCTCAACCCCAAACTTGGAGGGGAATCTCACAAATCTTTTTTCTTTTTGTCATCTTCCCCTCTGTGGAATCTAGCAAACAGGCATTTCCTCTTAAGGTGACCCACTTGCTGGCAGCCATAATAGTGGATGTTGAGATTCTCTCAGTGTACCGGCTGCACCCATGATCCAACATTTGACTTAAGGGAAATACTTTGGGGTCTTGGAACAGACACATCCCTCAAAGAGTGTAATTCGGTCTTTGCGCGTATTAGCCCTGTGTTCCAGATTCTCCTTTGTTTGTTCATCCATATAAAGATAATGGCTGATAGCATCACCAATTTTAGAGAAATATTTTCAGACCATAACCAATGGGGAGTGTATAGAAGTTAACCCAAACTGAAACTATTTTCATATGTTTTGTGTGAGGATTAAAACCTCTACACCATGGCCTAATCAAATAGGCCTTCGACAATAAACCAGTATTGCATGACATAATTCTCAGTTTCTAAGTTTGTTCCATGTATTCTAGGTTATAGAGGGCTAAGTCAATTTCTGCAGTCTAAAAAAACACCTATTCTTTAAATAAGGAAAAAAAAAAAAGAAGAGTTTTTGATAAGAAAGGTAATTATGATGTTTTTACTAGTTCAGAGAGTTACAATTTATTTCCTCCCCTTCTCTATGTTTGTTCTTCTTCTTCTAATGCAGGAGCATCCTGGTGTACAAGTAATCTTGCACAACCAAAAAAAATTGCATTTTCTTTTATTTGATTTTGTTGTAAATTTTTATTTTGATTGTAGAGGCATCATTTCAGGGCACTTTTCACACATTTCCAGTATATTAAAAATTAAATTATAATACCTATTGGATAGGTGACACTAAAGACTTGATTTTCAAGTGTTTTATACTCATAAAATGAATTTTACTTCATCAAATTGGAGGAGGAAAAATTTCAACACCGGGAAATGTGAGTAGGCCATTTATTCTAACTCCCTTATTTTAATATGGGTTATTTTAATATGCATTATGCTCTATTTTAATATTCTAACCCCCTGTCCCCATGCAGCTGCTTAAGTATGTTTTCTGCTTAAATTTAAGCAGTTTAAGCAGCTGGAGTGTTCCCATGCAAAAATAAATTATCTCAGAAAAGGATAATTTGGAATCTTTTAAGCAGCCACTGCTTAAGAATTGAAAATAAGCTGTTGAAAAAAGAAGGGGGCTGGAAATAAGCAACAGCTGCATAATTTCAAAGATGCCACATGGCTCCACTAATTTCTTTCCCTCTTTTTTAATATATCTTTATATTTTTTCTTTTGAATTTTTAATTGCAGAAGTTATTATTAACTATTATAAATTCAAATTTATGTTGACTTCTTAAAAATAAGCAGCAAAATAAAATGTTCATGGGGCCACCAGCTAAGCAGTGGCTGGTTATCAAAATAAGCGGTGGTTGCTAGCCAAAATAAGCAGTGCAGCTGCATGGGGACATGCCCTAACTTCCTTATTTTGGGCCATGCTTTGTCCTAAATGTCTGGTGGTTGCAGGAAGTGGAATAGTTGCATAAGGAGTGGTTACCATGAGTTACAATTTTCAGAGTGTCAAGTTGAAAAAGGGATGGAGTCTGGAATTGATTTTACAGGAGCAATGAAGAAGAAATAAATATGTATAGGTATGGAAATGAAGGAGGGCTAAAGGGAGAAAAGGTTATGAGTTGTTGGTGAAGTCTACAACATAGTTCCAGTGTTTAGAAATGAGTTTTTTGAGATTTTGGCTTGCAAATTAGCATGGTATTGATAGTAGAAAACACATAATGGGCATGTATTTCTATAAATGAATATAGGAGCTTTCATTGTACAAGTTTTCAGAAGAAAAGACTTCCATTTACAGTTCAATTTAATTTTCAAAAAATGATATGTCAGAAGTTTTATGTACATTTTCAAAAGTTCAATAGAATTAAATAAATATCATTGTAGATTTACTCCATTGCTATAAATATTCAATTTATTTGAAAATTTGAAATATTTGTTTAGTGATTGCTAAACTCAACACACCAATTTTGAAGCTCTTGGTCTTGTCCCTACATCATCCTCTACACTAGTAGATGAGCATCCATTCTTCATAATCATTGAAATCATCATCTTCAACCTTGACCAAAGCAGAGGACAATAAATGGTTAGTGATGGAGACGACAAGGGCAACTTGAGGGCATGATATTGATATTCGTTTAGGGTTTTGAAAGCTTTCTGGTGCATGAGGTTTGACTAGAGAATTCTTGGATGGGATTGGTCGCTCTCCTGTATCACCCCTTCAGTGACACAGGGACAAGATTGGTATCGTAGATGGTGCCACCTCACGTGAAGCTGGGGTTGCCTGTGACTGCATTTTGAGGAAGTTTAACCAAGATCCTGAATGGGGTGTCTTCCATGACTGTTGTGGATGCTTAGATCCAATGGCGATCTACTTATGGAAAAAGGTGTTGGTATTTCTACCGTTAGCAAGTAATCCTCTGATCCGTGGAAATTCATGGATGTGGGTGCTACAATAGGGTTTGGAGGCGTTGATAAATATTTCAATCAATTTATATCAATCACTTGATATTATTAGATTCATATTCAAATTGTATGAATGGATTGATATTTCAGTTGATTGGTTTTAATCAATTTATTTTAATTGATTGATTTGATATCAATGTGGGCGTTACAATAGGGTTTGGAGGTATTACTAGTGTCATTAGTTGATATTTCAATCAATTTATCAATCACTTGATATTAGATTGATATTTCAATCAAATTGTATTAATCTTTTTATATCAATTGATTGACTTTAATCAATTTATATTAATTAATTGATTTGATATTAATGTGGGTGCTATAATAGAGTTTGGAGGCACTAAAACAATATGGTTCGGATGCATTGATAGTGTCATTAATTGAAATTTCAATCAATTTATATCAATTATTCGATATCAATGGATTGATATTCCAATCGATTTATATCAATCTTTTGATAGCAATTAATTAATCTTAATCAATTTATATCAATATTTGATATTTCTATTGATTTATATTAATCCTTTGATATTAGTGGATTGATATTGCAATCGATTTATATCAATCCTTTAAAATGAATCAATTGATATGATTTGTATCAGTTGATTAATATCAATTATCAATCACTTAATATCAATTGCTATTATATTCATAATGATACAAAATTATATCAATTGATATCAACCGATTATATTAGCTTATTGATACAAATTTATATCAATTGATATAAATCTAATTTAATTGATTAATATTCATTTTCTATTGAGTGATTGATATAAATTTATACATAATTTATATATATATATATATATATATATATATATATATATATATATATATAGTTTATTAGTGGTACTAAATGTGAAAACATGTAAATTTAGTCATTGCAAACACATAAATTCAAATCAAGAAACAAGTGAAAAATAATCATCCACATTTACACATTGAATATAGTATGAAATGAAATTATTGATATGTAATTAGTCTTCTATGTCTAAATCAAATAGTAGCTATATATATTAAGTGAATAATATCATCTTGAATTTACAAACAAAATTTAACAATAGTAGGTATATTTTTTCCACAATCTATGAAGAATAGAATGTATGTGAATTAAACTATATATACTTTTTTAAATCAATACAAAATAAAGTCTTTAAATATATTGAAACAAGCCTAAAATTATACATCTAAAGATCTCGCTACATATTATTAGGTTCTCTCTATCTCTTATGATATCCAAAATAATTTTGTGCTCCACGGAACCTTATTAAGCCCTTTGTTTAGAATGAAGGGCTCAAAAGGATCCACATCATGATAACTCATTTATGCTAGTTCAAGGTGGTTTCATCTTTTTTAGAGAACTAATTGAACCATCTAGGGACTCAAACATGTATTTTAGTGTTCTTAAAAGTTTGTAAATTTTGACAATTTTAGTTACTTTATAGTATTTTTACTTTTATTAATTTTAGTGGGGACATAATTACTCTAGTTAGTGGGAGGGTAGGTGTTTTCTTTTTTTTTAAATAAGATTCATGTATTTTGACTCAGTGTTGGAAAAAGAAGAATTTTGGAATTTGGCTTTTATGATAAAATATTGTTACTATGTTTTTACTTTAGTTGGATATATTTAAGAGCCATGATCTTTTTTAGTCATTATTTGATGAATATTCTCTAATAATAAGGACTCAAATCATTATTATATATACAAATCATTTAAAATTAACATTAAATTATATTAATATTCAATGAACACATATGTTGTTCATATGTGTTTATATGTATATAAACACATATATCTAAAAATTTCCACCTAATTTGGGAGAATATAATATAGTAGCCAAGGAATCTGGGAATAGTAGGAGGGTAGATGAGAAAGAGAATGTTGAGCCTCATTAGGGTTTATGGTCCTTTTGGTACTTGATAGGAATTTAAGGTTTTCAAACACCAAGGGATAATTTTGAATGTGCCAAGAAATTTTGGGAATCTAATTCAGTGAAAAGAGGATTGAAGTACGAGGTTCAAGGAAATGGAAGGAATAAGGATATTTGAATTGGGGATGAATTTGCATGGGATCCCTAAAATTCCATAGGCTTCATAGGTTTTAAAACCTCAAAGGAACCAAAGAAATGAGATTAAGGTGTAAAAGTGCAAGATCCTCTAAAAATTTGAACTCTAAGGAATGAGAAAAGATATTGGGTTTGAGAATCCTAGAGGGAATGAGGACCAAGGTACTCGAGTTCAAGATTTAAGGGGAAGATAAAACCATGGGATAGAGTGCATAGGTCCTCGAAACCCATGAAATTTTAAGGTTTGAGGAGATAGGACTTTAGGGAAGAGAGGCAAAAGAAATGGTGAACATGTGACAAGGGGTTCTAGAAGAACTCAAAACTCTAATACATATAGTATAGGAGATCAAGGTTCAAAATTTTGGGGGAACTTGAAACCTTGACACTAAGCACAAAGGTTCCAAAAACCCTTGAAAATCTAAAAACCTAGCAAGGAATAGTTTGACTCATAGGATTTAGAATATATAACAAATTTTCTTATATCCTTCAACTCCACACTATAAATTCAATCATAATATTATTTTATGATCTTCCAAAAGCAACAAACTAAAAGTATTACATCTTTTCACTCTTGCAATAATTCTGGGGAATAAAGAATTGATGATGAAAGAACCCCTTAACCAATTTCACTAAGGAATTTAAGATTAAAAAAATTGAATGAACACCCTTAGATAATACTTAACCCAAGGGACTCAATAAGATGTTTCTCGTATTGATTATCAACAATGAGTGAATAGGGTCAAATACTCAAATGGGAGAAAAAAAATGAGGTTCAAATATTGGCTCTAGTTGGGTACATCTATCTCTTATAGTAATACTGAGAACCCACATCTCTGACAGTAGATCAACAAATTAGAAAAATAAAAGCCAATGTAAAGAAACAACAAAAAATGACACAAGATACACAAAAAAAAAACTATGTACTTAGGCTCATAGAACCTCACCCTCGAGATAATTAATGCTTGATATGTTGACCATGAACTAGTAGCTCCATTAATTCTCCATCTAGACTCTTTAGTTAAAAATGTATGAACTGCATATTTCAACAATTTGATAAGGATGAACCCATAAGGCTTCAAATTTCCCACATTTTCCTTTCTCTTAATATGTAGAGTTCCACATGAGGACAATGTCCCCATCCTAAAAACATCTCTTTACAACCCTCTTATCAAATAAATACTTCATTTTTTAATTATCTTAGCAAGTTTGTCTCATGGGTGGCCCTCTTGGACTTTTCTTTTTTTTCAACTTATACACTCTTTTGGAAATGACAATCCTCTTCAAATTCAATTGACTAAAAATCTCTCTAGATGACCTTATTACCAAATAAATACTTTATTTTATATTATCTCTATGGGTTTCTCTCATGGGTACCCCTCCTAGCTTCTTCATCTTTGGTCAACTCATGCACTCTTTGAGAAATGGTATCCCCTTCCCCTTCAAGTTGTTGTAGTAACTTGTATATTGGTATTTCTAGGTTGACTGGAAATTTTACCTTTGTTCCATAAACTTATTCAAAGAGATTCCTACCAATATCCTTCTTGTAGGCGATTCTATTTTCCCAAAAAGTGAACTTTAAATTATCATCCCACCTCTTCTTGTTTGCATCTAGAGTCTTCTTGATGATGTTCATGATGCACCTATTACTATATTTGGCTTCTCCATTTACCTATAGATGATAAGGGTGTGAATTTTTCAAAGAGATCCCATAATGAGAACACATAAATAATATCCTAAGATCTAAAACGCATCACGTTATCAACAACTATCTTTGATGACACACCAAACCTTGTGATGATGTTACTCAACAAGAATGCTATCACCAATTTTGATAGTATTTCTTGTGAGGATTGCCTCCACCCATTTGATGAAGTCATTAGTGACCACCAAAATCCATTTATATTCATTGCTATACCTTTTATAGATATACCCAATAAAATTAATATTTCATTGCTAGAATGGATCTTGAATTGAAATGGTTGTGAGAGAGAGCACCTAGACATTTTATCGTGCTAGAAAGTATTTTGGAAACATCACATATTTTGAAAAACTTGGTCATGCATCCCTAAATAATATTGGCCACAAATATCCTACTCTCATAATCTTAATGAGTATTAGTCCTAGACATAAAATTTTCACCACACAATCATTGGTGGCATTCCTTGATGACTTTAGTAGACTACTCCTTACCTAAAAATTTGAGTACACCATCAAGGTTTATCCATATTAATTGGCCTGAAAGTAATACATATCTCTAAGCTATCAAGTTTAATATTATTTTCTATCAATCATCTAGCCATGTAGACTATCTCAGATTTTTAAAATTAAAAATAATATCCTTATACCAAGGACAATCCTTCAAAGGACAAGGAGGAAGTGATGAGTCACATTCAACTTGATGCACTTTAATAGTATCCAAATTTGTATCAGTCATTAACTTTGTTTGGCTAGGACCTCTAACCAACTTGGTTGTCTTCACTTCCAAGTCATACTTATGATCTTATTGATCCATCTGCACCTTTTTCTTTATGCATCCTATTGTACAAAAATATATCTCATAATTGTATATAGCACATAGAAAGTAATTTTGGATCCTATGAGATAAGATATAAAAAAAATCACCACCTTAACAAGATCATAACTGTTATTCTCCATAATGGAGAAATTCAATTTAGCATCTCTCAAGTATTTGCTAAAGGAAAATATTGATTGTTCAAATCCATCATTGGTCTTTTGAAGCAAAACAATAACAATAGTGTAAAATGATGCAAATGAAAATAAATAAAAAGTTTGAATAATCAAGACTCATCAATATCGATGCCTTCTTAAGTGCTTGTTTAATCTTCATAAAGGAATCAATTGTTTCCATATCTCAATTACTTGGCTGTCCTCTTTTTATCACCTTACAAACAACCTTCATATTTTTGTAAAGTTATAAATATATCTCAATAACAAATTAATATTCCCAAAAAAATATTAGACCACCTTGACTATCTTGGGCCAAGGAAATGGGTAAATTTCTTTGACTCATGTTGTACCCAAAAATAAAAGTTTTGCTTCAATAAGGCATTTTGATTAAAATGGTCTAAATCTTGTAAAATTATCGTCAAAAGTTAGTTTTAGGTCAAACAAAGCATGGGATTTTTGTGGGTTTATTGTCTAGAGGATACTTACAAATTTTCAAAATTTTGAAAATTAGGGTTTTAGGCCCTTTGTTTAGGAAAAACCCTAAAAATAGGATCTTTCCAAAATTGATTGAAAATAATTTTGATTGGCTTATTTCACTTCATGATCACATTGGTCAAGTTAGAATCAAGAAAAAGATAGTTTAGCTCTAGTGGGTCTATTTGACTTTTTCGGGAGAAAAGTTAGGACCTCTGAGGTCATCAATGGTAGATGGCCAGTACCAGGTGTCGAAATCTAAGCCTCAAACACATCATAGAAAATTTTATGGTGAAAGATGCTCAAAAAGATGCTTCATGACTAAGGGAATTTTCAAAAGGTGAAAAATATTCTAAGTCTAGAAACAATACAACTTGTTACAAGGGAGATACTTTTGCAGTCAACGCCCTAGTCAACTGCGATTATTCCATACACATGAGAAATGGTGAAATCTGATCGTAGTGGTACTTTCATGTGTGACGATGCTTCAAGCGCCAATCAACCAGCTCGGCTTAACCGCGGTAAGCGTGCCACTATTGACCGGCCCTTGAGATTTGAGAGGCCCGAAATCACGGTTAACACTTGCAAGCGGTCATCTTCCTCTAGCATTTTACTGCTTTCCAATGAATCATCAAGTAAATCCATCACGATTTGTCCGAACATCGACAAACAACGGCAAAGGCAGAGGATGCTGAAGGTCAACAAACATCAAAAATGGCAGTCAATCACAAAAATTGCACCCCTGTAGCCCAGGGGCGCCCAAGAATAAAGCTTATCAAATGTCAGTTTTTGAGGTTATCATCTCTAGATGATCTTCCTGGCTTTAGTCCAGCTTCGCAAAGAACCTGTTCGCCAATCCATGAGAATTATCAAACGACAACAACAATTGATTCAGTGAGCACGTAAAATGGAGGATGAAATGAAAGTCAAAATGTCAAATGTATCCCTCTGAGGATAGGGGTGCCCTGAACTTTTAGTCCAACCCGGATGAGGAGTTTTTAATTGTAGATCTTCAAAGAATGCTCAGAATCCTTCTAGCTTCGCGATGAATCCAACAGTCAGCTCTCGGGACCTGTCAAACGCCCGTGAATGAAGATCAAGCGTAAAACACCAGAGACGAAAGCAAGTTGAAAAACATGCAAATTTGGTTGTGTTGAGAAAAATGCACCCTTCTTGGGAAAGGTGCCCAAATTTCTAGGACCTTAGATGCAGCTTTTTGACTTCATAACTCCCAAGAACATCTCTTCAAAGTTGTTCAATCTCCGTGATGAGATCATCAGCACAAACATCAGAGTAGTCAAACTCCTGGCAACGAGGGTTGAACTGGGGCGTTTCATCAAAGGTTACAAATTGCAAAATAAATCTCGAGGAGACAATTAAGCCCCTCTGACTAAAAGTAGCCAATTTGAGTAACATAAAATCAACTTCCGGACATTGCAATACGGTCATTCTTTCGAATTGAACTGGTTTCCATTCCATACCTCGGCATGTTTGCTGAGGAGTCATCGATACACAGCTCACAGTTGAAACCTGAGGAGGAGGTCAAATTGACAAGATTGAAAGCATCAAAAATGGTTAATGCGGTGAAAAGCGCACCCTTTTGGCAAAGGCGTAGGAATTTCAAGCTATCAAAACTAGTTTATGGGTTTACAACTCCGGCAACATCTCTTTTGGAGCGATCCGACTTCATGATGAATCTCGATAAGCTTCAAGATCAACCGGGCATCAAAATTCAAAAGTCAAGAGCATGAAATGAGTTCATCATGGCGGAAGTTGAAAATATTTTTTTAAAATTAACTCCCTCAAGCTTGGGTGCCGAAAGTCAAAGTGGGCCCAGTTGAATTTAAATAGTGATTTTTGCATGCTTCCTCTTGCATATGGCATCTTAAATTTAGAGGAGAACTTTCAGTTAATGAAGCATGCATAAGAATTAACTCCTCAATTAGGGTTGGCACACCTAACAGGTACTCTCACCTCCAAAATCTTATTTATTCAAGCTTGGGCATCATTTCTCCCTTATTTCTTGCAGGTTGAAGCTAAAATCAGCTATTTTCTCTCCAATGCCTTTTGAAGGAGCAAATGGAGGCCATTTTTAGTGTTCTTTGAGGTTCTTTGTTCAAGTTGCACAAAGGAATAATTTTTCATGCTTCATCTTTTCAGTATGTTCTTGCCAGGAATTCATCAAATTGGGGTTATACAAAGGCATTTTTCTTGAAGATTGAAGGAGGCAGTTGATAACTTCTATCTTCTCCCCCTCACATTTATTCTATCCTTGTCTTAGGTTTTCTCTTGCATGTCTAAGCAAGAATGTGAGTTTTTCAGAGATCGGCCATCTAGGTATGTTACGATTATAGTATTGGCAACAAAACCCACATGCCAAATTTTTTGAGAAAATTACCCCGCTGCCCCCTATTTTTAGGGTTTTAAAAAAAAATCATCATTTTGAAAAACAAAGAAAATGGGTTTGATCAGCACATTGGCAGCTACAAAACCCACATGCCAGATTTTTTGGGAAAAATAGCCCTTGCAACCCTTATAGCCCC
This sequence comes from Sequoia sempervirens, assembly GCA_007258455.2. Taxonomy (NCBI): domain Eukaryota; kingdom Viridiplantae; phylum Streptophyta; class Pinopsida; order Cupressales; family Cupressaceae; genus Sequoia; species Sequoia sempervirens. The sequence continues at coordinate 1,258,789,900 of VDFB02271358.1, read as the reverse complement.
TAGAGCTTCTCTTTCTGAAAAGTTGTTGCATGCCCAAGGAAAAGTCATTTTTTCGAATTTCTGATGATCTGGGTCAGCTTAGAAATACATTCTTAACAAAACCCACGTCTCAGAAATTTTTGAAAAAATTGCCCCTCGAGAAGCTATTTTTAGCCTCATCAAAAGTTATTTTAAGCTTCATTGGAAAAGTTGTCAAAACATATCTGTGTTTACAGTCAACAATCTAGTTTTTCAATATGCAATTCACTCAAACTGAATTCAAGACCAAATCGGTCTTGATTCACGATTTCATCAAAACAGTTGACATAAACTTGCATCAAGTGCATCCGGACATTGACTTGAACGCTTCAGAAGGTATAGACCAAACCACACTTTAGACATCAAGCACATCGAGGGGTTGATTGACAAAGCGATAATTCTCAAGTCCATGAATTCCATATGGTTTTGTACCTCATATATCTGATACCCTTTCAAGGCTAGTTTAGAGGGTTAAATACCGTTGGAACTTTGCATGTGCAACAAGTTCGTGTGCATTTCTCATAGCTAGAGTGTTCACAATCTAACTTCATGATTTAATCATGCAATACTCTTCCATTGAGGAAAAATCAAGAAAAGCGTCGAGAATCATGAAAGCTACATTAGAAGCGAGAGGGTCATCACTCGATTCGGGCGAGTTACCAATTATTGAACTACTAGTTTATGTGCAAATATTTCTAGGATTGCTCAAGTTGTTGACAACTTGATGAATTAATGAATTAAGGCATGTAGCGATCTCCATATGATAGAAATGATTAATTATTTCTTAGAAGAATGATTGCTAAAGAAATCCAACTAATGGAGTACGATTATAGCGTCCACCTTTCGAGGTGACGTGACACAAAGAGCTAACTTGATGCCTCTTTCAAGATAACTTGTCCCTGTCGGTCGCGAGTCTATTTTGGAGATACCTATGTACATATGGAGTTCTTGTTTAGTTTAGAATCAGTTAACTGAGGTAGTTTTTTCCAGTTAACTGTTAAGTTGCCTGCATTTATACATAGGAATAAATCTTGCATGTTGGCAAGACTAAATGTTAACTCAAGGAGATTTTAGGGTTCCCTACTCCTTTGAGATTCTATAAATAAGAGCAACCTTGGTCATTGTATTTTAACTTTTACTCGTGATAATAAATTTTTGTGCCACTTTCGCCTGCAATATTGCTATTTAGTATTGGTTCACATTATGTAAGAACAAGATTGTGTGTTTGTTTCATCATGCAAATCCTTTTCCAATTTATTGTTCAATGTCATGTTATAAAGTTGGTTTGATCGTCTATTGTGTGTTTTTTTCATCATGCAATTTGTTGTCCCAAATGTGCTAGTGTAATCTTTGATTGAAGTTGAGATAATAAAGTTAGGAGAGCCACATGCCTTTAATATAAAATTCTCAAATTCTTTCATGATTGTTGTTTCAATAATCTTTCTTTCAATCTACACCTTGAATAGAGTGTTACACCTCCTTGGGAATTTAGAGATAAGGATTATCGTTTAATGTTGTTTCTAGTAATCTATATTTCAACCTACACCTCGGACAGAGCACCTTGCCTCCTTGGGAATCTTGAGATTTGGCTTACCATTTTTATCTTGGTGCTCTCAGCTCTCATCCTGATGACGGATCATGGAGTGTGATCCAAAACGTTGATGCGAAAAATTCACACACAATCGAATCTAGAAATCACTTAGCAATAAGCATATTATGGATTGTGGAAACTTGATATCACTAATTACTATTTGAGTGTTTACTTGCATTAACTTTATTTAAGCATAAATCTAAAAGAGCAATGAGCCTTCGGATGCATTTTGAGAGACAGTTTGTTTAACTGATCCAACCATTCCCAATTGCTCCTAGATCCTCTGGCTCTAAATTACTTGAGGAGATAGGATAGTTATAGCTTTAGCTTAGTTGTAGTTAAGATCTGTAGAAACCAGAGAAAAACCTTAGCTGCAACGTATTTGGTTTTATAACCTTGTGCCTTTACCAGCTGAGTAAAAAAGATAGGAAATTAGATTACTTTACTTTTTTATGCATAACAACAAAGAGGGAGCTTCCCCTCCACATTTGAAGAGTAGTTTATCTGTGCATAGTTGTTTGTTTCCAATACGCACTCCAGAGGTGTGAATTGAAATGCCAACAACTCACTCAAGCTCAAACTTCACCCCCTCCTTAGACACAATATTTCCAAGAATCTTTTCTTATTCTACTCTAAATATACACTTCTTCATAGATTTAAGTAAATCCCATACTCTAAGCACCTCTAGAAGATCAAATCTTAGTGTTTGCAGTGATCATTTATATTATTGGAGTAATAATTTAATTCATATTGGTGGACTACCATAATTTCATTGATGAATCCAACAAAGGAAACATCCATTACCCTTTGACAATTTTATCCTACCTTATTCAACTTAGATGATATCCAAACCTAGAAAAACGTCCCCCATGGTATTGTGAAATATATTTTTGGTTGCTCAAACACCTTGGCCATGACTTGATTATACCCTAAAAATTATTCATCATTGACATCAGCTTTGACCCTATCACCACTTGTATTAAATGGTCCTAAAACATAAAAAATGTGGATACCTTAGATTTAGTTTCCAAAACCTAAGGTTAATGTTCCATCATTTCTAGTATTTCATTAGGATGCAAATCAACAAGGTGCATAGATTGACTTGCAACCTCCAAGGTGAGTCAATCAAACCTGGATCTGCATCTTTTTGAGTCTTAGGAATGAATTGGAAATTATTTGGAATTATTTCCCTAATTAAACTATATGACCTAATATGATAAATTCAATTTACCAAAATTAAACAAACTAAAACAGTAATTTGCAAGCGGATCTGGAAATTGTGGACTGATGTGTACCTACCTAGAAAAGTTGGTCTGGTTGTGCCTACAAGGACAGGGTTGCCCAATGGCTAATGAGTCTTTTTTAAGGTTTCTTTCTCAATTTTTGGGGTCCTCTGGTGTTGGATTTGAGCTTCTATTTTTTGGTTGTAAACTTATAAGAATGTTGTCAATAAATTTTGTAGGTGAGTTTTTGTGGCTTGAAAAAGTTGATGACAACAAATGCAATAATGCAAAATGGATCATCAAACTCTTTTTAATACTCTTCAAACCTGTAACTTGCACATTCACAAAGAGGGAAAATTTTGTGCCATATAGAGGTGTGCATCAGTCAAGCCCTGTGTAAGTGTTCCCACTTCCACAATGGAAATGTCAATGATAAACTGATAATGGAAAGGAAGGAAATAATGAATGAACACAATGTTGTAACTCACACCCTTTAATGGCCCTTCCCCAAAGGATTGAAGTCATGCACAACACTTCAAGTATTTGGATCTTTCTTGATAGATTTGCTTGAATGCTTGAATGCTTGGAGTCCTATAACAATGTTATCCTTCACAAAAGATGAACACACAAAATTTAACATGATGTTGGATCTTGAATTGCTGCAATAAACTTTGATAATGTTGCTCTTGAATTGCTCTTTTCAATAGTATTTTCTCAATATATGTTCACTTAGTGCTTGTTAGATTTCAAATGATAAAATAACTAGGTATTTATAGGTGCTTATCCAATTTCTCGAAAATTAGATTCCAAAAGTTCTTCATGTTTGAATTTTGGATGTTAAAATGCCACCAACAACATATTTGAATTTGGGTCCCGACTAAGAAGGGGGACTCAATCGCCCATGGGTGATTGGGTCCTGGCCCAAATTTGTAGAACACTCAAAGTCGGCGATAATTTAATGATTGGATGCATTTGTTTAATATTTGTCCTTCTTTAGAAAATGTTAAAAATTAGGCTTTGGAATGCATAATTTGGAGAATTAGGAGCTTAATTAAGTCCAATAAATTAGGGGGACAAAACATAATGTGAAATTGTTAAGGTATACAATTTTCTACACTACAGGTCCATACTAGGCAATGGATAGTTTCCCTTTAGGGACTTGATATTAAAATTTCTCAACTCCACACAAAACCTAATGTCCTCATTTCTCTTTCTCACTAGGACAACGTTAGACACCCACTTTAAATGTTTGATTAACTTGATAATTCTTACCCCCTAAATCTTGATTCTGAAAAAAAAAAAAAAAAAAAAAAGTGTGGGACTTATGGGTCTCTACGTCTCTCTAAAAGACTTTTTACTAACTTCTAGAAGAGTAGTTTTCTAGAACAAATCCTCTTTGTATGTCTTTATCTCATCGTATGACAAAGAAAATAACTTCTTATCCTTCTTTAAAATGTAATTAGCATATGCTTTTCTATTGGTCTAATATTTTTTCAACGTTAGATCATCCTAGGAGTTTCTTCAATTCCTAAAGTCATACACTCAACATCATTGACATGCCTACTCATATTTTGTAACAATCAACACTATCAAACATTCACTTCGAAGCTACTAGACCTCTTTGAATTACACTTGCCTTGAGCTATACAATCTTTTTTCCAAAGACTCCTTTCCATTATCTTCTTTTACCATGGGCTACCATTCAATGAATTTATTCTCAAAGTGATTGATGTGCATTAGGAAATCAAAAATTTCTCGTCATCATCAAAGACTTGTCAACTATAGATGTTGTCAAGAATGTTGAGTCTAGTGAGGATTTTAACACTATATTTACAATGGGGAGAAATCAAGGAACTATAAAATTTTAAGGAGAAAATAACAATGTAATTAGTTGTTACATTATCATTTATTTCTACCCATTTGATATCAAAAGCATAAAACACCTCAATAGTATCTCACACTGCATTCAAATACATCCTTAATCTTTTTCTCAAGTAGCAGACATGCCTCTAACATGAGACACCATAATTTATTTGTGTCGACCTCAATTCCACAATGAGATACTATAAATCCGAGAAGTTTTTCGGCATCTACACCAAAGACACACTTAAGAGGATTCAGCCTGATCTTATAGAGTTGAATCCTTTCAAAGATAAGACGAAGATTTCCTACGTGATCTTGACGCTTTTTTGCCATGATGTCATCAGCATAGTCTTCTAGAATTTTGTGAATGAAGTCATGAAATATTAGGGTCATCACTCATTGGTAAGTCACACCTACATTCTTTAACCCAAACAGCATAACCACATAGCAAAAGGTACCCCAAGGGGTAGTGAAGGTTGTCTTATACTAATATTTTGGGTTAATACGAATTTGGTTACAACCCGAGAAGCCATCCATGAAAGACAGCAAGGTATGTCCTATAGTCAAGTCTACAATCATATCGATATTAGGTAATGGAAAATCATCCTTAAGAAAAGCCTTATTAAGAGCACAAAAGTCAATGCAAACATGAATACAGCCATCAGGTTTGCTAACAGAAACGATATTTGAGATCCAAGGTGAATAGTCGATAGGACAAATAAAGCCTGCTTTTAGTAGCTTCTCTATCTCATTCTTAATCAATAATGCAACCTTGGGATTCATCTTTCAAATCTTTTGTTTTACGAGCTTAGCATTTGGACATAGCATGATATTGTGGACCACTATGGACTCATCAATACTAGGCATATCCTTGTATGACCAAGTGAAGATATCGGGATGAGAGTGTAATAGATCGAAATGTTCTTCAGCTTCTTTTGGAGAAAGGCACTTTCCAATCTTAATTACCTTTTAAGAGGATTTAGGAGCCATGAAAACTTTAATAGTATCTCCCTTGAGGAGAGGACTACGGTCATCAGGGTGAGGTATGGGAATGTCATCATCCACGTTAGATAGAAGAGCCTCCTCATCCACACTCAAGAGGGATTCTCCAAAGTATGCTTGTTTGTGCAAGCGATGCGGGAATCTTCACTTATGGTGAAAAGGAGGCAAGTGAGAGTAGGCACCTAAGAATTCTTCCAGTGCTTCCTCCAAAGGGAAGATGTCCAGAGGAACTTCATCGAGTTCTACCTTATCCTCAATCAACTCAAGATGAACTAAAATAAGAGGTTCAGCTGAAATCATGTTAACACTCCACCATGATTTTTGCATAGCTTGTTCAGGAGAGAAACCTAACCCCAAGTTACGCTTGTGAGGCCTAGCTTGGATAGGGACCTAAATTCCTTATTTGATACACCTAAGACCTTTGCACCCATAACCATACTTAGAAACGATCTTGTATCTAGGGCTATAAAATGTCTGTAAAGCTTGGGAAGAGGGTGGTTCCACAAAGAGAGCATCATTCCACCAATGGGTGTCAAATGGATCCACAAGACCACAGCCATCCTTCTCATCAGGACTATAAACATTAACCTCCTTAACAAAAGTGTGATTATCCTCCTCAACAAGGGAACAGTTGAGCTCCTTGATAGGGTCCCAATTGTCCTCCTCAACAGGAGGTTGATCGGCATTCTTAGCAGAGATATTTGAAGTTATGGGAAGGTCGAGGTGGATAGGATCTACCTTATATTCTCCAATGAAGAATTTAGAGAACTCCAAGAACCCCCAATCATCACCAAGACATGCATTTGGTTCAGAAGATGAAGTAGATGAGGAATACTTAGGACTTCTCGCTTTTGACTGTTCCTCATTAGGGACATTTGTTTCAGGGGAAGTCTCTATGGATGGCACCACTGAAGAACATGTCAATGCATCAAAGGTTAGCGAGGGAATGCAATTCTTAAGAGTGAAAACAACAGAAGCCCGACTGGTGGCTTCCAACTCACAAAGGTGAACAGTTTCGAGGTCAGCCTTGATAGTGACCACTTGATTGTTAGCTACAAATTTTATAGAGCGATGTAAAGTGGAAGTCACAACCCCCATATAGCGTGAATCCAAGGTCTTCCCAAAAGAATATTATAAGGCAATGAGCCAGGCATCACATAAACTAGAGTGGATAAGGCAACGAGTCCTAACCGCAAAGGCAAGATTATTGTGCATAAGACTTGACGACCAACATTATGAAATCCACAAATATACAAAGAAGTAGCTAAAGAAGAAGAATCAATTTTAATCTAAGGTAGTAGATCTATACCATAAATTTTGAGAGTCGAATCGGTGTTAACGAGGGCACATCTAATAGTAAAATTATTTACATTAACTATAATCATTAATGGGTTTGCTTGCTTCTACACATCCGAGGGCAAGAGTTCTTGTGGATAGAATGTGATATTCGGTGAATTTGCATGAATATGAACCATCAACGCATTAACATCCACTGGCCTAGTGGATGCAGGCAAGAGGATCTTTTGCAAAGCTTCCTAAAGCATACCTTGGTAAACCAAAGCAGTTTGAAGCAGATCCCAAAGTGAGATCTTAGTCGGAGTAACACGAAGTTGCTTGACAAGAACATAATCACCAAGTGCTTTAGTCCCAAGTTTAGGTGTTGAAGGAAGATTTAGTTGAGAAGGTGGTAAAAAAGTAGGAACCAAAGTAGGTTGAGATGTAGGTACAAAATATTGTTGATTCAAGTTATGTTAATTTCTTCTAGTGTTATATATGTGCCCTATGACATTGTAAGAGGAATATTTTGTAGCTTTTACGAACATTGTATACAAATCCATTGAGTCATTATGATATGGGACTCCACAGATAGAATGAATTCTCTTAGGTGAAGGGCTAGCTAGAGTCAAGTAAACAATGGGTCTTTTAGGCTTTTGAGGAGCCACGAAGACTACAATAACATTCACTAACTTCTCAGCTTGCGGAGAGGAAGTAGATGTTTGCGATGAAGAAGTTTGCTTAGGATATCTACGAATAGGGGAAGATGCTTCTAAGAAATCATCCAAAGCATCATCTAACATATCAAAATTTTCCATAGAGAAAACATCATCATAAACATTAACACATTGCAAAAAAAGATCTGAAATATTCACATCGGGTTCACCAAAATGTAGAGAAGGAGGATTCGCTACTCACGAGTCTCTTGATTTCCAAGAGAATCCCAAGGAGAGAACTACCCTAAACTACCTCAAGTTTTGCTTAGTCGGATTAGAAGTAGAATGAATAAATTGCAAAGAAAAGCCTAAAAGCATAATATTAAATGGAAGACAAGACAAACTACTACAGAGACTGAAAGAGCAGGATACTGAGATCTCTATTACAGAAGGAGCAACTCTTGACCAAAGGATGGCAATGTAGGATCAGGATGCCAGCGCAGCACACTAGATTCTGAGAGACGCGTTGGTGTCCTTTACAGATAGAGCGCTAAACCTTTAGACATAAATACTACCAACCCACTAACTAACTCAAATACGATATCCATTTATTCAAGTAAATTGACAGAAAGTAAGAAATACAAGAAATACACAAAGGAATAGAGAACCAACTTCAAAAATTTCTTGTGTTTGAGATCTTCCTCCAAGGTTCACTCGAACATCCTACACACAAAACGAACGAGGATAAATGTTGGGGTTGTTTTAGAGGACTGCCTCAGTTAGTCCCCCATTTTGGTGTTCCCACCTCCATGGACAACCAGATAGATAGAGAAAATGGAAAAAAGGTAAACAAATACAAAGTGATAGAAGCCAACCCCATCAAGGAGGAGAACCTGTATCACCGAACAAAGCTGCAATAAGTTATCTATTCGCAAATAAACAAGAAGCAAGAGAGTGTTACCAACAATCCGCACCCCCCTCTTGACTTGACAGACACACCGTTGATTGCTTGCAAGAGAGCTTTGGTTGTTGGAGGGACCTCAATCCAACAAAGCTTTGTTGTGGAAGCAAGATTGAGAAGAGAAAAGCAAAAATGTAGTAGAGTGAGAGAGTGAAGTGTTGGAGTTTTAGAACTTGCAAAATGAGGCCAAGGAATGAGTTTTGTGTTGTTGCTTGGGTGGGAGGATCCGTTACTCTCGAGTTTTTATTACAACGACACGCCTCGCAAGCCAAAGATTCCAAGATCCCTCGCTTCAAACTCAAAAATACGCAAAGATGCTAGCACATCGCGCAGGAATCCAGCTCATCATTTTTTCGAGAAACAAGGTGGCAAACCAATGTCACTTCGTCATTGGTCTTTATGGGGTTGAAATTGTGGAATTCCGACCCATAAGATTCTTGTCATGAATGCGACTAGATACAATAAATGCAAGGTCAACTACACAAATGTGAAATTGCCCCATAGTGCAATTTTACAACATTACAATATTTAATTGATAAAAAAATAATTATCTTTAATGTTAATCAATTTATAACTAAATAATAAATATCTTATAAAAATGTATATTAACTTTCAAAGTGGGTGCAACTTATCTTTTCACCTTATATTATGGGGAATCCTTAATGTGAGATATGTAGAGAGGGAATTTGATTATATGTGAAAACTTTGATATTTACTATGAAGTGCATGAAAGAAATTTTATGTGATGTCATTGAAGAAAAAGAGGGAAGGATTTGTTGAAATCTCAAGTTTTCTCATTTAATAATGTTTGTGGGATTTTTGACCTTTATAATTTTATCCAACATAAATTTTATATATTGTACATATTTTCACTTTATCTACTTTTTATTTATATTTTCTATTTATAAGTTTAAATGATTAATTGTCAAAAATATTAATCTCTAATGTTTTTTTTTTTTGCTCGGAAAAGTGGTTGTAAAGGGCCACCCCTTGAAATTTCAAAGAAAAATTATCATGGCTGCATCAAGTGGAGTTACAATGGGGAACCCATCCCTTATCTAAAGCCCAAGAACAATGACAAAAGAAAACTTAAATCCAAATCTACCATCCCATAACAAAGGTATGAGCAACAAGATGGATAAATGAAGACACCAAATCGTAATCTTTAATATAATAAAAAATTATTAAAGATATTTAGTCGATAGGCTATATATTGAGTGAACTTTCACTCAAAACCTGTCTCACGCCTGTATACAATCCTGTTTCATTGAAAAACAGCTCATGTCCGCAGAAATCTAATCGCGTCAGAACAACTACCGTGAAGACTTCCACCGAAATCTTTTTTCGCCGGATCCATGGCCCACTACCCATGCGCTTTTACGGAATCAGAAAATTAATGGAAACAAGGATTTTAAGTACAACTGCACTGCAAACCATTTCAAAAGGAACGCGCTCACAGATAAACCCTTCCCCATGTAATCTCTCAGCTTTCCTCTCCTACATTAAATATATGAATGAGCTGTCAGCATGGAACGCACAGTTTTAATTGAAGCATTAAAGAATTGCCTGGCACACACTTACTGTGACTTTATTGTATAGGACGGGACACATGGACTCCAAGCTCTCTGGAATGTACGTTGTTCTGTGGAAAAAATTTGCACCATACACGTTCAGAAATAAGAGCTCCTTAAGTGAACGTCGAGCTTTTAACATAGCTTTTTATGTAAACCTCTAGCCTTATTTTCTTTAGAAGAAAGGTATACTCCCCTCTGCTACGATTGTCTGATTATTTTCAGACCGAGAGTCTTTCTAGGGTTTTCACTTGGCTTTGAGATAGCACGTGCGAAAATTGAGATTAAGAAAATAGAGAAGGCGGTAGCCAAGCATGTGACCTTCTGCAAGCGGAGGAGGGGTTTGCTCGAGAAAGCGCAGGCTTTGTATTTTTTGTGAAGTGGATTATAGCCTCATCATATTTTCTACATCTGGAAAGCTCTTCAAATTTGCAAATTCCAGGTATTCTTACTGTTATTTTACTGTTTCTTAGGAAAATAAATGAATTGATAAAATAAAAGACAATTTCAGGCACAAAAAATGAACTAGCTCTGTATAGATTTTCCAAAAATAGACAACTCACTAAAACCATGGCAAGTGACTTACCCTCTAGATTCTGCACAAATTGTACACCTATGTACATGAATGAGTGCAAAACTGCATTTTGGGGAATATCTTATTTTCTACATCACTAGATAAACAGCTTAAGCTTCTACACCAAAATTTCATTTTCTTAGCCCTTTATTAGGTAATTCCAATTACCGATAGAACAACAATCATGAGATAAGATATTAGCCCATTTAAATTTCAGTTCCTTAACCCCCTACCGCGTAGAACTCTCTTATTTCCACTGCGAACTTCCCCCAAGGCATGTAATGCCTCCCAGTCCTTTTTAGCTCCGTCTCATGACGAACAATTGACGGTTTCTTGATAGGTGCAGAAGGTGTCTCCTTGGGTGTGATAGGCATCCAACCCTTCTACGTGGCCTCTTTCAAAACGCCCTATAGAAACATGTCCTCCAAATCTTTTTCATTTAATGCCAGCTTTGACCAAGCGTTGGACAAGAACAAACATTTCACGGAAACGGAGTTTTTAAAACACCATATTAGGAGTAGCACCAAGTCTATACTGTCGCATGACGGTTTCTCCATCTTGCCTTCACTCACACACAGAAACACCAGAAACTGTAGGCAAATATAAGCTAAAAACCTACAACATACTGCAGAAGAACCCATTTGTTGTGCTGAATTATACAAAGATATTGGTGAAACAGGTGGCCTTTATATTGAAAGCTAGAAAACATTTGTGTGATGATAACTGAGCCTCGAAGCCACCTGGAATGTGGTGCATATAAAAAATAAATATAGGAAATCTCCCTACATTCAACTTTTTTTTTTAAATGTTTCTTTAACGCATGTCCTCCAACATGATTATCGAATAAAGCAATGCTATGGAAAGAAATCCCATTATTAGGAAGAATAAAAAACCATGGCCAATTACAAGACAAGATAAAGCAATGAAAACACAAATATATTACCTTGAAATATTTCAAGAGCACATTATTAATCAACTCAATACTTTCAATGTGTACAAATTTTATATATTAGGTTGGCTTTTATGTATATGGTTATAATTTGGTGTTTTGTGTGTTACTTAAGATCCTTTAACCTATTTGTTTTTGGACTCCGCTCTATGTAGTGCATTTTGTGTGTGGATGGCATGATTAAAGAATCCATTAAAAGTCAATGCTTGGAGATTTCCCCCATAAAATAAAATTATACATCGTATTCTATTTTTTTTAATTTTTTGAATGGAAATATTGTTTTCTTTTAAATTAACAATCGGAACATTTTTAAGTTTTAAAAGTGATTGATGAATAGTTGTAATTCAATTTGTAAAAGTGGGTTTCTCTTTTGTTTTTGCTAGTTCATTTTTTTTTTAAGCATAAAAAACTTTTACTAGAAAATGTTTATATTTTATTTATGAAATAGCTAAAAAAGAAAGACAAGGCTTACCTTTTATAGCTATATCTAGAATGAAATCAATAAATGGTTTAAGGATAGATCCACCATTTTCCTTCGATCAATATTTAAGAATGGAAAATAATCCATACACAATTATCAAAAAAAAGGAAGAGTGTCAACTACATCTTCTCTCATTATGATGAGTATAGGTACACAATGGAATTTCACCCTTCTCTGCATAAAATTTATTTGTTTTATTTTCCTTACCATCTTCATATTATACTCATTAATATTTGTACATTTACACAACTTCATTGCATGTAGCTGGATTTTCTAAATTTGTATACTTCTACAACAACTATGTTGATCGTGCTACTGATCTATTGTTTTCTAACCAACAACTACTTTCACTTTTAATGTGCCTTGTATTGTTTGGATAAAGTTAGCTTTGCATTTATGTTGTGAGTCCGCTAACTTTTTCATTGACTATGTAGGAAAAAAAAAAAGGAATGGAAAAAAAAGTATGTGACAGATCATTCCATATTAGCACATGGAATCATTGGATACAATATCAGCACAGTTGTAATAGTTGCAAATATTTCATTCAATTTTCAATCTCCAACTATGTCATGTTCAAAAATCTTATAATTTTTGCAAATCACAATTGACATTGCTGCAAATCATTCATTGAGTTTTCAATCTCCAAATATGTATTACAGGAATTTTGTATATAGTGCAAACAAGATTATATATATTTTAAACTACACTTCCTTTCCATGTTTTCTTCTATATGATTTTCTATCGGCGTAACCCTTGCACCCCCTCTGGTGCAAGTGCTAGTATATTTATTTTTACATATTTTGCTTCTAAATTTACTTGAAAACAACCAAAAAATTTAATCTCTATAATCCTTATTATTTTAACATTGAGAAGCCAACTATGAGCTTGAGCCTAAACAAAATGATGGGCGAGAAATCCCCAATGAACAATGCATCACCATGTAGAAAGAGTAATAATAAACACAGGATTAAAATTGTTCCTCTTGATGAGAACTGTGAGAGGTAATGGAAATTACAATCATACAGTTTTGCTGACATGGCCTCGTAAACTGTGTAGTGGAAATAAATAGCAAAGGGGATGAAAGTCCAGTGGATAAAAGTGTGAAGTCCATGTTGAGAATACAAGGGAGGGATAACACCAAGGTGGGGATCCCAATCATCCCCTGGTGCAGTTGCCATTGGAGATCACCATTTAATCTTTTGATGCCATAGCCAGAACTGAGTGGTCATAATTTCTTCACGAGAAACTAGACTAATTTATTGTTGGGGTAGTTGTCTGTATGAGAAGAGGAGGCAGTTGGTCTGCAGGGAGTGAAGTATTATGGGGTTGTAAAGCCCAAGATTGGATTCAAATCCGTGAGCTGCATCATATCTTGTCTCCCATGTTAGACAGACTGGCGGTAGTTGATGCTCATTAATGGAGCAGTATATAGATATTTGTGCAAAATTCTTACAAGTGATATTTGATAATGTTAAAGAATTTAAAACAAGACTAAATAATTTAGAATGGAAGACAATCTAAGACAAAAAAAAAAATTGGTATTGAAATAATGCAAAATACATAGAATGAAATGCAGTTATAAACTGCAGATAAACTAATCAGTCTTAATGGTCAAAACATAGCCACCAACAGTAGCAATCTGACAAACATCAGACGACATATCATCAAAACATAAACAGCCATAGTCTAAGCATCAAAGATTACAAAAACATCAATAGATTTCACCAAAAAGATACATTCCAGCTGTAGCAAACTGGAACAGCAACAATGCCAAACTAGAACAGCCAAACTGAACTGTAGAGCAGCAACATAAACATTGTCAAACTGTAGCAGCAGAGTCAAAACTGGGATCTTAGAGCTTGTGCAGTATGGAGATGTTTTTTACTTAACAGTTAGTTCACTTGAAGTTTGATTCGCTGAATTTTGACCTTTAACTTACGATTCTTCTTGAATTCCGCCTGCAATTGTGAAAACAAAGAAACAAGACAATAAAAAATATCAGAGTAAAGCTTTAAAAGTTTCTTGTGATCACTATGAATATTAAAAAATTGTTTCACATCTGATTCTCCATAAATGCAACAAGATAACCTATCTAACACTAACAGCAATAACATTATCATGGAGGCCTGTCCCAAGAAGAGCCTCTTTCCATTTAACTTATGATCAAAAATAGCAAGCCATTAAATATAGAGTTCCATTGCTTTTTAATAAGCTGGCATCCCCAAAAAGTATGGCTTATATCTTCATTTTTTTAACAAAAAGGACATTAAATCAGTTGTAATCTAATGCATTTTAACCTGCCACCAATGGGCAACTTGCAGTGAAGTACTTTCCAAGCAAGTAATTGAGCATCTGAAGTAGCTTTTGTTTTCTAAATTTGACCAAAAAGTTTTGCCCAAAAATTTTCATTATATTGCAATGTCACTTAAGATTTAAGCGGGGATTCAAAGGCAAGACAGGAAGCAACTGCAAATATATATAATTTTTAAAGAAAACCTTAGGAAATTATAAGCTGCCAGCCATAGCCAATCTTTAAAAAAAACTGCAATAGATAGGAGTACATAATTTCATAGACAAATCCAACGGAACCAATGAACACACAAAAATCAAGAAAGGTCTAAATTTATTGCTCAAATTAAATTTTTCTTTATAGTATGCCATGGCAGCCAACTCAAAGTAGAAAAATCCCAAAGACCACCAACGTTACAAACTCCTTTTTTGAACAGAAAATATGACTGTTTTGGAAAGCTTAAAGCTAGACGTAGTCATAATAACGGATGAGTTTGTTCCACCAAATGGAAGAAGTGGAGACGTTGAACCAATGTTGAAGAGAGGCGGCTCTCCATTGTAGAAGATGACAAATACATTGCCGAGCCTTCCAAATTGATTGAAGGGATGGAGAGGCATTAATTGAAAAGAACGGTGCATGAAGGATTTTATCAAGCCATCCCACTGATTGCCATCTACCTTTAATTGAAGTTGAGTTAATTTTGTTCCTTATAAGAATCTTCCAAGGCTCCTCACCTTTAACGGCTCTTATAATCTATTTAGCAGTCAAACAGATACCTTGATATTTTGGATCAATTAATCCCAGACCACCTTTGTATTTAGGTTGGATGCAATGACTCCACGATGTGGATATAAATCCCATGTTGTCATCCCATTTAGTCCATAAAAACTGTCGAATAAGCTTAATTACGTCTTCATAACCTTTGTTAGAAGGCATCCAGCAAGATTAATAATAAACATGTGTGGCAAGAAAGATTTTATTGGCAACTTGGATTTTACCAGCCAAGGAGAGAAACTTATTTTCCCAACTGAAAAGCTTATTTTTTAGCCTATTAAGATACCAACTCCACATATCAGAGAGGGAAACCCCAAAACCAAAAGGTATCCCAAGATACCTGATGATTTCTCCATGTTTAATATGCTTCCATTCTCGAGGAATCCAAGGAGGAGTAGGTCCTGCCTGAACCATTAAGAATTCAGTTTTATCATGAGCAAGTTTAGAACTTGAAACGTATAATTCCAGAATTTCCAACACATTAGAAAAAAAAATTTCAGAATTTTGTAAAAATAGTAAATTGTCATCAGCATAATGCAAGTTAATAACATCAACATCTTTCGGAATAGAGATTCCAGCAATGAGCTTCATTTTATTGGCACTTTGACGCATATAGCCCAACGCATCAATTGTGAGGACATACAAATAAGGAGCAAGAGAGCATCCTTGCCGAATAGATCCTTTGTAGGGGAAAGGAGTCTGTCATCGTATCATTGATAATGATTTGAGCATTAGCATCTTGAAATAGCATTTGAATATGTGCTCGAAATTTAGGCCCAAACCCCTACCATTGCAGCATGTTAAGGATAAAGTTCCACTGAATTCTATCATAACCTTTGTCGAAGTCAAGTTAATTAAAATTGCATTTTGACTAGTTTGTTGGGCCCAATTACATGTTTCCCAAGCCAAAATAAGGTTTTCAAGAATAAATCTGCCAACAATAAAACTTGTTTGTTCATCTCTTAACAATTTCTTGCACCATAGGTTTAATCCTAAGAGGCAGGGCCTTTGCAATTATTTTGTAGGATGTGTTAAGCAAAGTGATAGGACGCCAACCGGAAATAGTATCCTCACTTTTTCCTTTGGGAAGAAGTTTGATTATGCCTCCATTAATAATTGGACCTAAGTTTAAATGATTAATTGTAAATAGCTCAAATGGGATTAGTATGGTCCTTTACATAAGGGATTCAGAGGTGTTGGGTCTTTGCAAGTAGGTTCAAGATCAAATGTATTGGCTCTTCTTGACATTTTGAAAATACAACCTCTCAAGTGTGGCACCCATATGTAATCTTTTGTTCTTGTACATGTGTAATATACAATGCATGAAAATAAGAATGAAAGAAAAACAAAATGTGGCGTTTGTAGTAAAGATGAACCTTATTTTCAAAAGAATGGGTTGGATCTACTTTCATAACCACGGCTTGCCTAGGATTATTTTCATATCAATAAT
>VDFB02271358.1:1258659437-1258773122 GCA_007258455.2 Sequoia sempervirens | reverse complement strand
ATTAAACATGAAAGATTGAAGTCTTGGTACAGAGTATTTCTTCAACTGAGTTGCATAAATAGAAAAACAAACATCATGTGCGTTCTATGATTAATAAGTGTATGCACATTCATCATCTAATAAGTGTATGAGAGACTTGCAAATCAGCTAATGATCTTAAGCTATCTGTTGCATCACTGAGGGTCTGAGGCTCTTAAAATACCAGGAAATTTATGTTAAATTAGCTAGCTTTAAACCTGACACAATACCAAATTAAAAAAAAGAAAAAAAAGGAGTAGCACTTAGATTAACAAGACAATTATTAAACTTACAATAATCTCGCATTCCTTTCAAAAGTTTGAACAAAACATTTCGCACGTCTACTATCAACCATTTCTACAAGATTATTGCATGAGCAAATCTGAAAGATCCACAACAAGCAGTTAAGTACCTACTCAACTAGTAAAACACACTACTTAGAGTTGATGAATTCCTGAAAAAATCAGAAGTCAATTATCAGCAATTTAAAGAAAAGCAGTTACCAGTCTCTTCTTAGTGACAGCAACTTGCACCTAAGCAGTGGCCCTTTCGCATCTACCATTGTTTGCAAATATAAAAATGAGCATGAATTCTGAATAATAACATTTCCATTGATGAACCCCAAGGTCGAGACTGACTATTTTTGCATCTCATGCACACTGAATACTTTAATTCAGCTTACCTGACAAAGCAAAAACCATCAAAATCTGCACAAAAGAAATGTCAGTCCTCGCATCTCATCATGAGGGCAGGAAGGTTCAAGCATTGGGTCTTTTAGGAGTTGCAGCCACATTGCCCAATTTCTCTGCTAATTCATTACCAAACAGAAACAGACACTGTGCAAAACTGAAACCAGTAATTTTTTTCTTTGATGAAATAGACCTATTTATTACTAATAAAAACAAATGCAGCCTATCTACAAAAAAACAGACAAAACGGGATTAATTTGAATTAAGGATTACAATGACATATAATTCAAAGCTAACTAATGTTCAGAAGCAGCAAGCATGTGTTATCACATGCCCTAACAAGTCAAGCCTAATTTCTCCCCTTCAAAGTTTTATATCAGATTCTTTTAACTCTGCAGTCCAATCAAACCAACCTAAATTTACAGAGAACAAAAAAATTAAAAAACTGGGTTGTGTTTCTATTCACTTAACATTCAATTAAGCCTTTCTGTTACTGCAGCATAGATAAGTTTCATGTTTCACTCTTTAAATCCTCATTCTATGGATCTAACACTTATTTTATGAATGGGGCTCTCAGATTTTAATACCTAGAAGATTGTGATGCGGATGAATCAATCCCAAGCAAAAGAACTGTAATTTAAAATTCAACTTATGGATGGGGTTCTTAGTTATTATAACCAGGTGGATTGTGATGCAGGCAACAAGGCCAAACAAAATAACAAATAATTCTACACTTATGCTAAACTCAATAAAAAAAAATAAGCAGCTGTAATTTTTTGGCTAAACTTACATTACAATATCGGAATCTTCTCATCTAAACCCACCCAGCAGCGGCAACCTTTTGACATCGCAAGGCCATTGAATTTATAAGATATCTACTGTGTAGCAAGGAAATTGAACGGTCTCATTCCAGGTATTTGCAGACCCTGCACATGCAATCCCAGCAAAATCAACTATAATTTACCGCTTACATAAGCCCTCAAAAAATTGAAGACATAGCAGAACAAATGCTAACAATTCAACTATTAATCCAATGAGTTATTGTAGGATATTCTTCAAAAGGTTGACCGGTGTTCAAAAAGCCCTGCCGCAATGCGGCGGTCAATAACCCTAACGGACGGGGTGTACCAATCCTGGGGTACGGCCATGGAAAGCTCAATCCAGATTTAGAAACCCCCATCACAAGAAGGTTGTGGCGTAGATATTACCCACGTCATGTCAATGGTGAACCACAACCTCAATCAGGGATTTCCCCATCAAAAGAAAAATAATTCAATTATATCACAGATTGGCCGGTCGATCTCTGCAACGCACGTCTACTTCGGAAACCTAAAACCTGCTATACACTTTCACCCGTAACATTTCGAACCTATTATAACCAGAGTGTTGTCTACTGCAGCCTATTCTAACCTGACATACGCCAAAAACCTTAACCCATAAAATTTCTTAGAAATTCTAGGGTTTTCCGTGGCTCGCATAGGGGAAATCAACGTGAAATCCTAATTCACAACGGATCATAAACTGCAATAAACTATACAGACGAAATTTCAGCCAGCAAATCCACCCACATTCCACGAAAATAAAGGCAAAAAAACGTGAATTCAACATATGGCATCGGGAAACCATAAAATGCCTTAAAAATACAGAAACATTTTTTTAATTATTGTTCAAGTTCTCGATTGCATTTGCAGCAAAAACATATATATACACGTCAACTGCTAAAAAACACATTCCATTTACTGAGATTTACGACAATTACCCCATTAGCGTGGAAATTTTCCTGCACAACAGCGCATCGTGAATCTCGGGCAAGTGACGGAGAATTGTTGGACCGACAGACAACAGAATTGAAGGTGAGAATAAATCTACAGTAATCTCTGCTTCAGACTATTAACGCCACCAGCGGCATGAAATACTCTACGTTACGAACAAACCCTGGATGTCGGCCGCTGCAGCATTACAATGCGCTACACGCTTCGTTTAGCTTTTCTTTTACTTTGTTTCTTTGTTCGCATGACGCATATTCTCGTTTACAGTTAATGTGTGTAGCGGTACCTCCACGTTGGACAATCTCTCTGTTCTAACTGGACGCCATTTGCTGACTGGCCACTCATTATCGTCTGCTAGAAATTGTGACCGTCTTACGCTTTATTTTTTTAGTATTTGTTGTTTTTGTTTCCGGTGGCAATGCAACTATCACACCTCTACCTATAAGTCGCTTTCTTGCACAGCAAATATAGGCGTTACGGAACATTTTATTTAATTTTTAATTAATGCGATTCGGTGGATTCAAATGCTCCAGTTGTCTTTTTGCATTAAGTTTATTTTTTTCTTAACACTTTTCTAATTATTGATTTAAATGTCAAACATCATTTAATTAATGAAATGATATTAATAATATTTTAAGAGTGTTTCTGTTATTCTCATAGTGTAGATTGAGAAAATAGTATTTTTTATTTTATTTTGTTAATTTATGTTTATTTTGGTCTTGTTATAATTAAAATATATTGTCTTTACATTCAATTTGTCTTATTTTGTTTGTATGTAAGATAGTAAGATAGTAAGATTTTGAAGTCTATCATCAATTAGCTTACCTCAATCTCTAATGATCTAGATCAAAGCTCGCTACAACCATTCTTAAATCCTAAACAAGACTGTAGATGTATATATGTCTACTTAATTCAATCTTATCTTCTTGTCTCTCTTGGCTAGTCCTTTTGAATATTCTAATTGTTACCCATCAGCTTGCATGCTAAATTTTTCAAATTGTGCACCTAGGATCTTGTATTTGAGAATAAGCCCTAGAACATTAGTCGCTATGAAGGTGGATAATCTAAGGATCCAAACATATTGAAAGTTAATACTTTCATTTTTGCATCAATATTAACATTCATATATAGTATATTATGCACTTGCAATTTATGTCTTTTGTGTCTTCCATCTTGTCACATTAGTAAACATAGATTAACTACAATCAAGCAAGTCAAACACATTTCTCTTTGTCATAATAGGTCCCCATGTTAATGTTATATTTTATTCACCATGGATATATTATATTCTAAGGATGATATTGCACCAATTTAATAAGTTTGCTTGGGATGATTAGGATATTTGATTATTTTCACCTAAGTAGCTAATAATGGCATGTGTATACGTTCACTTGAGGTACATAAGTGTCACCACTACCTCATCCACTCGTGATCGATGGTAGTTAGGTATCACCTCTATTTAGTCAAGGTTACCTCTGTCTCAATTAGACTAAGTTAACTCGCCTCTTGATTGAGAGTAACTAAGAGTTAACACATACCTCTTGGACTTGTTACCTCCTTGATGTATGCATCTAAGATGCCTACATATTTGTATATTACTTTTTGATACAAACTCTATACCATATGTAACTTGGAAAAATGAGATTAAACATAATAGAGGCAATGAATTAACACAGTAAGCCACAAAGACTGCAATTCAAAATCCAATACAAATCCAAATCAACAAATAGAATGCAAGTAACACAATAAAATATGAATTAAGAAAGCATTAATATTACCTTCACCGTGTTGACATGACCTACAATTCAAAATCCAATACAAATCCAAATCAACAAATAGAATGCAAGCAACACAATAAAATTATGAATTAAGAAAGCATTAATATTACCTTCACCGTGTTGACATGACTTACATCCATTCTTCTCCTTTGCTTTGCTCATACATTTGGTATGCACTTCTTTGCTTTGAGCTCAAAAGTGTGTGAAAAATATCAATGATGCAAAACTCCAAAGTTCATGATTAGCCATCAAAGAGATATGAGGGCTATAGAAATGTATGATTTGAATGGACGATCCAGATTAAGAGGTGAAAGATCGAGATCAACGGTTGAGGATTGTTGAGAGGAATTGATTAGGGAGTTAATTGACTGCAACTAGTTGTAGGATTCCAATTAACTATTTGCATGAGCAATTGATTGAAGAGTTAAGTGATTTGATTGCTTCATTAACTCACACTGAGTGGGAGTGAACTGATTTGATTGAGGAGAGAAGTGGAATTGATTATCCAGTCGACTGGAAGAAAGTGGTCGTTAAGAACGAGGTGGAATATGTGTGAGATAATAATTAATTAAATGAATTAATTATTAGAGGAATGTGCAAGATTAAATTCATTAAATAAATAAAATAACTAATTTTATTTATTTTGGAAGAAGATAATATTTGAGAAATAAATTAAATAATTAAAAATAATTATTTAATTCAGGAAGTAAGAACTTGCATGAGTATTTAATAATTAAATAAATTTAATTATTATTTACATACATGCAAGATTGAATTAATTAAATAAATAAAATAAATGATTTTATTTGTTTGTAGAAGAAGATAATGTTGAAGAATTAAATTAAATAAATAAAATAATTACTTAATTTAAGAAGTGAGAATTAATTTAAAAAATAAATTATTTAATCTTGGAGATAAGAACTAGATAAGGAATTTGCATGAGATTCAAAATTAATTAATTATTAAAGGAATGTGCAAGTGGGATTTAGATAAATAAATTAAATGTTTTATTTATCATTAATGAATGGATAATGTTGAGAGATTAGAGGATAATTAAGGTAATTATTTAATTTAGAAAGAGGAAAAGTGAACAATTAAATAATAATTATTTGATTTTGGAAGGGATAATGGATGATTAATTAAATAATATTAATTTATTTAATTAATTTAGAAGAAAAAAGATAATTAAAAACGTAATTAAATAGGAGTGGTGGGCCTAGCTCAATTGGCTAAAGCATCCTGTTGCAAGCAAGAGGTCACGAGGTCTAGTCTCCCTACCATCCCCATAGTACTAGAGGACATGTTGCACCAGCGTCACCAATCACATGGAAAAAGTTTACCAAAAGCAGTATAGTTTATAGGGGGCGGCTACCCAATTTTGATTCTTGCAGTCTAAAAAAAAGGACGTAATTAAACAAATTGAATTTATTTAATTAATCAAGAAGATAAATAGGAGTTAAAGACAATTAAATAAGGGACAGGGGGCCTAGCTCGATTGGCTAAAGCATCTCAAGAAGATAAATAGGAGTTAAAGACATAATTAAGGGACAAGGGGCCTAGCTTGATTGGCTAAAGCATCCTATTGTAGGCAAGAGGTCACGAGGTCTAGTCTCCCCCCGTCCCCATGGTACCAAAGGGCATGTTGTGCCAGCGTCACCGACGTTGGAGATAGGTTGCCATTAAATTACAAATCCTAAACATTAATTATTTCATGTATCTCCTTGATTCTTGGAATGTGTTCAACAACACTAAGATTATTGTGAGATTAATATTTGATGAAATAATCATGATTATTGACATTTGTAATTAATTTTAAATGTAAAAAGCATGTGAGGGCGTCCATAGTGAGTTCCTAAATAATAGGGACACATGGGACACTCACATGGTAAGGTGAAACTCACCTTGTGTCCAGTTAACTATACAAAGTAACAGTTAACACTTTTGAATGCATGTAAAGATCCTAGAAGTTAGGATTTGATGTTTGCATGCTTGAAGTTGATTAAGTTGATTAAGATCGGTTTAGTTGATTCAGTTAAGTTGATTCAGTTCAGTTGATTCGGTTAATCAATTTAGTGTTGGTTTAGTTCGATTGATTCGGTTGGTTCATTATCTTGGTTGCATGCAAGTGCATGTTGCATGCATGTTGGTTATTTTGAGTTGTATGTAGTTAGCTTCAGTTAACTTGTAATGCATGGCTAATAACATTGAGTTTTATGACAGATAACAGGGACTACCTCCAATTAACAAGGGATGACCATTCTTTGGGAATGGTGTTGAGTAAATGTTTCAGTTAACTATAAAGCACTTGAAGCCAACTTGGGCCCAGATGCTTTATTGGAATTAATTCAATGCATGATAAAATATTTCGAAGAGTTAAGTAGCTTTACTTAAAGGCCATCTTTGAGAATAACTTTGGAATTATCACCGAAGTGAAGAAGTTGTAGCTTCAGTTTGGGACACCCAAATGCATGATGCACATGTTGTAAGCTTTAGTCTTCACTGAATAACTCTACTTGAAGGAATATGGCATACCTTTTCAAGGGCTTGAGCTTATGCATTGTAATTATCACCATTTGGAGATTACAAGGTTGCATATTGTCTCTATATCTCATTCAAGTTGAATAGAGTTTTCAGTTTGTTATTGCAGTGTGAAGAAGATTGGTAAAGACGAAGAAGCATTCTCAAGCAAGAATTGGAGCTATTGTAATTGAGTTTGAATAATAGAATAATTCTTGGTGGAGTTTTTTTTCCCGAAAGGGTTTCTCCACGGTATATCTTGTGTGATCCTTCTATTATCCTGTCTAGTTCTTCTAAATAATTATCTCTACATTCTACAACAGTAAAATGGATTAATCAAGATAATCATCCACAAAGAATTTATGTAACAAAGAAAAGACTTACTTAGAACAGCAATTTTGAAGTTTTACATAGTATTAAGCTAAGAAAACACCTCATTTTTCAACAACCGGTCATGTGAAAAAATTTTACCAAGTGCACTACAGTTTATAGGGGGGCTACCTGATTCCTACAGTCTAAAAAAAATAAGACACAATTAAATAAATTGAATTTATTTAATTAATAAGGAAGATAAATAGGATTTAAAGACATAATTAAATAAATAGGATTTATTTAATTAATTAAGAAGAAGAATAATAAAGTGAATAGACACAATTAAATAATTTGAATTTATTTAATTAATGAGGAAGATAAATAGGAGTTAAAGACATAATTAAATAAATAGGATTTATTTAATTAATTAAGAAGATTAGTAATAAAGTGAATTAATCAGATAACCTAAAGTCATTTAATTAATAGTGGAATATGCATTAGTGATAGTAATTAAATAATTGAAACATTATTTGATCATTAGGAAATGATGATAATTAGTGCTAAAATGCCACTCGCAGGCTAAGAGAAGTTTTGGTATCTAAACCATACATTCATGATGATATCATTAGACATACTCACCAGCAATCAAAAAAATTATTCTTTTAGGTTTTTAACTAACCATACATGGGTGATGCAAGATTTGCATAAATTTGATGTGAAATACTTTGTTAATCATATTGTAGACCTATAGGTTGCATAGCGACATGCATTGCTTGTTTAGATTTATACAACTATATGAAATTTAAAATACCAAGATTCCTCCATCCCCCAATAAATGATCTAATATATTTTTTGTCTAATATATATTGAGGTTTATATTCATCCATAAGTTTTTGGGATCTCTTGATCCAATGGTAAGGTATGTTTTAGCTCAAGAGGTCATTTACAAAAATTCACCTCTAAAATTATCACAAAAAGAGCCCAAACAAAAACTCATTTGTCAAATCCACATGCAAACCACAAATCTAGAACATCCTAGATTTGCAAGACATTTAAAACTTTAAAAATTCCTTCATTCTTTTCTTGTAAGATTATGGATTCAACTATGCACAAAATTCACTTACACCAAGGGTTAACAACTAGGAAGATGTTTCCTCTTACAACTTGACAACTAGGCTCTAATACCAAATGAAAGAAAATTTATAACAATAATATATGTTTCCATGTGACAGTCATGAGTGAAAATATGCAAAACAAGTATTAGAATCCACAATTCAAAAGAATAATAAACATACCACAAGATAACACTAGATGTACCCTTGAAAACCCTCTCAAGGGAAAAACTTGACCCCCAAAAGCACCTACACAACTCAGTGTATTTTCTCAAGAAACAAGATTACAATACAATTGAAAAGTCTCCATGCAAGGCTTATAAATCATCAAGATTTATAGTTGCATTCCTCCATGTGAGAAAGAAAATGAGAACCATGTAGCCACACATCCCAATCCATGCTTCCACACATGCAACCTACAAGAGATGCTCAATCCAACTGTAGACAACAAACCAAGGGTTACACAAGTCAATATCAAGAACTACTCATGTGCTTCCTTTGATAGAAACAAGCTTGTACAAAACCACTAAGTGGTAAATTACATAAACCATGTGCCTCTAAATCACGAGCTTACAAAAATGACCCCCATATCACCTTTTTGGTACTAATTTTTCTCAATAAAATATTTTTTCAATTTGACACCCAAATTAAATATGTATCTCAATGTTACATATAACATACAAGTAGCTGTAATAATATCTAATCCATGTGGTATCCACATCTCTAAAATACATCATAATTTATTTATTTTTATATGTTTATGATTATTAATCTTATTATGCAAGGTGTATAAAACGCCTTTCCCAACATTCTCTCGCTTTTATGCATTGCATAAGGGGTCAAAAGTAAATGTAATCATCTATAGAACAATCCTTATATCCAACATGTACCATCAAAACATCCAAGTGTTTCATGTGCTCCATTAAGTTACCTGCAACAATAATCAAGGCAACCACCATCTCAAACAAGAACTCCTCCGTCCTCCATCATTTCAATGCACAAAAGGTAAGATCATATCCAAAAGAGATGTCATACTAATTGTCACATAGAATTATCATTGAATATTGGCTCAACTTGATATCTAAACACAAGTTCATCAAATATAATGGTAATAAATAGGCTTGAATAGCTACCAAGAACTCGTCAACATAATTAAAATAATAATTGTTGATGCCAAAAATTGGCAATGTAACAACCTTTTGTGGGAAACTCAGTTTATGGGGGACTTATTGCACTAAACTGAGTGACCTCCGGATTTTTAAAGAAGTTGGCTTCTTTTGTAATGGGGCTTTGGAATGGGAAACAAAAACAGATATAAAAATAAAGAATCTAACTAAGGTGATACGTTAGAATTTATATGAAAGGCACGATAAACCTATCTTTTGGATATGATCTAAGGGCCTGCTTAGCAATTTACCATGTCCTAGAATAACATAAATTAAGGATTGCAGTATGAACAACTCATTCAATGACATAAAATAATAATCATGCCCATTTACTGAAAAGAAGAGTCGAAAGACATGATCTAAACCAGCAAACTTGCATTCAAATTATAGAAGTACGACAAATAAACCATTCAAACAATAATGGCACAGCATAAAGTTTATCAATAGCATAAGAAACAGAGAGGTCGAACAATGGCACAGTCTGTGAGTTCTTGCAACAATCTAAACAATACAAAGGCCTGGTCTCTCCAAAATCCTATGATTCTAAAAAGCTGGTGAAAAAGCATGCGATCTCCTAACTTGTAACTTTTAACATTGGGACCCTTAGAACTATATTGGGACTATTCTTCTGAAGAAAAGATCAGTATTTATAACAAGCCTTCCACCGCTTGGCAAGCAGCAACTGAAAAGATTCAGAATCTGAGCAATAATGTCAAGGCAATGATTTCCCTTGGCCGTTGTAACATAAAATATTTGAAACACAACATTTCGTCTCCCTCCATTCAAGTGCATCCCCTATGAATGATGGCAGTGGTCTAGTAAAGTCTAGCACAGACAAGTGTCACCCTTTAGGATAGGTGGTTAGAAAACATGGCAACATCCTGTAGCTCATAGTCTGCTTCATCCCTTGCGTTGAAGAAGTGTGTGTCGAAGAGACGCGTG
Source organism: Sequoia sempervirens (assembly GCA_007258455.2). NCBI lineage: Eukaryota > Viridiplantae > Streptophyta > Pinopsida > Cupressales > Cupressaceae > Sequoia > Sequoia sempervirens. The sequence goes on along the minus strand of VDFB02271358.1, from coordinate 1,258,762,819 downwards.
GTAGCATTTTGTTGCTCACTGTTGATATTTCCTTTATTCGCTAAAAGCTTGCGTAGAGAGGACACGCAACAAAATGTTTACTGTAGATGCCGCTTGCGGGGCCTGCCAAATCTTTATGCGAATGGGAGCTACATGGAACGCAAGCGAGGGTTGATGAGGAAGTGATCAAAATAACCCAGGATGATGACACATGGGAGCATTTTGAGGGCCAATAGAAGAGCAAGGAGAAAAATCCATTGGAGTGCGATGAGCAGACATGTGGCCAAAGCCACGGTGACAACCAAAAGGGGGCCGATGAAATCTGTTGAAGGCATGGGCCAGTACTTAGCCAAAAATAAACTCGAAGGGAGCATGGTGAATTTCAAATTCATATCCTTTGGTGACTATCAGGGGTGTTTCACTTTGAGGAACGTGGAACCCAAAATTTTCTCTGGTTCACAGATCAGAGTGCCATCCATCGATGACAAAGTTAGAGCTTGGAAAGGGCTGCCTGCAAAGGCGACCAGTCATCTTTGGATGGCCTTGCTATATTGCACAAATTCTCCTGCGCTCTGCCAAGTTGAGCATTTCTTTATAAGGCAGTGTCTCAGGTAAACCAGCCCCCGCCTTGCAATGGAAAAGTAGTTGCGCAAGAGGATGAATAACAACCTCAATGTTTGCTACGGTGGGAGGATGGCTGAAACTCTGGAAAGCATTTGGGTCTTCCTCATTTTCTTCAATTCTTTATACAATCTACCCAGCCATGGCAATCAACCTGTCCTCAAGAAATGGAGACGGCAAACCCATCTTGCTCAACTAGGAGAAATTCTCTTGCATGTCATCCATTGTCTAGCTCAAAGTAGTTGTGACCACTTTAGTTCGTTGGAAGGCCGAGCAACAATGGATGAACTTGTTTGTCGTCTGGGTAACAATATCCCAGTATTCGACCCCTACCTTGGCCAGGTCTTCATCAGAGACTGAATATAGCTTGGTCAACAAGCTCTTTACTTCTGGAACCTTCTCTGAGATGAATCATGGGAATTGCTTGATTGTTCCATGAACCTCCTGGCTCAATTTTGTTGCCTTTGAGATGAACCTGGGCGTTGGTTGCAGTGTTAGGTAGAAGGTTTTAACCTTTTCCCAATAAGAAATATATATTTGTCGAGCCAAGGGGATGAGGTCCGGTTATGTGGAGGAGGCTTTGAGAGAGCTCTTTATAGATTCGATCTCTGCAGCCTTTGAGTTAATGTCCTCTATTAATTCTACATTTTTCCTTTTCACGAATGTTACTTGCTCCCCAAAGCTGCTCATTTCTTTACGCCAGTTTTCCTTGACTCGGGCATGGTTTGCCAATTCTCTGTCAAGATAGGACTTTGTCTCTTGAAGCTCATTTTCTAACTGGGCCTTTTGGCCCTCAAATTCCTTATGATTCTTTTCTAATTCCTACTCATATAAAGCGCTTTGAGCTGCTAACTCTTTCACCTTTTGTTGCAGATTCTACTTCGTCGAGGTCAATTAGCTTTGATATTCTTGATTCTTCACCCGTATCTCATTAAGCTACACAAGACCAACGAATTGGGACCTATTGAGCTCTTCCTGGAGCTTGCTCCACTCCAACTCTTTTGTTTGTACTTTCTCGGACAAGCACACAACTTTTGTTTCAAGTGATTTCTTTCATTCTAGGAAGTGGACCCTTTCCTTCACTAGCTTTAGCTGCTCCTTTTTCTTCAATTGATGACCAAACTTAAGGAAGTCGGTCGTCACCACCCACTGCATTTCCTCCATGAGTTCTACCTTGTCCTGCAATCGGGCTGCGGCCAGATCAAGCACCATGGCATACATGTAATCTCTCGATGGCATCTTGCCTTGTGGTTTGGTAACATTTGGGTACATGGTGGCGAAGTTCAATGTTTGTTGTTCTTCATTGTAAACTGTGTATACTTGGGACTCCACCTCCTTTTTATCATCCTTTGTTTTTCACTTTTGGATCCTGAGGGCTCGCATTTGCTTCATGGTTTCTCCTTGGGATATAAATTCGGTTGGCGACTGAACCGGCCCGCCAGCGATAGGTGTACCAGGAGGCAAAGCAAAAGGAAATACCCGTGTAGCGGGCCCTTGTGTTTTCTTTGGTGGGAGATTGATAGTTTTTAGGGAAAAAAGGGGAATCTGCCATAGTTCGGTTCGTGAACTAGTGGAAGGGCTCATCAGTTGCGGTGATGGGGTGGTCATAATCGAGTATGTATGTTGGGAATGCTAGGTTGGACCCAAGGTAGCAGAGGAAATAAGGGTGCCAATGGTGGTCGAGCTCTCAACAAGAGAAGCGAGGAGAGATTGAGCAGCGGCGGGAAGAGTTAAGGCTCGCGAAGGCATCAAGATAGATGGCCCAATTTGGGCGAATTGGGAGAAACCTCCCGCAAACATTATGGTAGGGGTAGGGATGGCAGGGCTAACACTTGTAGTAATGGGCGCCGCAGAAATGGAAAAGGATACCAAAGATTGGGAAGTAAGAAAAGCCGAAGTGAAAATTACCTGTTGACTAGACATTAGTGGTGCTCCGCTTGTCGTCGGTTGTTCAATTACTTCAACTTCCTGGCTTGCTGTGAGCACTTGACTTGCGACAGCTTCTTGTGATCCTTCACCCAGAATGGCTTTCGTGTGCTGTCGTTTAGCAAGTGGGGTGTCTCCTACTCCTATAATCTCTAGTTGTTGTTGTTGGGGCACTCTTGTTGTTTTTGAGGCCTAGGTGAGTGTCTGCGAGACTCGTGACATATTCAGTCACACATTTGAAGTGACATAGGCATATTGCCCTATACACTTCCTTTTTTGCTAGGCGGAGGATGCTAATGTTTCAACTTCCTCTTCCGCCTGCTCTTCTCCTTCATCGAGTTCGTCGCCTCTGCTAGCGCTTGAGTCAGAAGCAGGGTGCTCCTCATCCCAAAGATCGTCAAACCACTTATCCTCTTTTATGTTATCACAAGGTTATCAAGTCATTTTGTTTCCTAGTGATACACCCATAAGGCTTTGATCCTCTCATTAGTCCATTCCTCTACATTTCTCAGCTAATTGTACAAAGTTTTTCCCATTTTGAGGTTCTCATTATAATCAGCCACCACGAGATAGAACCTATTCCATGGCAGCTTGTTGTCCTCCGTGGGGATATGAATTAGGTCAACCAACAATTCATCTTCATCTTCAAACGGGTTGCACCTTCACTCCCAATAAGGCCAAGGGTTGTGAGTTACCTTGAGGTGATCATAAGGTAGATCATTGAAAGGGTTGTAATCCCACTCGTCACAGATCATCACCAACCCCAAATGAGTCAGCTTATCCTGCAATAGCGGGTGTGTCTGCTTCTTTTTCAAGGCCACTATATTGAAACTTAGTAGATAGGTGAAGAATCCCTTCCTCTTGACTCTTTTGTCGCTGTAGAAGGTAACATCAATAACGTACGCCTACCAAAACAATTCTAGAGCCAACACTCGATTAGTCACACATGTCGAAAGGCAGAAGGGTTCCCAAGTGAAGCCTCACATTTGGATGAATGTAAAATCTGCCCCGAAAAACCAGTCACACTTTGGAGTGAAATTCTGCATAAACTCTGTCTGAGTCAAGGTGAGTTGATTGATACACTCCTCTCCCAGTAAATATTGCAAAATCAGAGTCAAGAAATAATCTAAAAATGCGTAATAATCAAAAGTAGAAGAGAGGAGAGGGGTCCAGACAGAAACTAGCTTTTTCCTCCTCTTTTCATCAAAGATAGACAACTCCATACACTCAGCAAAGAAATCAGCATTTTGATATAAAAACAAATAAGAAAGATAGGAGACAAATCTGAACTTTCATTCAGTTGGGTACCTTTTAATTTACTCTATCATTTTCTCTTAGAGGTATTTCGCGAAATCATACCAGAAATAAGATTTTTGGTAGCGAAATTGGAAAGTTGGGCCCAATTGAAAAGACTACACCTCTTGGTTAGTGTCCAGATCAAAAACAAATGCCATCATTGAAAAGACATCTTGCAGGTCTTCCTTGAAAGTGTCGTGCAGAGCATGAATTCTTGGCGGCTTCCCACATTTTGCTTCAACTCTTCTAGTTTCTTTGTTGAAAAACTCCCGAGCCTTATCCCTGGTGCTCCATATTTTATCTCCCTGTTTAGGATTGAATGTCTCCACTTCCATCCCTCTTTGCACAGGGTCTGGAATGCACAGCATATACCAGAAGGTAACTGGGCTAATGTTAACTGACAGAGTCCAACCCTTAATAATGTTGGTACTTGGATTGAAACGCCTAATGGCCACATCTACCAACTCTGGGCAGTAGTGCACAAATGGGACCATATATTGAGGAAACCCACTGAACCATACTTTTTCTATAGCCGGCATTGCCCTTCTAGACACCTTCAATTGTGCGCAGGCCACTTCCCTCAATCCTTTAGGGTTCTTTGCGAGAAAGGGATCGTGAACATTATCCCAATCTTCTTGAACTAAGCTTTGACCTCTATAGATTTTGGGCTTGTCCAATGCCTTTGTGTTTGCCCATTTTGGCTTGTTTGGAATACCCGGCGTAGCATAAGAAATATTCTCAAAGACATTAACGGTCGGTGCTCCTCGCAAAGCTTTAGCTAATCTTTGCATCGCCACTGGCCCACCTCCCTAGCTTGAACCTTCTACCATTGTTAATTTGCAAGAAGCCTTATGCCTTAGCTTGAATTATTTTGCAATTTATCCTCAACTCTCAGTGCTCTAGGACTTTTGCTTTATGCTTTGAGTAGCGTTTAAAAGAAAAAATTTAAGTGCTTTAAAAATTTTGCATGCAATATCATGCGATCTTTTCTCAAGGTGGTAGACGAGAATTACCTTTTTTGCATTTAATGTGGCATGTACTGCCAACCCTTTGGCTTGCATGAGATGAATTACTTGCCATTTTGATTTGACAAGAATTCATAATTGTAATTAGCAACTGTATTGTACGGTGCAATTTTCTTGGAACTTGAGTTGATGCTTTGCAAGCAGCCTAAGCATTCGTATGCATTGGCAATTAATATCTCAAAAGGAATGATTAAGCCAAAGATGTGATCAGTATTTGAAAAGATACGAGCTCTGCCTTGAAATGAGCAAAACACCTAGAGAACGACACCTCAATCCTTAGTCGTGCATAAAACCGCCGATTACTGCCACTAGCTTAAGCTAATTAATTAGCCCATATTAATTTTGCACGCAACAAGTCATACTCAGCAGACACAACTGGGTGGGAAATTCGAGCAAGCTTGGGCACAACTTTCAAGTTGGTACTTGATTAATATCACGTTTATGGCAAGTGGATTACCACGTCTTTCCTCGCTTTTTCTATAAATAGGCATCTAAGCAATGGAGAAATCACACTTAGTGATTTGAGCAAAATTGGTATTAGGTAATTGGTGTAGTAGTTTAGCATTTGCAGTGCGTAGCGTTCTCATTGGCTAGACTTAGGTGCTTTGTAGGGATAGTTTTAAGGTATTTGCAGAAATTTTGACAAGATGAATACCCCAATTAGGCTAGTGTCACACAAGTCCCAAACTGCCTTCCTAGGAGAGATTTCTACCAGGCGCTTAAAGAGAATGATGAAGAACAAGCATTCACTATCCATCATAGCCATAAAATGGGTCTTGGGACGGGACTGCCTCGAGTACGAGGACAAGTATTGAGTTAACATTGATGTGTGCTCACACTTTGTCGCCTCCATGCTAGATATAGGAATTCCCAAGCCCTTAATTCTTCATCTAGTGAAGGAAATTTTCCCCAAAAAATACCTGAATGGCCTTGGTGAGGTCATTGCAAATGTTGCAAATGATGGGGGAATTCCAACTGCAAGCGACCTCTGGAGATTTATAGAAGAGGACGCGGTTGTGCCATGGTTGCCATTTCTGAGTGGCTTTTGCCTCCAGACGCGAGATGAGCACCACCAAAGGGTAACTCGAGCCTACCACTTCCTGTTCCGCATCTACAATGTGGTGTCATTTTACAGCATCGACTGGTACACAAATTTCAGGAACCTGGTGTTCCCTCTGCCTGCATTTGCTCCATTGGACGATGTTACTGCTAATAATGCCCCTATGGATGAGGATATTGTGGACGTTGCCATTGATGTGTTTGTTGTTGTTGTTCATGCTATGAATTGAAGGCCTACATTTTTCTTTTTTCTTTGCTTTCAAAAATCTCATAGTAATTAGTCCCTTTTTGTATACATGCCTGAAAAAGGTTTTTCCGTAAAATATAACAGAAATAGAAACGATATACTTTTGGAAATGTGGCCTTATGAGCCATTTTGAAATTGTAAATATCAAAGCATATATAATGAAAATATATCTTTATATAATCATCTCATTGTCTTCTCCTGGTTTCTGCAACTGGGTTATCTTTTCTTTTTAGCATGTATATATGAATTCAATTTTGCATGTGGGTGTTTAATTTTTTGCTTTGTTTAGCTATGAATTTATTTACCTTACTCTCTGCAATAATTGGTCACTTGTTTCTTTCTGCCTCGAACCACAAGATAAATAAAAAATAATGGCCAACAAAACAAAAGGAAAAGAAAGAAAAAGCATATTTACATGGGTATGGAAAGTAAGATTAATTGAATAATTTCAAGTGAATTTTGTTGATCAAAATTCCCAGCACTTCTTTTTCCATAGTCTCTAACTCGTATGCGTTGTGTTCCTTGCATTGAATTATTCTGAATGGGCCTTCCCAAAGGTTGTCAAACTTTCCATGCTGACTCAGCTTTGCAACCCTATCGTTATATTTTAGCACCAAGTCTCTGCACTTTAGGCCTTGGTCAGATGTTTTCTTATCAAACCACTTGTTGGCGGTTAGTCATGGTAGTTAGGGACTTTTCCCTTTTCTCTTGTACATCTAGCAACTTGGCTAACTGCACCTCCATTGCGTCGTTCTGCTCCAATTCGAGAGACTTTAGCAATTGCAGCGCCAAAATCTCCACAGAGATAGGCAATAACACCTCTTTTCCATAAACTAGCTCATACGGTGAAGTCTTGAGGACTTGTTTTGGAGTTATGTGGTCTGCCCAGAGTGTTGTTCGAAGATTTTTGTGCCACTCTCTTTGATATTTTGACCCAATTCTTTTGAGAAGTCAGACCAGATTATTGTTTGTTGATTCGGCCAAGCCATTCCCTTGCGGGTAGTAATTTGACGATATTTTAAGGAATATGTCGTGTGTAAGTGCGAATTGACTTACCTTGGAACCTAGGAAATCTTTAGCATTATCGAAGATGATAGTTTTGGGTGGGCCAAATCTCGTAACCAATTCCTCTAGGAAATCCACTATCTATGCCTATGTCACATTCTTGAGTGGCACGACCTCAATCCATCTCGTGAAGTAGTCTATGGCCGTTAAGATCCATTTATGTCATGCGCTAGAGGCTGGGTTGATCATTCTGATGAAGTCTAATCCCCATTGTGTGAATGGTTCATCAACCACTATCGGATTGAGAGGCATTGCAAAAAAATTTCTTCTTCCAGCGAAGAACTGATATTCTTTGCAAGTTTTCACCAAGGAGTAAGAATCATTGAATAGCGTCAACCAAAAGTACCCTACACACATGATTTTGATGGCGGTTGTTTTTGCAGAGAAATACCCACCTACGGGACTACTATAGTAAGTGTCGAGGATCCTTTTTGCTTGTTCTGTGGTAACACATCGCAATAGAACGTCATTGAAATTTCTCTTGAACAGGATTACTTCAATGAGCGCAAATTCATTGTTTTGCAACTGGTAGAATCTCCTCTTCTAAGAAGGAAGGCCCAATGGATACTTTCATGTATGCATAAATCTTATTCTATCCACTAGCCATCAACCTTCGAACTCTGGATCGTTCATTAGGACTAGCTCTGGTTGTTCTTCTTTGGTGGCTACTTCTTCCTTGTGCGTAAGATATTCACATAGTCCTCTTCCTCGAACAGTCTTTGTAGGCTTGACCTCTATGTCGTACTCAAAGTTCTTGGTGATTCAATTGGCTCTTTTCTCGGTGATTTCTCCCTCCATGATAAACTCGCACACACTAGAATGTGCAACATAGACAATCACCTTATTGCAGGAGATTAGGTGTTGGAACTTCTTGAGTCCCTTAACTATTGCAAACGCTTGCCTTTCTACAAAATTGTAGTTTGTTACATATTCCTTCAGGGTCCAAGAGTGAAATTCTATCGAATTTTCCCCCTCGCCCTTGTTATCTTTCTGAGTTAAGATAGTAGAAATGCTTGACTTGCTATTGAATACATATATTACAAAGTCCTTCAATAGGTTTGGGTTGACTAGAACAAGAGCATAAGAGATAGCATCCTTGAATTTCTCAAAGGCTTCTCTAGCTTCTTTTGTCCATTTGACTATTTGATCCTTTTTTAGCATTAGGGTAATTGGCCTAATTATTCCTACAAAATTAGAAATAAATTTTCTAATGAAATTTACCTTCCCCAAGAAGGATTGAATGCCCTTCTTATTGACCAGGAGGGGAAGCTCTTTGATTGCTTTCACCCACTCAAGATCGATTGAAATTCCTTCTTTGGACACTACGTTCCCCAGTAGTTTGCCTTGCGGTACTCCGAAGACACATTTTTTTGAGGTCAGGGATATCCTGAACTCTTGGCATTTCTTGAAAACCATCTCAAGGTGATCAAAATGATCATCCTTGGACTTAGAGAACACCGTCAAATCATCCAAATAGATTAGGATAATCTTGTTGATTAGTTCGCTAAAAGCGATATCCATTGCCCGTTGGAAGGTATCTCTTGCATTGGAGAGGCCAAACGACATCTTAGCATATGTGAACATTCCCCACTTGGTAGTAAACATTGTCTTATGTTGATCCTCCTCTTTGACCCAAATCTGATTGTAACCGAAGAATCCATCTAATGGGGAAAACATCTCCGACCCTACCATCGTTTGCAGGATTGACTCCATTAAAGGTAGTGGGTAATGATCCTTCAAGGATGCTCTGTTTAGGTCCCGAAAGTCCACACATAGGAGAATATCTCCATTTTTCTTTCGGACCGAGACCAAAGTGGATACCCATGTGATATGTTTGATTGAGAAGACAATCCACAACTAGATTAGCTTTGTTAATTCTTGCGCCATTAGCACTTCAATCTTGGGATTGACAGGTCTTTATTTTTGGCGAGCAGGCTTTACACCTTCCGCCAACTCTATTGTGTGTTGAATGATATTGGGGTCTTATCCCCTAAGGTCGTCATATGACCAGGCCACCACTCTTTCATATTTATTGCAAAATTCGATAAGCCTTTCTTTATCTCGATGCAGGACATCCTTCTTGACTTTGAGCTTTCTTCCATCTTCGACTTGCAAGTCTGCATAGTCACTTTTGTCTACTACAAAATTTTGTTTGTCATTTCTTACATCATCACAATCGAAAAGGTTTTCAAGAGTGACCAATCCTTTTGGAAGCTTGTTGGATTTCAGCTGGATGATCTGTCTTTCATAAGCTTCGGCAATCTTCAGTTGAAGTTGGTCGAAAAATTCACCTGACTGCTAGATGAACAAGGCAATGTGTTTATCACTGTCAAACACTTGCCAGCTTCTGGAATTGCTGGTTGGACTATTACTCGTACAAAGTGTTTGTTGTGAATGAGATCAGAGGCAAGATCAAACTAAGATCTAATTGACGCCATGCAATCTACATCTGTATTTTGTTCTTGGGGCACCTTCTAAATGTTGAAGGCTTCAAAACCCTTAATCAGGTCCCAAAATCAATGTCTGTAGGATCGCATGCGGACATTCTTGGCCACGAAGGTTCCCCGAACTTGATTGACTACTAGCTCGGAATCTCTGAACACCATTAATTGCTTAATGCCCATCCTTTCTGCAAGGCTGATACTTTACACTAGTCCTTCGTATTCAACTTCATTGTTCAAGCAAGTGAACTAGAAGTGGAAATACCTCAATGTTTTTTCATTTTGTGGGGATATTAAACATATGCCACCTCCTATGCCATTCTTGCATCTTGCTCCATCGAATTACAATGTCCATATTTATGAGGCTTGATTGCCTTAGGATTCCTTGACAACTTTTGGGAGCACTTAATCTTCATCATATATGACATAGGTGCCCAGCTCGATAGCATCATAGTTACCAAAAGGGTCGGTATCTATATGTTTGCTCAGGAGAACATCTTCTTGATCATTACAGTCTCCGGTCACTTTTTCATCTTCTAGTAGCTCAGCACAAATACATTTCTTGCTTGGTGATAGAGCTTTGCACGACTTCAAAATTGATCATGGCTTCATCGGCTACATGTTCCGAATGTAAAGCTTCGGATTGTATCTTCATCTTTGCACCATGCTTGGTTCTAAGGATCAAATATGACGATTCCAAGGATAGATATCCACCCACCTTTGAAGTAAATTCTTGGGATAGATAGAGGTTGAACATGGAGGGGACATCTATGATCATAGTGTCATGTGGCACTGTGATACTAGGGCAAGTGAATAAGGTCAAGGGGAGTGCTTTGATGACACCTACGATTTCGACTCTGTTTCCATCCAACTGCATCACTCCTCTTTTTAAGGGTTCATAGCTGAGTCCTAAAGCTTCAACTATTTGTTTAGGCATAACTGTGGTGTTAGCACCATAATCAATCATGGCATTGTGTAATAATTTCTCCCCTATAGTGAGAGTTAAGAAGAAGGGTTGAGGCTTCGACTTATCTCTTACTTCAATAGGGGCTTCCACTATGTTGTTGGTAAGAACTTTGGCGGAAGATGTTTGATCAACAGCCCTTGCTTTTGGAAACTGCTCGATTGGCGTTGTGCTTACATCTTCCCAGAGAGCCTTCTGTAGTAGCGTCTTTTGTTTCGAGATGGCTAGAATATCCCACAAAAACACATTAGTAGATGATTTCTTCAATTGTTCCACCACATTGAACGATGGCGGATTCAGAGGTTTCTGCTCCTCAACTCTTGTTATAACAATTTCCTTTCGCAACGGGCATTGCGGTGATGTTGCGGAGGTGTTAAGCGTCTGGTTAGGAGCGCTTTTAGTTTGCAAATTGACTAGTTGCGGGACAATTGGTTCGCCCATAAATCTTCTCTTAGACTAAGTATTGTAGTCAGATTGTACTTATGCCATTTTAGATGTGGATGTATCATTGGAAAACACTGTTTCTTCTTCTTCCATCCATGAGAAGAGTGTATGGTCGAGAGCGATGTTCGCTTCTTTCTCTAGTGGCATCTCTTCCATTTGTGCGATGAGCACCGCGTTATTCATTTGCGAAGAGGTGTACACATAGCTTCTGGGATCTGACGTTGTGGCTTGAATGCACTGCTCTGCCACCTTTTTCCATAGGTTGTCGTGCAAGCAATTTCAGGGCATATGTGAATCTCCACAAGGGAGGCACCAGTGATTGGTGTCATCCGCTAAATTGTTTTGTCCTGTGGTCATCTCTCTGCTCAAACTTAGATTAGCGCTCTGCAGTGGAGTGGGTATCGGTACCATTTGATTTGTTATTTGGGCATGTGGATTGGCGCGAGCGCCTCCTTGGAACTAGTTTTGTTGGTAAGAGGACCTTCCACTTTGATAATTTTGGTAGGCAAGTTTCGAAGGTATGACCTAGTTGCGCTTGATAATGGTTATCTCATTAACAATAGTTTGCAACATTTCCTTAAAATCACCCATCTCTTCCTTTAAAGAGCCGAATGTGGAGGCAACATTTTGCAGCATGCTTGGATACATGTACATGGATTAAGGAGGAGTCGATGCGTTGGTCAAAGGCATCTCCTAAGCAGGGATTGATATTTCTAGAAATATGGAGATGTTGGACCGAGGCAGCAACTTCTCGGCGTCTATCAAATTGTTCTCTGCCTTGATCGTGATGCTATATGCACTCGATAGTGTGGTTCCACTGAGAGACTAGATCATCATGGAAATGTCGGGATTGATACACATCAAGTAAAACATGAATTCCAGATCGGGTGTTGGGTGGATATCAACTTGAATCCTCTACCATCTTGTATGGAACCAAGCATTGAAGTCAGCCATGGCTTCGTGCGAGGCTCACTTCATGACCGAGAGTTGATAATATAGCGATGATCGGTCTCCTTCATTTGAGAATATTTGGTAAAAAGGATCTTCAAGCTCATCCCAGGTACTGATAGTGTTTGTCGGTAATGTGCAGTACCAATCTAGTGCCCTGCCCCTAAAAGAAGCGACAAGCAACCTTAACACGACATTTTGAGTTGTAACCCCATGTACCAAACATATGTCTGCAACATCTTGCCAATGTTCAGACGATGTTCTCGAGCCATCTTCGATGAATTTAGGTATAGCCTTTAAGGCAAAAACTGGGATAGCGGCCCAAACGACAAGCGCTATTGGTGCAACAAGACAACTTTTGGCATCCCATGTCACATATTTTTTGTTAGCAGCAGGCAACATGGCTAGCGAGAAGGGAGGAGGAAGTAGATCATTCACTAATTGGGTCGCGGGTTGTACTGTCCCTAATGGTGGTACTCACAAACCAGGATTATTTATTGTTTAGGACCTAGTAATAGGTTGATGGATCATACATCCTTTTGAAAATTTGATTCATTAAGCTCAGTCCCACCGAGCATGCCAAGAAAAAGAAAAACTGTTGATGCCAAAAATTGTCAAGGTAATAGCCCTTTGCGGGAAACTCAGTTTATGGGGGACTTATTGCGCTAAACTGAGTGACCTCCAGATTTTTAAAGAAGCTAACTTCTTCTGTAATGGGTTTTTGGAATGGGAAATGAAAGCATATATAAAAATAAAAAATCTAACTAAGGTAATATGCCAGAATTTATATGAAAGGCACAATAAACCTATCTTTTGGATATGATCTAAGGGCCTGCTTAACAATTTACCATGTCCTAGAATAACATAAATTAAGGATTGCAGTATGAACATCTCATTCAATGATATAAAATAATAATCATGCCCATTTACTGAAAACAAGAGTCGAAAGACATGATCTAAACCAGCAAACTTGCATTCAAATTATAGAAGTACAACAAATAAACCATTCAAACAATAATGGCACAACATAAAGTTTATCAATAGCGTAAGAAACAAAGAGGTTGAAAAATGGCACAGTCTATGAGTTCTTGCAATAATCTAAACAATACAAAGGCCTGGTCTCTCCAAAATCCTATGATTCTAAAAAACTGGTGAAAAAGCATGTGATCTCCTAACTTGTAACTTTTAATATTGGAACCCTCAAAACTGTATTGGGACCGTTCTTCTGAAGCAAAGAGCAGTATTTATAACAAGCCTTCCACCGCTTGGCAAGAAACAACTGAGAAGATTCATAATCTAAGCAATGATGTTGAGGCAATGATTTCCCTCGGTCATTGTAACAAAAAAGATTCGAGACATAGCATTTGGTCTCCCTCCATTCAGGTGCATCCCCTATGAATGATGGCAGTGGTCCAGCAAAGTCTCGTGCAGACAAGTGTCACCCTTTAGGATAGGTGGTTAGAAAACATGGCAACATCCTGCAGCTCATAGTCCGCTTCATCTCTTATGTTGAAGAAGTGTGCGACGAAGAGATGCATGGAAACATTTCACTGCCCACGGTCGATATTTCATTTCTTTGCTGAAAACTTGCGTAGAGAGGACACGCAATAAAATGTTTACTATAGACGCAGCTTGCGGGGCCCGCCAAATATTTATGTGAATGGGAGCTACATGGCATGCGAGTAGGGGCTAATGAGGAAGCGATCAAAATAACTCGCGGTGACGACACGTAGGAGCATTTTGGGGGCTGATAGAAGAGCAAGGAAAAAATTCCTTCGAAGTGTGATGAGCAGACACGTGGCCAAAGCCATGGTGACAACCAAAAGGGGGCTGATGAAATCCATTGAAGGCATGGACCGGTACTTATCCAAAAATCAAACCTGAAGGGAGTATATGGTGAATTTTGAATTCACAGTAATCATAGCTAGGTCACTACGCCCTTAATATTAGTGTACATAGGGTTATGAATAGTCAGCTTGTGGTTATCTTAAATATTAATTAAGTCATATTATCATTATTATATTGTTATTTAGTTAACTAGGTCATCGTAAGGCTTGTATAGGGCTATCTAAGTCGGTATGGGTGATATCCTAGGCATAAATAAGGTATATATAGGAGGTAGTGAGTCTTATTTCATCATCAAATTGTGAATTGTGTTCTCACTAGAGATTATTGGAGGCTTGCCTCCTTTGAGTGGCTTGTCATTCTTAGTTTTTGATTAGATAAGTAGGGAAAGGTCCTTGATTCCATGGTTACAACCACACAAACAAAAAGGAAAAGAAACAAGGTGGGAAACAACACCACTAGCCAGCATAAAAAATCAACATCTAGGGTGGCACGCAGGCCATATAACTGTTACCTATTTTTTACTACAAGCTCAAACAAGTAGAGCTGAATTCAATTCATTATTGAAAGGTACAAAAAATTTCAAATTTTGCTGCTAAAGTATTCATTATTCATCATGAAGAATCAGATTACATTTGATTTTCAGTTTTATTATGCAAGTACTTGTAACAAAAAATTGGACATTTGCATAACAAATGTTATTTTATTCACATTGAAAAAATCAAGGTCCCACACATGCCGTGGGAGTAGCTTAGTCTGATTTATACAATCAAATGATAGGTACAAAATCAAATTGTATACTATACAGCTATTGATAATGTAAACACAGAAAGGAGGATGGTTCATCATTGCTTGTAATGATGAACCCATCGATGCTTGATATCTTTGAGTAGTTCTGTCAAAGCTCTTCGGTCTCCTTTGACTCCAGCTTGAGTTTTTTGCAGGATAAATGAAGATGATGTTAGAGATTTACTCTAAGCAATGATAAATCAAGATCAATCCTATGCCTACATTACCAACAAAAATATAACATACATTCAATCAGGCATCCATCAAATGATTTCATTGTTCAAAAGAAAACAAAATTTAATGGAAGCTTTCAGGTTTGATTATTTTTTCTAACTTGTTTGTTTCAATGTGTAGGAACAGGTTCATTATGTTCATGATCATTTTTCATCAGATATGTGGAGCAAAACGGGCTCCCACAAGGGTAGAGCCCGACATATCAGAAGGATATCTCTCATTTATTCATACATGAGAGTCATTGATATCAATTATAGTCATAAAATAAGACTGCTATCATAAAAGAAATTCAAAGAAAACTTTAAGTAGTAGCTTTCAAGCCATATCATGGTAAAATTCAATAGAGAAGATCTACATTTTTCTTTGCTCAATAACATTGAATACAACTAACAAAAATGCAATCTCAAATCATTCATGGGTTCTGCTACAATTATACTATTGTAAGAGTTTCATTCACAACAAGCAGTCCTATGCATTACATGGTGCAAGAGGTGCATTACTATGAGTTTCAAACTAAATACAACTTTAAGCATCATCATCATCAAGGACAACCATATGCAAGTGAGGAATTTTCACATTAAAGCATCAAGAGAAACATCATTTGTATGTGTCATTCCCAATTGTTTCAATTAGTAAAGCAGATCACAAAAGCTACAGTCTACAAAAGACTGAAATGATTGTTTATACGTGAGAGCTTCATTTCAAGAACAGTCGTGAAATAGGACTGTTATCACAAAAGAAACAAGTGTACGTGAACCATAGCAAGAGCAATAGAGACGAGCCCTCAAAATCACTCATAAAGGTTACAGAAGAATATGTAGATAATGGTTTGATGCCTGAGGTTTTCTACACAAGAGTAGTCAATGATAGAAGTTGCAATAGGTTTGTTATTCTTATCTTGATACTGTGAATAATATCTCATGGAGGATAGAACTTAATGGCCTCTAAAAGCACGTCTATTTTTGGAGATATTGGTTTATAATGTCAGCATCTTTGTATTCTGAGGAAATTAATAGTATTATCTTTGAGCTGAGATTTGAATAACATCTTGTGCACATTCACAATCTTGATACTTGAAGCTACAGTTATTACTGAAAGGGGAATATGGGTTTTTTAGTCTTCCTTAATGCCCATAATTTGCAGATCAACAGATGTTTGTATACACAGGAGAAAGCAAAAGTGAAGAAGTGAGGAACTCTTTATAGCAAATGCATGGTACAGTACAAGGAGCCATAATATCAAAAAAATAAAAGAACAACCATATATGCATAGTGACAATGCTTTGCTTCAGAAAAGAAAAAAAGGTTTCAAGCAACATCTACTCATAGAGCCCACTTAAGGTTTTTATCAAGCCGTGAGAATATAGATAAATATATCAGAATACATGCTTGAAAATGATAGATACAGAGGTATGCAATGGAGGGTAAATATTCAAACATCAGGAAGATGAAGATATGCCCATACATTTGTGTTCATATTGAATACAAATTGAGCATATTTTTGCGCAACAAAAGATGCAATGAAGGAAACCATGGCGGTCTCAGAGTACACATATAGGTTTTTTTAATTAAAAATATAGATTTATTGTCACCCATGTGAGGGTTTTCCTCTAAAAATACAAAATGAAATGAATCACAAATACCTAGATGGAGATTGTTAAAGCCACACTCAGAGCACAAAAGAAAATGTTATCTTCAACAAAATGCAGAAACCCCATTCTGGATTTTTGTTTTCAAAATGCAAATACTCATAGAAATGGGGCGCACAGCTTTGAGCTTTAGTTTCATTTTTCAAATGGAGAAATACAAAGATAAATTCCCAAAATGCTATGAAGGTCGTGGCCTACTCAAATCAGGCTTATAATTGTATGAAGTTCTTTGTTATAGAGACAGAGAAGCAAGAAAATCACAGAGGCTGAATAATAGAGCATTCATAGGACACAAACAGAAAACAAAAGGCATAAACATAAAGGAAACATCTTATGTTCATTATTGTTGTAGCTTTTAAGCTTGAATCAAGTTCTTTTTTTGCAAGAAACAAAGGAGTAAGGCAAAGCTTGAATGAAGATCTTACCAGCCAGGGTTAGCACGATTGACTACAGAGAAAGCTCATTGAAATTCCTAGAAAGGCTTCAGTATCGACAGAGATTCGCCATGAGAAAAGTTACAAAGGAAACCCCAGCATGGAGGCTCATAGAGTAAAAGAAAATATCAGATAGATGGTAAGACTGCGGCCATGATGGCCTGTAAACTCTTCCAAAGAGAAAAAGGAAAACATTTTTTGAAGTTGCTAAATAACAAACTCCAAGCTTACCAGCAATATCAAAAGTTCCAGCTCAAAAAGGGTGAAAATTCGAGCCATTTGATGGTGATTACAGGCTTCAAACCCTAGCAGCATGGCGGCCAACTTCTTCATGAAGCTTCTCATCAAAGTCAAAATGATGATAATGATTTCTAGGTTTTGATGGTTTTTGCCTTTCAACCCTAATTCAACGGTGAAATTTTGATTTTTTTTTTGACATAATCATTATCAATTGTCGTTGTGGTCATGAATTTTAAGTCAATGAACCTAATAAGCATGTGGTCGACCTTTCCCATTATGATTTATGTGCCAAGATGTGGTCGGCTTGTATTTATTTAATGGTGAATGCACATTCAAAATATATGATAAGTGTGTGTATGAAGCTGTGACGTGGGAGTTAGGTTTTTTAATTTAACATTATTCCTTTTTTATTTGCATTAATCAATGTAGGTTAATTAATTAAATGATAGATTTTAAATCATTTAATTAATTATCCATCTTAAAATGCAAATAAAAGACATTGTGTGAAATTAAGTTAATTGGAGATCCATGCAGAATGCAAGTACAGTTAACTGAAGAACGAGTTAATCATGCGAGTTATGAAGATTTTTGGCACTTTACTTCAGTTTCAGACCAAATTATCAACTGAAGATTGATCATGCATAATACAAGGATGAATTTTCAGTTATCATGGGTGAGTTGACAAGAACGAGGCAATTTTTGCATGCTTGGACTCATTGTCTACAAATTTTCAGTTCAGTTCAAGCTACTTTTCAGTTGTACACATTGTGACTGCGAGTTTGAGACCGAGTTCACTCATTTTTGCATGAGTTTGAGCTCTTCTTTTGGAGATATTTTATTTTTCTCAGGATTTGCCTTGGACTTATCATTTTTATATTGAATTTGACTTTCAGTTTCATTTTCATTCACTTTGGAGTTCCCTCTCATTGTATATATTGGAAAAAGTTTATCTTTTTCCTCTAGTTCTTGTTTTTCAGCCTTTGCATTCTGCAAAGTGAATTATCATGTAACTCAAATTTCAGAATTTAATAGATTATGTAGCAGTCTTTACAAGTTATCTTGGAGTATCATTTGCAGAGTGTTCCTTCTTTTGTCATTGCAAGTTAAATATTATCCTTCTTAGATTCAGGTGTTTTATTTTGTGACTGTTTTGGATGAAAATTTAATGTGTTTGATATCAGAACCTTTAAATTTTTGTCAACATTTGTGAATGCATGTACACGAAGAAACAATCTTAGTTGCAGGTCATAAATTGTGTCTCAAGTATATCCATATCTTTAAGTTGTGAAAATAAATTCTTCCTTCATAAAGAATGAATTATCAAGTCTGTCTGTGAATCATCAATGCAGTTAAATTGTTCAATTTGAGTTGTGAAAGTAAGCTTCATGATGAATTAGTTGTGAGTTAATCTGTTTTCTTTAAATCAACTAGGTGCATCACCACAGTTCAACTTTTCTAGTTTTGCATTAGATTAAGTTTTTTCCCTTTTCCCATCAAAGTTTCAAGTCCATAATCAGATAATCATATAGGAACTAGCCTAGAATTTGGAGGTCTATCTTTGCCATAGGAACAGCCATAGCCTGAAGATAGTTCCCATGTTTCAACAGATTGCTGAATTTAGTTATTCAAGCATTCAGGTGCAATTTGTTTGACAACAATAAAACAACCATAACCATAGACCAACCATAACTAATAAAAAACATGAAGTTACTACTAGAGTACTTAAAGTTATGCAGGCCATTAATCAAATCCACCATGTACCAAGTAGTCCTAAACCATAACAAAGCTATTATGAAATAGCAGTCTGGAATCTAGAAGCACAAAGACAAAAAAAGGAGAGTAGTTATTAAACATCAACAAAAGAGAAGGCCATTACTCAGATTTTCTCAACATGTCCCCATATTCACCAATGAGGGAGATATACTCCCTCCAGTCAGGTCCCTCTGAATCATCCAACACCTTCAAATCATCAGACTTCCCTAGTTTTTTTAGCTTCTTGGTGATTTTTGTTTGTCCAAAAATAGCACCAAACATCACTCCTCACATCAGCCTATTAGTCACCTTCATCAGCATGACCATGGCTTTCTCCATGTCGTCTATATGTGCCTACAAATAAGTTAGTTTACTTTTCATATAATCCATGCTAGAATCATCAGTATTAATCTCATTGTCGATATTCCCAGCATCCTAAACAATCAGATTATCATTCTTTGGTCCTCCTCCATTTCAGTTTGCTCCTCCTCATCATCTTCCTTTTCTTCTTCCGAATCCTCTTCCCCCATATTGTACGCATAATCCCCAAAGTCCATCCCATCAAAATCTTCATCAACATGGGCTTCAAATTCTTCAATTTCCAAGTCTTCCTCTTTATACACAATTTTTTATTTTCCTTTCCTATCCTTAGAAGTAGCCTTAGTCAGGCGAGCCAACCTATGACCACCACTACCTCCGCTACCTTGCCCTTGCATGTTCTCTTTAAAATCCTCTTTTTGCATGCCCTCTTCACTGATAGTAATGACTTCATTTTGAGGATTCAAATCTTTTTTAAACTTCTTAGACTTGGGTAATTCTAGGAGAAGAGGAGGATGTTTTCTCTTCTTTGGAGTTGCTTTCACAAGCTTAGTCTCAATGGAACCTTTACCAGAAATTTTCTGAGTCATAGGGGTAGAAGGGTTCAAAACTTTACCAACATGGGAAGGGCTATTAGTAGGAATTAACACCCTTCTAGCAGAAATGATGGGAGGCGGGCAAAGGTTAGGTTCCACAACAAGGCTAGCATCCACAGGGGGTTCATCATTGTCACCATCATTGTGATTTTGATTGTCATTTCTAGCAACAAGAGGGTTTCCATGAAGGTTTAGTGCAAGAGCATGCTTATATAGAGCAAGCATCAATCCTTGTGTAGGGGAGGGATAGCACCTTTCTCTATGTTAATTTGCAGGGAAGACAATAAGTAGAAGGGAAAATTAATTCTTTCACCATGCCTAATATGATTTAGCAAAGGGAAATGATATGTATGTACAGACATGTATATTCCTTCCAACATAAAATACATCATGACAAACAAACTTACCAGGGCATAGGGAGGTAGAATCTCTAACCTAGCATACCCATTTTGGAAGCATTTCAGATTATCCCCATCATGCAAAAATTTGTCCACAAACATCTGGTAGTCAGCCCCACTCTTCTTTGCCACCTTTATACCTTGATTATGTAATCATGTAACTTCTGCAATAAACCTCGTCGTCACTTCAAACTTGACAACACTGATAGCAACATTTCCTTTCCTCCATAAATTTGTGAACTTGGTAGTGAGGCTCTCATTGTAGCCCTTCATAGACTCAAAGAAAGGAACCATGCCCACATTATCAAATAATATCCATAAGTTCATATTCTACTTGAGCACCTGGCAATTAGGAGGGTTTGTGTGCTTCCTCGGCCCACCCATCTTAGCACTATACAAATGTTTTGATTTCTATCTAAGCCCATAAAAAATGAGGAATCAAGAACTTTCTTTTAGGAGAAGCCAATGACACAATTCCCGGAGCCACAATCTCATAATTATTTTTTCAAGTAATTAACATCTCATTAATAATATTACCTTGCAAATCTTCACAAATACGGGGTGAGCTAATATTAGGCATATCGACACATTTGGATTTGACATCCCTCCACAACTTGAAAATCTCCATGTGAGCCTTGATTGCTTCTGGAAGGAGATAATGAATAATTTTACCTCCAAAGAAGATCAACAAGCTCAACACCATACCACAATTATCATCATTAAATTGCATTCCTTTAAAAACATAAGGTCTCCCATGCTTCCCTCACCACTTCCACACTTCAACTTTGTAAATTATAATCATTTTCAAAATTTTCATTTAAAATCATGTCCCTTAAAGACCTCGACAGGTTATTATTAACCCAACGGGTCCACCCCATACACCTCAACACCTCATTGGCAACACAATTAGCAGACTTATTCCCTTCTTTGTAAACTTGTTGCACCTTGCAGTTAGTAAAATAACTCTTAAGGGACAGACACTTGTCAATGATATTTTTAGTTCCTAGGGGGATGTAGCCACACCATTCAATATGTCCACTATTAACTTAGAATCTCTTTCCAAAATAACATTTTTAAATCCATACACCTTAAGAGTCTTTAAGCCCCCTAAAACATCCATAGCCCCAGCTTTGTTATTGGAACAAACACCCAAGTTAACATTGTAGATCACAATGCACTCCCCTTTGTGGTTTCTAAGCAATCCCCCTGCCCCTACTATACCCAGGTTGCCTTTAGAGCACCCATCAAAGTTATGATTAATCCAATCTTTATGAGGAGGGATCCACACAGTAGACTTTCTAGTTAACGTCTTGGTCCAATTTAGGTTAGTAAGACCCTTCCTTATACCCCAAATCTACTTTATTCTCATCTCTTTGTAATTCAACCAAACTTTGGAGAAACCGTATTTTCCAACCTCCATATTTTCCTTAATTTGTGGTTTTATTATCATGCAAACCTCATAGTTTCTTCTGTCCACTTCTCTAAAGATCTTATTATTCCTTTCCTTCCATATTCCCTAGGTAACAAAGGAGGGAACTTGGTTCCAAAGATCAATAATAACTTTATGGGAAAAGGGGCAATTTGACCAACTTTCTATAAACAACTTCATAGGGTGAGAAAACACCCAATCAATGAATAGCAACGGTAGGAAGGACCAAACCTCTCTGGAGAACTGGTAGTGAAAGAAGATGTGCATTATTGACTCTTCATCCTGCTTGCAAAGGGAGCATCTGTTAACCAATTGGAACCCCCTTCTGACCAGGTTGTCAATGGTAAGAATTTTTCCATGTGAGGCAACCCACCAGAAACGGTTAATTTTAGGAACCAAGTTCTTTAGCCACACTTTTTCCCAATTATGATCTTTGATGTCTAACAAGGGCTTAACCAACTCCTCATAGGCATGTTTTAGAGAGAAACAACCTAAAGAGCTCCCCTTTCAAACCCATTCATCTTCTCTTTCACTATCAAACCACTTTGCCTCCCCAATTAGATTATGAAGCCTTAACAGGGTGGGATCCCAATTGATTTGTCTCTGACCTCTTAAATTATCCCTCCTTAATAGCATATTGAACTCCTTCCATTTAGGTTCATCCATCTCCCAATTAACATAGTTAGAAACCTTTTTGCTACATATCTTGGTTAGGCTTTGTTTGAGGGGATTTAATCCATCAGTTAAGGACAAAGTAGAAGTATCAATCCATGGGTTCTTCCAAAAGTCAATATTTTTACCATTTACAATTCTCTTTCTAACCCCCAATTTTAGCACATTTTTTATTTTAACAAGGTGATTCCATAAAACAGAACCACTAGGCAGGTTAGTCATAGAGAGAAAACATCCAGGGTTCTTGTTCTTCAAATACTTGGCTTGGAAAAGCTTCACCCAATCTTTAGACCCTTCAAGGAGGTTCCATCACACTTTAGCAATTAGGGATTTATTAAGCAAATTGATTCTCCTTATCCCCAAACCACTAGCACTTTTTGGAGAGCACACTTTCTCCCAGCTAACCAGAGACAGTCTATTTTTTTCTTCCGTTCTAGACCACATGAATCTTCTTTGAATCTGTTCTATTTTTTCCCCTATGAAAGCTGGAATTTTGAAGAGAGACAAGTAGTAAATAGGAATATTCTATAAGGAGGCTTTTAGCAGTTGGATCTTCCCTGCCAAGCTAAAAAGCTTCCCCTTCCATCCAACCAAATTTTTTTGAACTCTCTCAATTAGTTGATTCCAGTAATTATTTTCCAACTTCTTGGAAATCAAAGGTAACCCAAGGTAGGTTGTAGGTAGGACAACTTCCTAACATCCCAATATTTTCACCACTCTTTCCTTGACCAAATGGTTAGTATTAAAGAAGTATATTTTGATTTTTTATAGTTGATAAACTGGCCAAAAACAACAACATAGTCATTTAGAACATGTTTCCAAAGCCCAGCTTCCCCCATCGAGGCTTCCCCAAACATGAGAGTATCATCAAAAAATTGTTGGTGGGAGTCAGAGAAAAGAGACAAGGCAACTTTAACACATTTTAGGGCTTTAGAGTCCACCAAATTTTGAATATTCCTTCCAAGAACCTCAACAAAAATTATGAAAAGATAGGGTGAGAGGGGGTCACCTTGCCTAAGACCACGACCATAAGAGAAAAAGCCTTGGGGGACACCATTAACCAAAACAAAGCACATAGGGGAGGTAACACAGGCAAAGATCAACTTAAGGAATTTTCCTCCTATCCCAAATTTCCTAAGAACAATAAAGAGAAACGACCAAGAAACTCTATCATAGGCCTTAGATATATCAATTTTGAAGGCCATCCTGGTGCATGAGCACCCAATACACACATTTTTGAAATTCAAGATCAAGGAAGACATTAGGAAAAAGGGGGGTATTTGGGTCATTTAATGATTTAATAAGGCCTTTGAGCCCATTAATGATGTAATTAGAGGTCTTTGATGTTATTTAGTTCAAAAAATACACAAGGTTGCATAAAAATGTACTTATTGTCAACAAATTGTTAAAAGTGAAAAACTAGGCAATTAGGGGTCTAATTGGTAAAAAGTTGGTTTCCAATGTCCAACTAATTAAAATTTAAGTTGGAGGATGTTTTTAAGGGTGGTTAGATGTTAAATAAGCCTCTCATGGTCGAGGCATGGTTGTTGAATCATTTTCTTTGAAGTTCTAATGAAAAAAGTGGTTGTTTTCTGGAAATTTCTGTGTAAATTGCTGCTAAAACGTGTGGTACAACCTCTATACGATCTATACAGGCTCAACCCTATTATGGTTGGAAAGAGGAGAGTGTCAGCTTTCATTTTGCATTGATTTGACTGAATTTCATTTAGTATAGCAAAAGTTATAGCTGTTTTAGTAGGGGCAGGTCAAGAAACCCTCAAAACTAGGGCTTGGCCAAAAATGCTTCTATCTTCCACTCCCACGGTGTATAGTTGTTAATTTCTAGTGGGATGGAAGGTATTTATGTATATTTTCATCTTTTCAATGTTTTGGAGAATGGATAAATGTTTGGGGAATTTTACAAACTGATCTAGGCCTGATATCTTCATGTGACAGGCCTAGCTTGTAAAGCAAAAATCTGAGTTTTGCTTGTTTTAAGAGATTTTTCTTCAAGGTGGCACTTAGGAATGATTGAAATGGTTTTAATTAGCCTGTAGGAGTTTGGAAAAAGGCTTTGGGGAGAAGGGGTGAGCCTAGGTAACCAAAAACCAGTCAAGTGCACTCAATTACGCCTCTTGAGGACATCAATAGGTTGGTCCATGGTTGCTTTTCCAATCACTATCAAGAAGTAAGATTTTGTGGCCTTGTAGAGGCATACTATACTTGCATAAAAACATTAGTTTACATCAGATATAGGTTTGTGGGTGAGAATTAATTGGACTGTCCTACCAGGCAGTGCTACAAGCAATTGGGGGTAAAGAGGCCTACTAGTTGAGGAATGAATTGATGGAGTTTCCTAAGTGCTGATCATGGCTATGGTGTTATGATTGTGGTCTGTTAGAGCATGCTTCAAGTGATTATAAGTACTTTAAAAGTATGATATTCAAAAACCCTCGGTGTGTTGAGTTTTCCTTATAGAAGGACAGTGATTTGATGGTGTGTTGATAGGAGTATTTGAGAGAAGCACTCATAAAGAACTTATGCCATCTGAGATTGGTGTACTTCGCTGCTCACTCTGCATCACATCCCAAGCTTTTTACAATGGTCCATAGAGTGAGAATTTCATGAGTAGAGATGACAACATCAAAAATGTTTCTACCTTCGACAAAACCTTTCTGGTTTGAGGAAATCATTTTTCCTAACACCAGTTTGAGTCTTAACACAAGAATTTTAGAGAAGATTTTATAGACCATATTGCAGAGGCTTATAGGTCTATAATCCTTAATTGAATAGGCATCAATATTTTTTAGAATGATGGAAATAAAGGTGACATTTAGTTGTATTAGGAGCTTTCTTGACCTGAAGAAATCTCTAGCAGCATTAAAGAGGTCTTTTTTACTATATCCTAGTAGGTCTAGAAAAAAGCAAGAGGAAACGCATCCGAGCTAGTGGCTTTAAAAGCACCAAAAGAGAACACAACCTTTTTAACTTCTTCCATAGAAACACCATTAGTCATATTCTTTAAATCAAGATCAAAAATAACTTTAGGGATCACTTTAAGAAAGCCATCATGTACCTTATTTACATTGCCAAACGCAAAATGGTGAGAGGAGAAGAAGTTAACAACTTCCCCAACAATTTATTTTTCAGTGGAGACCATGGTGCCATCATCTTTCAAAAGTGATCTAATCCTATTCCTACTTTTGTGTTTCAAGGTAGCTTGATGGAAGAATTTAGTATTCCTATCCCCTTCAGTTAGCCATTGAACACAAGACTTTTTTTTCCAAAAGATTTCCTCCTTTTTGTTTATCTTAAACCATTGAGATTTGAGGTCTCTTTCCTTAGCACATATCTCATCATCCACAAGACCAGCCTCCATGTTATCCTGAACCTCCTTTAAGTTGTTTCCCAAGGAGTTATTAATCTCAAAGATATTGCCAAAGGTCACCTTATTCCACCCTTTCACTCTTTGCTTGATTCTACTAAGCTTTTCCACCAAGCAATACATAGGGGTACTACTTATAGGTTTCTCCCACCAACTTTTAACAAAAGTAGAAAAGTTTGAGTGAAGGCTCCACATTATTTCAAATTTGAAAGGAAAAGGTCCCCTATTGTGATCAACATTTCTTTTAAGCACAAGAGCATTATGATCAGAGCCAGATCTTGGGAGAGCAGAAAGAGAGAGGTATTGGGAGATATTCCAATTGGCAGAGATCAGAAACCTATCTAACTTGACTTGGATCAGATAGTTTCCATTCCTTCTATTAGACCAAGTGTACTTAGACCCTTGAAGAGGGATATCAATAAGGTCAACTGAGTTTAGGAATTCAGCTAGCTCCATCATGCTATCAGAATAGTCACCCAACCCCCCCAACTTTTCTAAAGGAAGAAGGGGGGAATTGAAATCCCCTCCCAACATCTAATGATCATCTTTTATGTTTTTAATAGCATCATTTAAGTGCTCCCAAAGCAACAACACGTCCCTGCTCAAGTTGGGAGCATAGATATTTATAAAGTTGAATTTCTCCTGGGAAGCCATATCTTCTAGGGAAATAATCAGACTATTCCTACTACCTGAGCATAGAGTTATTTTTAATTTAGAGGGAATCCAAAGGGTAGCTATACCTCTAGAAGTCCCTTCAGCCTCATTGAAAAAATAATTTGCACCAAGCCAAATACTCAAAATTGCCTTATCAAAAGTCTTCTTCTTCATCTTGGTTTCTTGGAGGAGAACATCCACTTTATTGTCCAGGATACAGGTTTTAACCAAAAACTATTTATACGGGTTATTAAGGCCCCTTATATTCCAAGAAAGATACTTCATAGAGAAAAATAGGAGACAACACCACCAAAACCCCAAAAAAGCAACTAGGGCTACTTCTTTTTGGACTTCAATCCTGTGATTGAACCCAAAGTTTTTTGTTTCCTAGCAGCCACATCCCTAATAGTGTCTTTGGTTTTGGAATCCTTTTGGGATGGCCTACCAACCTTGTTTCCCCCCAACATCCGACTTCTTTTTCTTTTCAGATTTAGTTGGGGTTTGTGACCATTCATCCCCATCTTCTTTATCACTAGGTTGAGGAGGAAATCCCAACAAGGTCGGAGAGTCATTCAAGTTTCCTACCTCCTTTTGGGATAAGAAAGACATTTCCTCCAAGGATGAGTTGGTGTCAGAATGCACTAACTCTCCTTCTTCCAAGTCAACACCCACTCTAGAATCTGGAACCTTCCTCAGGGATGATTGCAAATTATCCTCCATAAGGGAGACCTCCTTAGATTTGGCTCAAAGTCCATATTCACTTCTTCCCCTGTATCTGACATTACATTTTTCGGAAAGGCAGGGATTGGGAAACTAGAAATAGGGGAAATAAATTTGAGGTTCAAGCTAACTGAGTCATTAGAAACAACAAGAGGTTCAGTCGGAATAGCCTCCTGACCTAAGACTGGGGTTTCCTTCCCTTGGAGGACAGTGACCATGGGGACAACAAAAATTACAAATGGTTTAGCAGTAGAAGTAAGTTCATTAGCAAAGGTTCCCTCAACAAGTTTTTTCTCATTAGAAATGGTTCCCTCAAAAGGTTTTTTCTCACATGATTCAATGAGGTGACCAAACTTCTTGCACAACTAGCAAAAATGACGAGCATTTTCATATTCCAGAGGTTGGGTCCAGTTACCAAATTTTGACTTAAGGAGGATAGAAGTTGGCAAGACTAAATTCACAGCCACATTTACACAAATACAAGCATAGACCAGTCTAGACCTCTCTTGAGTGATCTTATCAATGCCTAGAAGACTACCAAAAGAGTTAGCTATACCTTTCAAAATACCCATCTCCCAATACTCGAGAGGTAGGCCAGGTAGGTGAACCCAAGTTGGAGCCGAGGCACCCAGGTCAGCCGAAGGATCAAAACCCAATTTTTATTTGCAGAGGGAGAGAAAGTTCTTAAACCCAGAGTTAAAGGCCCAGGGGCCTCTAGTTAAAACCTTAAGCATATCTTCATAAACCACAAAGGAGAAAATGAAGATACCTCTTAGCATGGCATTTATAGTGACATTGTCTTTGATATTCCAAGTAGAAGCAGCCCATTGATGGGCCAATTCAATATTCGGCCTATGGGCCAAAAACTTACCAACAAGTTCCAGTTTCAAACTGTCCATAGCCTTCAACATCAGAACTTCAGGGACACCAACTTCCTAGCTAGTCATAGAGTAGGAAGCAGATTCCAACAACCTTTTACCTAAAGCTGGCGAGTCATAACCCATCAGTTTATCCACATAGGAAACCAATTCTTCCACAGAGAAGAAAGAGTTAAGCCCAAAATTAGGGGATAAGGGAAACTTTCTAGAAATACCCTCAATCTTTTCCCTAGGGGAAAGGACAGATGTACGAGGAGGAGAAGTCACATGGGGAATAGCTAGGCCGACCACTGCCACCATAGACACAATGCCAGACAAACAGACAACATCCTTGGAATGGGGAGCCTTCCTGGGCCCCCCTCTTGACCATCCCATGAAATAAATCAAATCAAAGTAGGAACTGGAAATTCAAAAAAATAGCCAGAGTGGGAAAAGTTACAGAGCACAACCGAGTTTCTTTTTTATCAAAGTGTATTAAGCGCTTGTCATTGTCACGACCCCTATTTTTATGGTTCGTATTTTACAATGTTAGAATAAATTAATTTGTGGTGAAATAAAAGTACAAAGAAATAAAAAAGAAATAATTATTTTTAATTAGAGAATTTATTTTGCAAATAAATGATAAGAAGTTATTATTTAGAATATTTTCTTTTTTAATTGCAATTAAATGTTACCTCTTTGCCAATTATTTGGAATAAATATTTAAATTGCAAATAAAAGATATTTCATTATTATTTACTTGGAATAAATATTCAATTTGCAATTAGAAAATGGAAAAATAAACATTGTGCATGAGTAGCGGAGGATGGTGCATGAAAAATATTATATATATATATATAAACTTTCAAGATTAGGTATTGGGAAGTTAGTGGAGAAATCTTTAAAAGAGGGAAATGATAGCAGAAACACAATATATATGGTTTCTTAATCTTTGTTTTTCTCGAAAAAGAAAGAATAACTAAAAAATGGGAATTGGGGGATGTGCGATGCTCAGAGGAATACCCATTAAGAAGTGGAAACTGTCTCATGGGTTGAAAAGTCTATTATTTTCTTTGTGACTATAGCTAATGGAAGTAGCAAATATTTTTGTACTAATAAATGGTTAAGAGGACAAGATCTGTCAATTGGTTATGGTATTACACGGGTAATTGAAGATGGCAATCTATTGGAGAAAGGAGTTGTCAATGTCTCAATAGTGCATGGTCAACTTTCAAAAGCAAGGGCCAAGATTTGATGACTGTAATATCTCACCACTCTTGTTGAGGGCAATCAAAGATGTTGGGTATGAACGAATGACCATTTTCTAAGAAGTAACTCTTCCTTCTATCCTCGAAGGTACACTCTCTTATCATTTTCTTTACAAACTTACATGCACTAGCATTTAGAAGAAGACATGGATTTACAGTTATGAGTTTTTGAGGGAACCTAACTTTCTTTAATTAGAAAAAAGTAATGAATAGTTGAATTTAAATTGGTTAATTTCTCTTCTATAGATTCTGTAAAATCTATTTGCTTTGTCTCACCTTGTTAGTCACAATAGCAAGAGATTTTGCTCATTTTTTATAAAGATGATAAGTTATAATCAAGAAAAATATATCCCGATGGGTCTCAATATGCTTTAAATTTTGAGTTCTAGAATAAATAGTATGTCAATGACAACATGAACAATATATTTCATCCTATGGTAGTGATTCACTAGATTCTATTCCATAGGTAGTTGTTATTCACCACAACACCTTCATAAAAATTCTCTCTTATCATTTGATCCCAACTTGATAGTTACATTTAATATTTTTCTTGAACATTATATAATTAGATATTAATTAATTTTCCAAGTTCATGGGGTTTTCACCATATATTTTTTTCCTTCTAATCCATCTTGTATAACTTGGTCGCACCTGCTTTCTTTGAATCGACACAGTTCAGTAAGATACTTAACAGGAATCCCAACAAGCTTGAAAGAGTGCTACTGGAAACCTGTCTAGACTTGTAGTTTTATCTCCTTTTAAAGTTGAAATAACCCCTTGGATCTCATCTTTAAAAAAGGGCTACAAAATAGCATGATTTTTTTTCATTGGAAACGATCCTATGAAGGCTCCTTGTGAATTTTAGATCTCTACGCTTAAGATATGTCTTGGTTCTCCATACCTATGAAATTTTTTTGGCACTGTGTTGGTATCTATCCACCTTACTATGTTTACCCATAACTGCTATAATTTTATAATAATGTTTGGGGTTTGAGGTACTTGAGTAGGAAAATCTATGGACATACTTTTGCATTTGTTATTAGGCACTAACAAATGCTCAAGGTATCCTCTAAGAGGAATTCATTTTCTTTAGTAACTTAACACTTTTTGTGAATAGTCGCATATATCTCTATATCTTTAGTCAGATTTTCCTAGCATACATACTATTTAAACAACTTAATCTATGTTCTTTTCTCTGCATGATTAGCAAGAGGGTTAAATTGTAGAATTCATATAAAATTTTATAAGATCATTTTAAGTACTACTGTTGTAGTTTATAATAGATGGTATTGTGTTCTTGTCTGTATATTGGGACCATTGGTCTATTTATTTTGCCCCTTATGATTTTGTTTTGTAGACTCTCCTAGGGTGCTATCATTGAGTAAATTAGATAGAACACAAGATATTAAATTCCCCTTTCCTTGTTTATACATTTTATCTGTTTGAGGACTCTTCCATCCATATTGCCTAACCTTGTGAATCCTCTTGGAGCAAAATAGAATAGAGGTTTATGCTAGTGTATACTTAAAAATTCCTAGTCTTGAGTTAATGTTTCCTCTTGATTACTTGCTCTAATGCTATCAATCATGTTCAATGCTCTCCATGTTCCATTTTTCTAACTCTACAAGCTATTAGTTTTTTTGTTTTGTTTTGGGAGAGTGTTGCTCCAATGGCAAGGTCACTTCCATTTACATAATGTTTGTATGAGTTTGGTAAGGTTAGTATGGGATATTTCTAAAGAACATCAAAAGGGTCATTCTTGTATGTCTTGTCTCCTCAAATCTCTTATTTAAGAAGCTCATGGAGGGGTTGGGCTATTATAGAAACTCTATAGATGAATCTTGTACATTTCTTAGACAATTCTTATTTTATGGATGCTAGTTGGGATTTTCCAATCTCAGATGACTTTGATTTTTTTAGCGTTTGTTGCCAATTTCTTTTAGATACTATCTTGAATGTGTCATTATACTATGTCACCAAGAAAATTAAAAAAATAGATAAATGGAGTTGTTTATTGAGTGATCTGGTAAAACTTTCATAGTTTTCAAGCAACTTTAGTATGTTTTAAAAGGAAATCCATATAAATATATTTCCTCTTGCTTTTATTATATTACTATAGCATCCCTTGTTCAAAATGTTATCTATAGGATTAATTTACATAGTTTGGAGTTTCATCCAAAGCTAACCATTTTCAAATTTAGTTGTCTTCTTTGGGAAGTGGAATAGACATGGAATGTGGGATTAATTCTCCTAATTTTAAAATCAAAATTTACATCTAATTAAACTATGCCTACTCGGGATTGATATTGAGTATTAATTTATTTTATTTGAGCTCAAGCTTTTTGTTAATTATATGATGTAGAAGTTTTGAGAAATGGTTTTCCAGGAGATCTATGGAAACCTCTATGAATCAATGAGTTTAAACATAAACATTCTTGTGAAATTGCATAGTCGTGTGTGCATTTTAGCAGCCCTAGGATTGCTTTTATGAAGCTTTATGCGATTGGCTTATGGCTTTCAATGTACTTGTGTGATATTTGAAAGGTCGTTGGAGGTAGAATGGTCTTATTTGTAAATACTTGGGAGAAATTCATGATAGTGTAGGCATTACCTTAATTTCATATGCAAGGATGATGCATTGGTGAAACTTGAAAAGAAAGTTGCTTGTAGATTTATGTGATTTGTAAGAGAACATTGCTTGTAGTTATATGTGACTTATAAAAGAACTTCAATATGTTCCTTGTGATATAGAAATATGTAATGAATGGTCATGTCAATGAGACAGTATGATCATTTCCCGCGAGGCATCTTGTATCCATTGAGACTTTGTAGACAGTAAGGCTCCACCAGTGAGGCACTTTTATGAGTGGTTTTTCATCCCGACGAGGGTTTTCCACTCATAAAAATCTTTGTGTTATGGTTTCTTTGTGGATGCACTTATGATCTTGCTACTCCCTTAATTTTCCTTACAATATTTGAATTCACATGTATTTTTGAGATGATAACTCATGTGTAAGCCTACATGGCTAAATCTAATAAAGGCACCACCTTGTTTTAATATACTTTGATTCATTGATGTATGTTATTCCATTTAATTATAGCGATGAAAGTAATTAGTTCATTTCAGAAACTTAAGGATATAATTAGTATATGTGTTTTTCTGGTCCTTACAACAATTCTTAGTTATTATCAAGTATTTGCAGCATATTGCCTATCATATTCCTCTATTGTGCAAGTTATTTCATTGCAAGTGGTATCAAAGCATGATCTTGGCATTGTAGAGGCAATGCATTTTCTTAATATTGGAGGTCATTTTGGGAAGAGCATTTCTCTTAGATTTTGGTAAATAATTCTCTAATTTTTAAATGGTTTCTGAAGAACATATTCAAGAAGCTATAATCTATATTTTAAAGTAATTGGAGCAAATTGAGCTATTTATTGCAAAACTAAGATTTATGCCAAGTTTTTTTGGAAAGTGCATACCTCCCAAATCCTATAGAAATAATTATTTATTTTTAATGGGTTTTTGAAGAAGTAATAAAGGAGCCTATAGTGCAAATTTCAAATAATTCAAAGCATAAATAAGTGATTTATTGCAAATTTAGAGTTTAAATTTTTTTTTGTCAAAGCTACAAAACACCTAATTTTTGGGAGATTTTTCTAGGAAAGTGTGACCTAGGCCCTAGTAAGTTATAGTAAAACTTTCAAAAAAAATTGAATTTATTTGTGTGATTTATTGCAAAATTATTTTCTACCATCATGGTGAGGCTTGTTAGGATAGGTGACATTATAATTGTTATTCTAAGTTGATAATTGTGTGTCTCCGGGTTCTTTGGAAAGTGTTCTAGCGGACATGAGGGACAAAATATTTATTATTTATTTTTTGATGACAAATTGTAATTGCATTCAAAGAGGTGGACCCACTATGGTGACGATTACATAGCATCCTGAGAGCATATTCCCTTTGGGCGTCCAACTTTTAGGTGAGGAACACTTTGCAATGTATGTCCTTGCATGTTATTTGCATGTTTTACATGGTGGGGTGCCCAAGTTTGCATGTTGGTGCATGTTCTTGCATGAAGCCATTAGAGGCATCGAAGAGTTATGGAGCACTCGGTATTGACCTATTCACATTAAAGATATGGGTTAGGTTCCCATGTGAAGGCCATGTGATCATTTAATATTTTTCACCATATTTTTAGGTTGTCCACTAGGGGGGGCATAGGTTTTTCTAGGCAATTTTTCCTGTTGTTTCTAGATATACCATTTGTGGTATTCTCTCCCACAAAATTCTATATATTGGAGCATTGAGATGGTGGTTTGTAGAGTTTGTTTACAGGTTGTCAGAGTAATGAAGTGTTGCTAGAATTCAAAGAGGAGTGTTGTATTATTGTATCTCATTTGAAGATTAATAAAAACATTGGATCTCTTTGGGTGTGGAGTTTTTTCCTGCAAGGGTTTCTCCACATATATCTTGTGTCACTTGTGATTCTCAACTTATGGTATTGTTGTTTTTCTTTCATGTTTGTAATTACTAATCACATATCATATTATTAGTAATCTTGAATACATTATTTCATATTTGCAACACATTATAAAGTTTTATTGCTACAAGTTTCACCTTGGATTTACAATAGGGTTTACAAAAAGAAGCAAAAATAATGCTACCTAAATGAGGAAATCTTCAAATAAGGAGAGGTAGAAATAGAGGATATTAACCCTAATGATGAAACCAACAAGTTCAAAGGTGAAATTTCATCAATTAGGAATGACATGAATAATTTTTATAAGAAGTTGGGCATAATTATTCAAGGGATGAAGTATAACCTGATAAATATTCACCTAGTAAAGTGGAAGATAATGCTTTTGTTGGACATGAAAGAATCATTCCTTTAATAATCTTATGCCTAGGCAATTCATGCCTGAAAATTTTAGGATGGAAAGGATCCAACCAATTGGCTTTGCCAAATGGAGCAGTTCTTCGATATTCATCATGTTCCTAGTTAATAAAAAGTGGCTATGGCATCATTATACCTAGAACCAAATCAATTTATTTGGTATCATTAGTTATGTGATGAGAAGAGAAAGAAGGATAGTGTGGTCATATGGTCAATTTTTTAAGATGAACAAGCTACCCATTATGGAGATAACTTTATGGATAACTACTTTTTCGAAGTCACTAAATTAAAGAAAATAGGTATGATCAAGGATTATATTTAGTAATTTCAAATCCATTATCTAAGAGTGGAGAATGTGACAAAAGAAAATTTGAAAGAACTATTTCTTGGCAGTTTAAAGGATCACATAAAATATGAGGTATGGTTGTTCCAACCACAATCCTTATTGCAAGCAATATTAATGGCAAGAGAAGTTGAGGAGAAGCTTTTGGCCAATAGGCGAGGATTTTTGTCACACCCCATCATGTGTTTACCTATTTACTATTACTATGCTAGGGTAAATTATTACATGTGTGAATGTATTTGGAATTCTAATTGGAAATATATGTGCTTGCACTTTGTTATCAGTGAATTATGAATGAATGTTTATTTCATTTAATGTTATGTGATGGAATGCATATCTGGAAATAAATGGTTATTGAATTAGATATTCTAACTAAGAAAATTATTATGTAAATGCTTGTTTTGATGAACGGATGACTACCATGGATGTGTGTTAAGTTGGATGTAGGTTCATATTCAATCCCCCAAAAGCGAGGGGAAGTATCACTCAGGAGAAGAACTTGGTTGGGTAACCTGTAACAAAACTTAACTGAGCTTACACACGCACTCACAATAGAATGATTGAGTCAAGTCATAAAGTTGGGAATTGGTAAGTCATCCTTTAGTATGATGTGTTTACATTAGTAAGGATCTTGATTGCTATTGAGTGCATTCTTGGATGATGTTTATGTGTTTGGAGTTTATGGATTCTTATTTATATTACTATGCTTGATTGATGAGGTGAACATACATTGAATGTATATATATGTATGCATATGCATGTTGACGATAAACCATACGTATGAAGGAACACATACATGAGAGTACATAGGTAGACCTACCTATACACGCTTATGAACGAGTTGCTTATGAGCATGGTATAATTAAAGGGACAGTGTGACATGTATATATATATATATATATATATATATATATATATATATATGCATCACACGTATATTTCCTATCAATAAGATAGTAATTGTAGATGTGCTTGATTATGTAATTGAATGTATATATATATGTGTGTGTGTGTTTGTGTGTCAATATATATAAAATTCAAGGTCGATGTAATATAAATGCATCACTATTTTAAGTAGCACATTACCCATGCAATGAAATGCATTATCTACAAGGATAATATGCGATGGGAATATTTAACATTAAGTTTGTTATGTAAAGTGTTTGAAATGCATGAAATAAGGATATCAACCAAAACCATATAGATGTGCTTGGTCAAAGCACAGTCTAAACGTTGTTTCTAAGGAGTTGATTCATCCATAACCTATCGATTGGATAGTCTATGACTAAGTCAACTATAATATGTGTTACTTGGTGAATATTTGTTGGGTGAAAATTATGTAATCAACTTTTCGATAGATTACACAACTAGGACTTCAACCACAACTATGTGAGATGTGAATCTCTCCTCTCGGAAAGGGGGGGCGCCCTTCTTACTGCTGACAGAAGTGATAGTAAAACAAACAAAGTAATTACAAAATGTACACAATACTTACGAAGTGGGGGGTGTGTTACATTCATCCTTCTCTCTTTTTTCAGAGAAGATGTTTACAATGCTTCACTGTTGGAAGTTCTTAATTCACAATAACTTTAAACTAACAATGAGTAGTAATGCCAATACCTCTATCTTGTCAAAGCAAATCGTAGAGATACCAGAAGTGATTAACAATAAACTAGTAAAATAAAAGGGAAATTTCACAAAGGTACAAAGTCATTCTGTAGCATTTTCAATGGTGGATCTGTGAAAAGTGTGTCATTTGTCACGTTAGAAGCACAAAGTCTTCTTAGACGCAGCAATTCCTTGAACAACATGAACAATTACAAGCACAAAGTCTTGTAGATTATCCAACCAAAGTATCCAAAGAGCATGAATAATTACAAGCACAAAGTCTTGTAGATCATTCAACCAAAACATTAAACAAAATACAAATGAAAATCTAAATAAAGGATGTAACACAAAGTTTACATGAATTACTTAGAGTCCTTCAGATTCCATAAGCTAATCACCACCAAATGAGATCAATTCATAAGATTATTGAATCCAACACAAAGTCTGGTTTGCAATCTTCTTCTTTATTGATCAGATTTCATTCACAAAGTATGAACACAAAGTTTCACAATTCTGCTTCAAAAAGGGTAGCACTTCGTTGCAAAATGCTAAAGGATAAATTTACAATAGAAATCCCTCACATTATATAGAAAGAGGGATGAGAAAAATTAGGAATCTAATTGAGGCAATCAAGGAAATTTAGGTGAGTGATTTTAGGAGATCTCACCTAACTTGGACCAAAGTCAAAGTGTAATTTGTTTTCAAAAGATTACATCTTCGAACTTGGTATAATTACAATTTACAAAAAGACATATAAGATGTCAGGAAAAATTTACAAGATGCATAAAGGGATGCACCAAAAATTTCTAACACTGGAGATCAGGAACCTTCTTCATATTTCCTTGCTTTGGGCGCGAAAGTCTTCATATTTCTTCCTGGTCTCCTGCACGAACTTCTCATCCGGACCAACAGTGTAATCCATAATGGTGTGAATTCTTGTGATCAATCTCATGGCAAATGAGCGAACCTTCTTGCACCTGTCAAGATGCATTTTCAGGTTATCCAATGTGAGCCTTGTATCACAAATGACATTTAGAGAGGCTTCTGAAAAGTTTGCACTGTCAATCAACTTCATGATGGCTTCCTTGAAGATATGGGATATTTCTGTGGCTGGCAGGAAGATACAATTCTCCTCAAAAAGTTGACCTGGTAACTCTTTGATACCTTTTTCAAGAATAACACGATGCCCTTCGACATCTTCCTGCACTTGGTGGAGATCTTTCGTAAGAGATTGAATTACTTGAATTCGATGTTTCAAGAATTCTCTCACCTCAATGAACTTTTCTTTGTCAAGAATTACCCTGACTTCCACCAATTTACTGAGCTTTACCTACTTCATCTCTAACCATGAAAACAAGCATTTTTAAATATCTCTACACTCCTGAGAAAGTACACTTTTTTCTTTATCAAGCTTTGTGGTGAGCTTGGCCAACAAGGTAGTTTTCTCGTCCGCAACAATTATGATTTGAGATCTGTGTTCTATGATCTTTTCAACGAAATCATACAACACCTTGCCTTTGGAGGCGAACTTCTCAACTTTCTTGACAGCTGGGTCCTCAATACTTACCACTGTCAGCGGTTGTGCATTAGTTGGAGATCCTGCAAGTCTCTTTACAACAGTGGCACAATGCTCTGCCCTCTGCTTGTACATATTGCGAGCTTGCTCCATTTTATCTAGTCTTCCAACCAAGATATCCAATGTCACTTGCACATCTGCTTTTGCACTTTCATTGGTAACCTTGCCAAGCTGGACTTTTGTTACCGTGTAGTCCTCCATATTGACATCTCCTTC
This sequence comes from Sequoia sempervirens, assembly GCA_007258455.2. Classification (NCBI taxonomy): domain Eukaryota; kingdom Viridiplantae; phylum Streptophyta; class Pinopsida; order Cupressales; family Cupressaceae; genus Sequoia; species Sequoia sempervirens. Next base: position 1,258,724,924 of record VDFB02271358.1, on the reverse strand, counting down.
TTCTTGCGGTGGTATGCCAATCTCCGCATACTTGTGGCCAGTCTTGTCAACGTTCAGCCTTGAGTATACTTTTTCCTTTTTCTTCCCTTTAGCCTTTGGAGGGACTATCTCTTCGAGGTCGAGCTCCTCTGGAGAGATCATTTGCTTCTTTCGCTTCGACACTTGAGATATCAGCCAAGGGGGAAGGAAGGAGGTGTGAACTTTTGGATTCATTGTCAACTTAGTTGTCATCGTCACTTCTAAAGTTATTGTCACCTCTGAAGTTACCATGGGTATTGTGACAATAGGAGAAGTGTCTGTCATCATTGCTCCTGTAGACTACACATTGAGCTGATCACGCATTGACTCATTCATGAAACGATTGAATTCATTTTCAGAAGTGATATCATACGTTGGTGAAGACAAGCTAGGAATGGATGATGGAGGACTTGACAGTATATCAACCGTATGAATGCTTGTCACCGAGGGAGTATCAAGCGGGGTTGATGTTGCAGGAATAGTGGATATCTCAACTGCAGGAATGCATGTGGTAGGAATGGGTGATGAGGGAACAGGAGGTGGAGGATTTCTTAAATTTGGAGGGGTATGAGGAACACTGGAAATCACAGGCAGTGACGTTCTGGGAATTTCCTCAACTACATTCTTAGGTGGAAACGTAGTTCTTTCTTGATCATGCCTGGGTTCCTGTTGATCACCCTCCTATCTCTTCGATTCTGGTTCACCTTCAGAATCACCTTCAGATTCTTCTTCAGAATCTTCTTCAGACTCTTGCTCACTTTCAAAAACCTCTTCTACATCGGAGTCTGCTTCTATTGAGTCTTCATCTTCAGTGGATTGGTCACTGGAAGTACCTTCTTCATCGGAATCTATCTCCTCTGGAATGGACTTTTTACCTTCAGAGCGAGATGGATCAGATTCCATGGTTTCTCCTTCTGGGATGGACTGGGTATCTTTCTTGCCAACAATAAACTTGATCCTGGGACCTCTTTATGAAGAAGTGGGAACAACCGCTGATTTATTCTTCATGCGGAGTTCTTGTTGTCGGCGAGCTTCTGCTTTAGATTCTTCTCCTTCCGAATCTGTTCTGAAACTTTTCATTTCAAAACCATGCTTATGTAACCATTCTGCAGTGTTGGATATGATTGGCTTCAATCTCTCTCTCATGCTAGTACTTTCTTTCCTAGACCATTGCATTATAGGCAACGACCTTTTAGAAACCTCTTGTTCATCATAGACATCATTCATGATATCGCCAGGATCTATGAAATCCTCTGGTAGGTCAGCAATATCAAGGTCTCTGATCTGCTGAACAATCAACTTGCAATAATCCATTTTGCGAATGGCTTCTTCATCTCTGCAATCAACCTAGATGTCTTCAAAACAATATTTGTGATGATTACCCTTTTGTAATTTCCTTTTGACATCCCGGTAATCAAAATCAAACCTATACCTGTAGGTCTTGATTGTCATGATTTGAATCTCAGCATAGATAGATTTGGCTTTCTGTATAGTTGGGATAGTATATCTGCCAATTGTCAATGGGAACTTGAATCCACGCTTGTGGTTACTTCTTCATTCTTTATGCACTGAAATCAGTTGTCTGCACATCTCCATGAGAACCCACTTATCCGAAGGATAACGTGGCAGCATGTAAGGGCAACCCGTGTAGCACCCTACTCTCAAATAAGTAAACATTGGGAATTGAAGAAATAAGCATCCAACTTTACTTACCACCTTATAGGCCTCATCAGATACCCTTCTCCTTTCGAGAGCTGGATCAAAATTGAAAAGCAAAGGTGCGAAGAAAGCATCAATAACCTGCCTGAAATGATGGAAGCTTTCCTTCAATTCCAATTGATAGAAGAATTTATACACAAGTACCAGCATCCGATTCCCTTTTGTGGATAGACCTAGAAATTGTCTCATTACAGCTGCTGCGTACACCAGGTAAGAAGTCATATAGAATTTCAATGTGGAAGGTGCATTGATTAGCTGCTCATGTATTTCATCACTGATCTGTTTGCCCCAGTCAATGTGCACCTTTTGTCTTCTTATAATCTTGATGTATTCATACATCCAATCATGAAAAGTGGATGATTTAGGCAAGCCTTTTACTCTGCTTAAAAATGTGATCATATCTTTGACGTCATCTTTGAAATCACTTCGCAGGAGTCCCTTTGGCCATTTGGAAAAAGATTGTCTAGGCTTCTTCAACCATTGGGTATTTATTAGGTTTTTAGCCTTGTTGGGATCGGCGTCAAAGACTTCTTGTGCTTTTTGTATAGAGATGTCAATGTACTCCATTTGAGGAACTTTAAACACAATATCAAAGAAGTCGGGGTCGAGTCTTAAAATCTTGTTCCCAGAAGAATCAATCAAACTTTTGATTTCCCTGATGTAGTGAGATGCCATTTGAAGGACAAATTTCGTATTGTGTGCAACAATAGGGAACATTGCTACCAAATGCAGGTTATTGTGTACAATTGCTCTCATCGGATCAGGAAGAGGCTTCATCTCAGTTTGCTTTGCAAAATCAACCAAGTCTTGATGGCCAACCTCTGTGTCTTTTATTTCTTCCACCTTGGAGACCACTACAGTCGGCGGATAAACACCTTGATATTTATATTTCATTTTGCCTTTCACTTTTGAAGAAGACAGAGGTTTACTGGCAGCCATCAAGAACAACTGAATCTTTGATCAATCAACTTTAAAGATCTTGAAAAGAGACTGCAAGATGTGGAGTCAGAATAAACATTAGTCGTTAAAAGCATGGGAATGCGCGAAACGAGCAACGATGATGAGCAAGCGTGGAGCGGATGACAAGGCACACAAAACGATGCACAAAATGGAAGGAACAAGGTTCAGAAAGAAACTTGCAAGTTTGAAGTATTTCAGGGAAAAATTTGTGAAAAGTGTAAGGGCGCACTTTTTCAGCACCCTTGCATTTTGAAGAATTCTAGCTTTGATGCAGGGGCGTTGAAAAACAATGCTCCTGCACTTTTCAGTGTTAGAATCAATTTCAAAATGCCAGGGCACACTTTTTCAGCGCTATGACATCTCTCACTGTGGAGTTGGCAATTGATATCTAGGAAGAACTAATGAATGTATAGGCACACATTTTGGATGCTACTGCATGTGAAGCTTAAAGTTTGGAAAATAACGCGCAATGATGTTGAAAAACAATGCTTGACTCTTGAGGCACATATTTCTTTGTGTTAAGCATTTGCAAAACGTATTTGGAAAAGGAACCCTTTTACCACGTATTTTAGAAGGAAAAACTTACATCTTTACGCCACTATACATTGATGTAAATGGTGCTAGAGGGAAACAAACATGGCGATGCTTGAAGAGTAAGGAACGTGGGAAGAAAGAAGTCACGCCAAAACGAGCTATGAAAGTCCCATTGCGTGAGGGTGCATCAAGAAAATGCGTGGGCACAAGATGGACGCATAAAGAAAGAAAAACAATGCAATTAGGGTAAAAATAAACGCCCATACATTTGGAAAGACATTCAGAAAACAAAGAAAGAAAGAAAAACGCGTGGTTAGAAAAATGTATGAAGAAAAATAAAGGTAAATAAAAACGCATATATAAATCACTAAGACGAGAACAAGATAATGAAAGAGAATGGAGAGAAAGTAAGAAGGACTTACCAAGAGAAAACGTGAAATTTGGTTGAGAGGAACTTCAGATTTCTCCAAAAATGTGTTTTGCAGCTTGAGAAGATTTCGCCCAGCAAGAAGGAATGTAGTTTGGAGATCATAAACAATGAAAATGAAATAATAAAACACTTTTAAGTGAATGAGAAACACAAAAAACCTAACTCAAGTCGAGCAATTAATTTAGGCACAAAAAGTGGCACGATGAACGAAAAATGTAAAATGCATGAAGAAACGCACCAAGGCAAGAAAATGACTAAGTCTAGATAAAAAGTATAATATCACACTTTTTCAGCGCTCTTACCTTTTTAACAAAAACACTTTCATGCAGGGGCGCTAAAAATCAGCACCCCTGCACTTTTCATACTTAGCCAATTTTTGGCTTGTGATCAGGAGCGCACTTTTTTAGTGCAACTGCATTTTTCACAATTAACTAAGTATGAACAGTGAGACTTCGCGAAGGGGCTCGTTTCGAACATCTTCGCAAGGAAAACATAGGGGGATGCTCAAACTAACTGTTTGAGGCTTTGGAACACATTTCGAGGTGGCTTGAAAATCACCTTGTTTTGCGTGCTTGAACTTCACGAATTCTAGGAAACAAACAAGTTTCGTAGGGGGGTTATCCATGGAACAAGCACTGCTAGATTCCAGGATAAAAATATTGACTGTTTCCTTTGATAAACCGCAGGAAAAAGAATAGGGAGGCTGTTGAAACTTAGCTCCATAATATGAATACTTTGTTTCCTATAAAAGTCTTCCATACTTACAATTCAATTCTCATCTTTAGAACATGTGCATGTTTGATTTAGTCAAGTATTGTTGTCATACAAGGAGGTCGATCTGTTGATTACTAGGCTAAGTATTAACTTAGAATGCTGCCACCTTTCTTTTTTTTATGCTGAGTCGACTTGCATGCTTGAATGGTGTCGACTGGCTTAACATTTCCTTAGGCATCAATGTCTCATTATTTAGTATAAATAGATGAGCCAACTCTCTCATTTGGGACACACATTCTGTAGTTTCATTATGTCGCTTTTATCTTGGAGCTATATTTTCTGAGATAGAGTTGTTTTGTGAGCATATAGAAAGAGGTTATTGTGAGTTATTGCATTGAGAGATTATAGTAATTTGAGGAGGATCCTAGCAAGCTATCATTGGAAGGCTGAGAATCTAATTAGTCAATTGGATTAAGCGACCAACAGGCATGAGAATATATTCTCCTTTTATTTGTCTTTTGTTATGAAAGAATGAATGTCTTGATTGATTTGTTTGGAATTGCATAAGAATGCTTTCATTAGTGAATCATAGTATTTGTTTATGAAAAGGAAAGGAATATGTTCTACGCTTTTCTATAAAGTGTTTGTATATACTTCGTAATAGGAGAGTTTGTTTATCATTAGTATAATATACTAGGAATGATGAAACAAGGATAACTTTGTAAAGTTATTTGATTGATTTAGATAGCTCATAAGTCACACCTAGGATTTGATTATCGATTGAAGGGAGGGTAACTTATGTTATTGCTTTGTGGGTAGAAATACCATTGTGTTTTGGGTAAAGGGAACAGGTCATTTCTAAGGTTAAAGAGTGCCTATAGAAGGAAATCACCTATGCGTAGTTTATAATGGCCTAAAGTCAAATCAAGCTTGAGTAGTGTATGTGAGTAGGATGATTGTCACTCGAAGTACTAAGTGAGAACACTTTGGCCAAAGTAGTGTGATTTCCTTTGGCTCCACTGTCAATTCATCGTGATCCATTTATGCATGCTAGTTCTAGATTATAGAGTCTACAAGTTCTAGTTATGTAGGACACATCACTAAACTCAAAATGGTTTTCGTTACGAGGTTACTCTACCAATATCTTCATCGAAGGGTAGGGCCATCTATCAAATGATAGATGTGCAGGGGACTGCATTTGAGTCTGTGGTTGACAGAAAAGTACTTGAGTGATGCTTCTCCTCCTCAACAACCAACTAAGACCAAGATTTGAAAGGAGATTCCTAGACCATCTACATCTATTGCTTTGAAGCTTAGTTGAGCTATGTATGTACTTTGTACACAATTTTTGAAATATTGTAATATGTGGAATACTATTTTGGAAATGAAATCAAAATTGGTTATTGTTATGACATCTAAGTTCATTTGTTCTCTATTAAAGAAAAGTGAAATTTTATGGCAATGGATAAGTAACATAGTTTATTTACTTGAAAACAAAAACTTAGGAAATTTACTTGTATGAACAATTGGCATGTTACATGCGGTATCAAAACTACTAGGTTTAGCTTTGGAACCTATGTGCTCATCATACTTTTCATCCAACGTTATCTAATGTTTGGAAATTCTTCTGCCAGGATGGTGCATCTCGGGTTAGCTACAAGAAAGTCAATAATCGTGAACAAGCGCTACCTAAAAGCCAAGAAGGAAAAAGAGGCAATTATTTGTACAATTAAGGGTACCGACTGTGACAATGTCATCTGCTTAAGCAATACTGAAACTTTCAGTCACGCTCTTTCTCAGATTAGTGAAGTAAAAATAAGGATGAAGGAGGAGGCTAATTACAACTATCTACCTCCAATCTCACCAACAAAGTTTGATTCCTTGTCACTTTCCAGGGATATACCCTCGGAAGGGAGTGTCAGTTCAACATTCATCCTTAGAGACCCTAAAGTCCTTCCTATTTTAGAAGTTATTGTAATTTCCTCAAGTAACGAATTGAAGGGTTATGTCCCTCACAACTATGTATTAGATGACAAATCCGAAGGTTACTATCCATTTTGTGATAGATATGAACAAATGAGAGATGAGCAAAAATCAAAGGGGTATGCCTCGTTGAGTTATGTGTCAGAGAGTGAATCTGAGGGATACTCTCCACTTGACTATTTGAATAGTCACTCTATGTAATTGAAAGGATATTGAGATCCTTGTGAATAATAAAAATCATCTTTTTATCAAAAGCTTGTGCTCAAATCTTATGTTAAATTTCTTATGTGCGAATGAATGCTCATTTAAATGTTTTCCATAAGATAATAAGAACATGATTGAATCTAATATGGATGAACCTTCAGGTATAATCCGTTCTTGCAAGGATGGTGAGAACGAGGAACAATCTTGGAGGAAGTCAAGAAGTTGGACAAGGTCCAGTGGGTGATGAAGCTAAGTTGGATCAAATTTTGGCTATCATCCTTGAAACCAATGCAAGATTGGGAAATCTTGAGCAGGAAGTAAGGGTAAGGGAGAGAGTAGAACAAGAAGTTCATGACAATGAGGATGAGGGAGAAAATTCTCATGACCATGAATAGACCCATGAACATGAGAATGAGAAATCTCACTCTCATTTGGAAGGAACTAATAGGAAGAGGTTGGATAATGAACTTTATAGGGACATGAGAAAAATAACCCCACCCAAATTTGAAGGTAGTACCAGTGGGGAAGAAGTTGTCTCATGGTTGATCTAGATGAAGAAATATTTTGAGATTCAAAATTATTCTAAGGTCACGAAAGCAGTATGGGGAGTGTATCGGTTAGTGGGTGAAGCCTCTAACTGGTGGATGAACAAGAAAATGGAACTCGGGCTTAGTTCTCTGAAACCTACATGGAACGAGTTTGTGGAAATATTTCAGAAAGATGGTTAGCCCAACTCTTTTTTGACTAGAAACTCATTGATTTTCAAAATCTAAGACAAGGTGAGATGTTGGTAAATGAGTATTGGGAAAATTTTACCCATCTATTATGTTATGTACCAATGTATCAGAAGGATGAACATTTTCGCATAAGGAAATTTATTGTGGGGCTTAATAACCAAATTGGAGGAGAGGTAGATGTTCATGGTCCAACCACTATGGATCTAGTGTATGAGAAAGCTGTTAAGCAAGAGAAAAAGCTCAAAGATATCTCCATTCGCTTGGAGAATAGGAATCATAAGAAGTTCGCCAAAGATCAAGTCAAACCAAATCCAAAGAGTGTTGAAGTTATGCAAGATTTGCAGAAGGGGAAAAAGGACCCCAAAATAATGGAAGAGAATCTAGGAGGGAATGCAAGGGGAATAATTCCAGTAGTGGAAATGCTAACAATATTAGAAGTATTGCTAGTAAATATAGAGAACCCACAAGGAAGAAAGGACCGACAACTGGATGTTTCACATGTGGGGGAGATCACTATGCTATCCATTGTCCCAATAAGTCTTTTGGGTCACGATCTTATGGAAACCCACTTCCTACCCAGCAAGCGGTGTTCCAACAAAAGATTCATGCTGCTTCAGACGATTGTCAAGCAGAGTATTAAGTTACTCCAATAGAGACTCCAGGTATTTTATTTGGTTTACCCATTTCCATACTTATAGATACTGGAGCAACTGAAAAATTTATTTCACCTAGAATAGCAAAGAAAATATCTAGGAAAGTTGGCTATATGGCAAAGTCATGGGTTGTAGAATATGAAAAACATACAAGGGCAACAGTGGAGCAATGTGTTTTCGAAGCTAGGATTGAGCTACCTTTTTTTTCTACAGAGGTAAACCTATATGTAGCACCCTTAGGATCCTATGATGTTATCCTAAGAATGAACTGGCTTTGGAGACATAGAGCCAAGGTAGACTGCCATGCCAAAACAGTAGAATGCTTAGATGATTTTGGTAACCAAGTGATGCTACAAGGGATACCTAGAGAGGTCAAGTTGCATCAAATCTCTGCTATGCAATTGTTAAGTGCTAAGAAGATAGGATGCAAGCTCTTTGCAGCCAAGATGGAAAAGCTTGAAGACAATATGAGATTTAACTCCCAAGAGGATCTTGGAAAATTTGGACCATAAAGTTACTAAGAGATGGAAGAAGGTGAAATGATGGAAACTGGAGAGACAAATATGGAAAGATATCCTATACTATGAAAGTTTTTAGATGTTTTCCAAAGGAATTACCTGAACTACCACCAAAAAGGGTATTTTATTTCTCTATTGATATAGTGTTGAGATCTAAACCTATTTCCAAAGTGTTGGTATATGGAGCCTAATAAGACTTAGAGGTTAAATTTTCCCCACTTTTATTGGTGTGGTTTCCCCCCAAATTATTTAACAAGGGTTTGGGGGCAGCACCCCTTGCAAGGTCTAGGGGTGGTGCTCCCTATCGTGATACAGGGTAGGGTCTAGGGGTAGTGCCCCCACGGGGGCTTGGGGACAGCGCCCCTGAAACCTCTCACATTTTTTATTGTTTTATAAAGGCGTCAGGAGTTAAATTTTCTATTGGTTGACATAAAAAACCCTATTTTGTAACTGACATAAGTCTTAATAAAAGGCTAAGGGTTAGGGTTTCCGTTGATATTGTATTGTAGCACTTGCAGTGGTATTGAGTTGCAAGGATTGCTAGTTGTAATCAGTTAGATTTATTGGATAATAATATTGGACTCTTTGTTGGTGGATGTAGCCCGAGTTTAGGTGAACCACGTTAAATATTGTCTCTCACTATTATTATTTTTGTGTTTTTCATTCCTCTGTTTAATCTTTATTTGCATTTAATTGATATTTTTTGCATGAAATTCCTAACAAGTGCCTTACAGAAGGACAACAACTGAGTTAATGGAGCTTAAGGCACATCTAGATGAACTACTATCTAAGGGATTGATAAGACCAAGTGTATCACCTTGGGGAGCACTATTAATCTTTGAGAAAAAGAAGGATGGTACTTTGTGTTTGTGCATATATTATTGTATGCTTAACAAAGCTACGGTAAAGAACAAATATCCATTGCCACGCATTGATGATATTTTTGATCACATGTGGGGAGTTGTATTTTCTAAGATTGTTTTGTGATCTAGATATCACCAGTTAAGAATTAAAGATGAGGATGTCTTCAAGATTGCATTCAAAACTAGATATGGGCATTATGAGTTTATAGTTTTATCATTTGGACTAACTAATGTGCCAGTAGTGTTTACGAACCTAATGAACAACATATATAGGGATTTCCTAGATAAGTTTGTCTTGGTTTTCCTAGATGATATTTTGATTTATTCAAAGAATGAGGAGGATCATTGTAAGCATTTAGAGACAGTTCTACAATGACTGAGGGTGCATAAGTTGTATGGGAGGATCAAAGCAGTGCTAGAATGGCCAGTGCCTAAAAATGTCTCTGAGGTAAGAAGTTTTATGGGATTGGAAAGATATTATAGAAATTTTGTTGCAAACTTATCCAAGATAGCCTTTCCAATTACTTCTTTGCAGAAGAAAGGGAAGAAATTTGAGTGGACATAAAAGTGCCAAGTAGCATTTGATCTACTCAAAGAGAAGTTAACTACTACCCCAATTTTGAAAGTACCAGATCTTGATGGTGACTTCACTGTTATCGTAGATGCATTAGGAGGGGGCTTGGGTGGTGTTTTAATGCAAGAAGGGCAAGTAATTGCTTATGAATCAAGAAATTTGAAACCTTGCGAGCAAAATTATGCATCACATGATTTAGAGTTAGTAGTGGTGGTTCATGCATTATAGATGTGGATGCATTACTTGTCAGGAAAGCCCTTTGAGATGAAAACCGATCAGATCATGGGTTGAAATATCTATTTACTCAACTAATTTGAATGCACGACAGAGAAGATGGTTATAGTTGATATCTGATTATGACTACAATATCAACTACATCAAGGGAAAATAAAATTAGGTTGTCGATTCCTTAAGTCAAAGACATCATATTGCCTCAATAGTGACAATCCAAACTGACTTTAAAGGTCAAGTTTTACAAAAATGCAAAAAGGATTAGTACTATATGCAAGTTAAGAAAGCACTCATGAGCAATTTGCAAGATGCAAGGTATGAAGGATTTCATTTTGAACCCAATGGATTACTTAGGTATAAGGGGAGAATGTATGTACTTGACTCAGAAGAGTTAAGAAATTTGGTATGGAAAGTTCATGAAGCACCATACTCTAGACATCCTGGTGTGACAAAAATGTTGACCGATGCAAAGCCATTATATTTTTGGAAAGGGATGAAAGGAGATGTTGCTAGATTTGTGGTTAGGTGCATAGAATGTCAAAGGGTGAAAGTTGAACATCATCATCCTACAGACTTGCTATACCCACATGATATTCTAGAGAGTAAGTGGCAAGTTATAAGTATGGAATTTTTGCAAGGATTGCCAATGTCAAGGAATAAGCACAATGCCATTCTTGTGGTTGTGGATAAGCTTACTAAGGTAGCACATTTTATACTGGGGAATCTAACTGATGGAGCTCATGTCATAGCTCAAAAATTCATTCAAGAAGTTTTTAGGTTGCATGTAATTCTTGAGAAGATTATCTCAGATAGGGATGCACAAGTCACTTCAAGGTTTTTGCAAACCTTATTTTCTACAATTGGGACTCAACTAAATACAAGTTCAATGTATCATCTGGAGATGGATGGACAAACATAAAGGGTGAATCAAGTACTCAAAGACCTACTTATAATGTATTGCATGGATCAATAATACAAGTGGGAAGATTGCTTTCCTTTAGTGGAATTTGCTTATAACAACTTCTACCATTCCACAATAAAGATGGCTCCTTTTGAAGCATTATATGGTCGAAAGTGTCAAACCCCTATAAGTTGGGATAAAATTGAGGATAGGGCGAGTCTTGGGCCAAATATGTTGGCTGAAATGGAAGAACAATTTAGGATTGTTAAGCAAAGGATAGTTGAAGCCAATGATAGACATAAAATCTATGCAGATGCAAAGTGTGTACCTCAAAATTTTGCAGTGGGTGACAAGGTGTTGTTAAGGGTAAAACCTCATAAGAGTTATATCAAGTTTCAAAAGTCATCCAAATTAGCTTTGTGCTATGTAGGACCTTTTGAGATTCTTGAGGATGTGAATCCTGTAGCTTACTGAATTGCGTTGCCACCAGCTCTTGCCCGGATGCATAACATCTTTCACGTTTCTTACCTAAAGAAGTATATACCAGGAGATAATCATGTAATTGATTGGAATGCTTTACAGGTACATGACCTTAGAGTGGTAACAATCAAGCCTATCAAGGTGCTCAGAATGTGTAAGCTTCGCTTACATAACAAGGAAGTTTTGTAGTGCAAAGTCCAGTGGGGCCAGTATGCAGAAGATTCTGCCACTTGGGAAGACTATGCTAAGATACAAAAAAAGTTTCCACATGTTTTACTTGCTTTTGAAAGTACTTGAAAAACAATGTTGTTTGTTTGTTTAGTTTATGTATGCTACATTAAATCATTGGGGACGATGATTCACAAGGGGGGAGTATGTCACACCCCATCGTGTTTACCTATTTACTATTACTATGCTAGGGTAAATTATTGCATGTGTGAATGTATTTGGAATTATGATTGGAAATATATGTGCTTGCACTTTGTTATCAGTGAGTTATGAATGAATTTTAATTTCATTTAATGTTATGTGATGGAATGCATATATGGAAATAAATGGTTATTGAATTGGATATTCTAACTAAGAAAAGTATTATGTAAATGCTTCTTTTGATGAACGACTGACTACCATGGTGATGAGGTAAAAATAACTTCATAAATATAATAAGCGAAATACCCTTCCTTATTTATCCTAGTCACTTTTACCCTGCCAATTATTTATCTTTAGGATTAATAATTGCTTGCTTTTTGTAAAAAAATGTATAATCTTTATTTCCTAAAATTAATTGAAATAAGTTGACTAGCGCTAACATAATGGTATAGTTTTTAGTATTGTACAAGTTATTATGCACAGTTGGTCATTATGCTCAGTCAAGTGGATTTAAAGTAGACTTCAATACAGTTGAAGACAAGTGTCGAAAGTTTAGGTGCTAAAATTGTAGGAAGTGCATAATGGATCGAGATTTTAGAGCTTTCTGTTATTTTTTGTTCAAAGAATTTATGGCTAACTCTGAGTCTTTTTAATGCTTTATGTTATGGACCTAAGTCTGTTAGTTAGTTGAATTATGCTGAAGACTTTTTCAGTGGTGATCTTCACCATCTGAATCATAGGATTTTGTTAGCAGTTTTTCTATAAATATGCAATCGCCAGAAATAATGATACTAGATATCATTATGTTGTCATAATGTGTTCTTAAAAACTATGTTTTTGAGTTATACTTTTGATATGAATAAAATAAGCTTTTCCTGTCTCATTCTGAGTTATTAGTATTGTGCAATGGAACTATCTTGGATGGATTAATTTTGAAGATACAGAGTTTATGTGATTTGAGTCAAGTGTAGTAACACCCGATACCTATCCACTCAAGGGAATCGTAGAATAGATGGATAATTATTTCCATTTTCAATTCTGTTATTTTCATTTTGTATATGATAAGTGTGAATGAATGTGATTTGAACGTATCAAGCTCTATCAAGTTATTCCTGCAGGTTTTAGTTTGAGTTTGTAATCTTTAGTTTTGTTCTTCTGAAGTTTCAGAGCATCCACTTTGGTTGTTAGTTTTAGGTTGTTAAGTTTGTTTTTTGTTAACAACTAGATGCTAGTTAAAGGTTGTTTTCATTACAATTTATAGTTTTATTGCAAGTAATTTACATGCTTTCTAGCTTATTTATTTATGCTCTCTAGTTTAAACATTTCATGATTTCTAGTTTAGTCATCTTATGCTTTCTAGGTGAATAATTTCCCACTTTCTAGTTTAGTGGCCTCTTTAGTTTAAGTTTTGTTTTTAACTATTCCAAGCATTTAGAAAATCTAAGAGAGTTAGTCAAGATGTTTCCTATTGCATATAGCCTCTGAACACTACTCGGTCGATACATTTGATGCATTTTTCAACTAAAGCGATAGGACCTAACGATAGCTTGATGACAATGAGTTTGTAAAAATATTCACAAAATTAACTCCTAATCAACAAGATTTGTTGTGTGAATTCTTTGTTCACAATTTTTTTTTGGAGAGATATACAAATTTCTATGTTAACTTCTTTGTTGGTGAAGTGCAACTTAAGGTATTTCTATCTACTATGCAAAACCAAATTCAATGGTAGGAATGGACAAGAGCATATGCACAGGAAAAGATGACTGTTGGAATCCAAATGCGGTATCCTCATAGGAAACCTTTTGCTTTCAAAGCACAATTCCAAAGCCTTAAGATTAAAGAAACTGCGAAAAGAAAATATAATGATGACCTTCAACTATGTTTTGAGCATTTCCAAGACTAGGGCCCAAAATTGATAGGAAGAGCTTGGCATGCTTGTGGAGAGAGGTACACTCCTCTCCCCATGCACCTTAAAAGAAGAGAGGTGATTTCACCTACTAACATTAAGTGGTCCTATAGAAGAGCAGAAGCCTTGGATGATATTCTACAACAACTTAAAATTGACTGGATTGGAATGAGATAAAGACCCCCATTACTTCTTTCACCACCTCCTGCAGTGCATATTACCACAAATCATAATTTTGAATTTTTTTAGACATGGACAACAAGGGTCAGACTTAATCAAGGTTTCCTAAGAAATCTTGAGGATCTAGACAGAGAAGTAGACAATTTTTATGACCTTAGTGCTAAGTACAAAGAGTTTACCAAAAACACGAGAAATTGAAGATAGTTGATATAGCAAAGAGCAGGAGGACTTGCTCAAGCTTAGGAAGGGGAGAAGTGATGAGGTAAAAATAACCTCATAAATATAATAAGCCAAATACCCTTCCTTATTTCTCCCAGTCACTTTTACACTTTTACCCTGCCAATTATTTATCTTTAGGATTAGTAATTGCTTACTTTTTGTAAAAAAATGTATAATCTTTATTTCCTAAAATTAATTGAAATAAGTTGACTAGCGCTAACATAATGGTATAGTTTTTAGTATTATACAGGTTATTATGCACAGTCGATCATTATGCTCAACCAAGTGGATTTAAATTAGACTTCAATAGAGTTGAAGACAAGTGCCGAAAGTTTAAGCACCAAAATTGTAGGAAGTGCATAATGGATTGATTTTTTAGAGCTTTCTGTTATTTTATGTTCAAAGATTTTATGGCTCACACCGAGTCTTTTTAATGCTTTATGTTATGGACCTAAGTCCGTTAGTTAGTTGAATTCTATTGAAGACTTTTTCAGTGGTGATCTTCACCATTTGAATCATAGGATTTTGTTAGCAGTTTTTCTATAAATATGTAATCGCTAGAAATAATGATACTGGATATCATTATGTTGTCATAATGTGTTCTTAAAAGCTATGTTTCTAAGTTATACATTTGATATGAATAAAATAAGCTTTTCCCGTCTCATTCTGAGTTATTAGTATTGTGCAAGGGAATTATCTTGGATGGATTAATTTCAAAGATATAGAGTTTATGTGATTTGAGTTAAGCATAGTAGAACCTGAGAGCTAGCCACTCAAGGGAATTGTAGAATAGATAGATAAGTATTTCCATTTTCAATTTTGTTATTTTCATTTTGTATATGATAAGTGTGAATGAATGTGATTTGTACGTGTCGAGCTCTATCAAGTTATTCCTGCAGGTTTTAGTTTGAGTTTGTAATCTTTAGTTTTGTTCTTCTGAAGTTCTGGAGCATCCATTTTGGTTGTTAGTTTTAGGTTGTTACTTAGTTTGTTTTCTATTAATAGCTAGATGTTAGTTAAAGGTTTTTTCATTTCAATTTATAGTTTTATTGCAAGTAATTTACATGCTTTCTAGCTTAATCATTTATGCTTTCTAGTTTAAACATTTCATGCTTTCTAGTTTAGTCATCTTATGCATTCTAGGTGAATAATTTCCTGCTTTCTAGTTTAGACAACTTTATGCTTTCTAATTTAGTGGCCTCTTTAGTTTAAGTTTTGTTTTTAACTATTCCAGGCATTTAGAAAATTTGAGAGTTAGTCAAGATGTTTCCTGTTGCATATAGCCTCCAAACACTGCCCGATTGATACATTTGTTACATTTTTCAACTAAAGCGATAGGACCTAACGACAACTTGATGACAAAGAGTTTGTAAAAATATTCATAGAATCAACTCCTGATCAAAAAAATTTGTTGTGTGAATTCTTTGTTCACAATTTGTTTTTGGAGAGATATACATATTTCTATGTTAACTTCTTTGTTGGTGAAGTGCAACTCAGGGCATTTCTATCTGCCATGCAAAACCAAATTCAATGGTAGGAACAAACAAGGGAGTATGAATAGGAAGAGATGACTATTGGACTTGAAATGTGGTATCCTCATAGGAAATCTTCTAGTTTCAAAGCATAGTTCCAAAGACTTAAGATTAAAGAAACTGTGAAAAGAAAATATAATGATAACCTTCGACTATGTTTTGAGCATTTCCAAGACTAGGGTCCAAAATTGATACGAAGAGCTTGGCATGCTTGTGAAGAGAGGTACACTCCTCTCCCCATGCACCTTAAAGGAAGAGAGGTGATTTCACCTACTAACATTAAGTGGTCCTATAGAAGAGCAAAAGCCTTGGATGATATTTTACAACAACTTAAAACTGACTAGATTGGAATGAGATAAAGACCCCATTACTTCTTTCACCACCCCCTGCAGTGCATATTACCACATATCAAAATTCTAAAAAAATTTAGACATGGAAAATAAGGGTCAAAATCAATGAAGGTTTCCTAAGAAATCCTGACTATTTGAGCAAAGAAGCAGACAATTTTTATGACCTCAGTGCTAAGTATGAAGAGTTAAGCAAAAATGAGGGAAATTGAAGATGGTGGATATATAGTAAAGAGCAGGAGGACCTACTCAAGCTTAGGAAGGGGAGAAGTGATGAGGTAAAAATAACCTCATAAATATAATAAGCCAAATACCCTTCCTTATTTATCCCAGTCACTTTTAACCTGCCAATTATTTATCTTTAGGATTAGTAATTGCTTGCTTTTTGTAAAAAAATGTATCATCTTTATTTCCTAAAATTAATTGAAATAAGCTGACTAGCGCTAACATAATGGTATAGTTTTTAGTATTGTACAGGTTATTATACATAGTCAATCATTATGCTCATCCAAGTGGATTTAAAGTAGACTTCAATACAGTTGAAGATAGGTGCTAGAAATTTAGGCGCCGAAATTGTAGGAAGTGCATAATGGATCGAGGTTTTAGAGCTATCTGTTAGTTTTTGTTCAAAGACTTTATCTGTCTCACTCTGAGTCTTTTTAATACTTTATGTTATGGACCTAAGTCCGTTAGTTAGTTGAATTATGATGAAGACTTTTTTAGTGGTGATCTTCGCCATCTGAATTATAGGATTTTGTTAGCAGTTTTTGTATAAGTATGTAATCACCAGAAATAATGATACTGGATATCGTTATGTTGTCATAATGTATTCTTAAACACTATGTTTCTAAGTTATACTTTTGATATGAATAAAATAAGCTTTGCTCATCTCATTCTGAGTTATTAGTATTGTGCAATGGATTATCTTGGATGGTTTAATTTTGAAGATACAAAGTTTATGTGATTTGAGTTAAGCATAGTAGCACCCGAGAGCTAGCCACTCGAGGGAATCGTAGAATAGATGGATAAGTATTTCCATTTTCAATTCTGTTATTTTCATTTTGTATATGATAAGTGTGAATGAATGTGATTTGTACATGTCGAGCTTTGTCAAGTTATTCCTGCAGGTTTTAGTTTGAGTTTGTAATCTTTAGTTTTGTTCTTCTGAAGTTTCAGAGCATCCACTTTGGTTGTTAAGTTTGTTTTTTGTTGACAACTAGATGTTAGTTAAAGGTTGTTTTCATTTCAATTTATAGTTTTATTGCAAGTACTTCTTTTCAAGTAATTTACATGCTTTCTAGCTTAATCATTTATGCTTTCTAGTTTAAACATTTCATGCTTTCTAGTTTAGTCATCTTATGATTTCTAGGCGAATAATTTCTTGCTTTCTAGTTTAGTCATCTTATGATTTCTAGGTGAATAATTTACTGCTTTCTAGTTTAGTGGCCTCTTTAGTTTAAGTTTGTTTTAAACTATTACAGGCATTTAGAAAATCTAAGAGAGTTAGTCAAGATGTTTCCTATTGTATATAGCCTCCAAACACTACCCGGTCGATACATTTGATGCATTTTTCAACTAAAGCGATAGGACCTAATGACAACTTGATGACAAAGAGTTTGTAAAAATATTCACAAAATCAACTCTTGATCAACAAGATTTGTTGTGTGAATTCTTTGTTCACAATTTGTTTTTTGAGAGATATACAAATTTCTATGTTAACTTCTTTATTGGTGAAGTGCAACTAAGGGCATTTCTATCTACCATGCAAAACCAAATTCAATGGTAGGAATAGACAAGAGAGTATGCACAGGAATAGAGGACTGTTGGACTCCAAATGCGGTATCCTCATAGGAAACCATCTACTTTCAAAGCACAATTTTGAAGCCTTAAGATTAAAGAAATTGTGAAAAGAAAATATAATGATAACCTTTGGCTATGTTTTGAGCATTTCTAAGACCAGGGCCCAAAATTGATAGGAAGAGCTTGGAATTCTTGTGAAGAGAGGTACACTCCTCTCCCCATGCACCTTAAAAGAAGAGAGGTGATTTCACCTACTAACATTAAGTGATCCTATAGAAGAGCAGAATCCTTGGCTGATATTCTACAACAACTTAAAACTAACTGGATTTGAATGAGATAAAGACCCCCATTACTTCTTTCACCACCCCTTGCAGTGCATATTACCACATATCAGAATTCTAAAAAATTTCAGACATGGACAACAAGGGTCAGACTCAATGAAGGTTTCCTAAGAAATCCTAAGGATCTGGATAGAGAAGCAGACAATTTTTATGACCTTAGTGCTAAGTATGAATAGTTAAGCAGATTCAGGGGAAATTGAAGACAATGGATATAGCAAAGAGCAGGAGGACTTGCTCAAGCTTAGGAAGGGGAGAAGTGATGAGGTAAAAATAACCTTGTAAATATAATAAGCCAAATACCCTTCCTTATTTATCCCAGTCACCTTTACCCTGCCGATTATTTTAAGATTAGTAATTGCTTGCTTTTTGTAAAAAAATGTATAATCTTCATTTCCTAAAATTAATTGAAATAAGTTGACCAACGCTAACATAATGGTATAGTTTTTAGTATTGTATAGGTTATTATGCATAGTCAGTCATTATCCTCAACCAAGTGGATTTAAAGTAGACTTCAATAAAGTTAAGTGCCAAAAGTTTAGGCGCCAAAAAATTGTAGGAAGTGCATAATGGATCAATTTTTTAGAGCTTTATGTTATTTTCTATTCAAAGGCTTTATGGCTCACTCCAAGTCTTTTTAATGTTTTATGTTATGGATTGAAGTCTGTTAGTTAGTTGAATTTTGTTGAAGACTTTTTCAGTGGTGATCTTCACCATCTGAATTGTAGGATTTTGTTAGCAGTTTTTGTATAAATATGTAATCGCAAGAAATAATGATATTGGATATCATTATGTTGTCATAATGTGTTCTTAAAAACTATGTTTATGAGTTATACTTTTGATATGAATAAAATAAGCTTTTCCCATCTCATTCTGAGTTATTAGTATTGTACAATGGAATTATCTTGGATGGATTAATTTCAAATATATAGAGTTTATGTGATTTGAGTTAAGTGTAATAGCACTCAAGAGTTGGCCACTCAAGGGAATCGTAGAATAGATAGATACATATTTCCATTTTCAATTTTGTTATTTTCATTTTGCATATGATAAGTGTGAATGAATGTGATTTGTACGTGTCGAGCTCTGTCAAGTTATTCCTGCAGGTTTTAGTTTGAGTTTGTAATATTTAGTTTTGTTATTCTGAAGTTCAGGAGCATCCACTTTGGTTGTTAGTTTTAGGTTGTTAAGTTTGTTTTTTGTTAACAACTAGATTTTAATTGAAGGTTGTTTTCATTTCAATTTCTAGTTTTATTGCAAGTACTTATTTTCATGTAATTTACATGCTTTCTAGCTTAATCATTTATTCTTTCTAGTTTAAACATTTCATGCTTTTTAGTTTAGTCATTTTATGCTTTCTAGGTGAATAATTTACTGCTTTCTATTTTAGACAACTTTAGCATTCTAGTTTAGTGGCCTCTTTAGTTTAAGTTTTGTTTTTAACTATTCCAAGCATTTAGAAAATCTAAGAGAGTTATTCAAGATGTTTCCTATTGCATATAGCCTCCAAACACTACCCGGTCAATACATTTGATGCATTTTTCAACTAAAGTGATAGGACCTAATGACAACCTGTCACATGGATATGTGTTAAGTTGGATGTAGGTTCATATTCAATCCTGTAAGAGCGAGGGGAAGTATCACTCAAGAGAAGAAATTGGTTAAGTAACCTGTGACAAAATCTAACTGAGCTTACACACACACTCACCATAGAATGGTTGAGTCAAGTCACATAGTTGGGAATCGGTAAGTCATCCTTTAGTATGATGTGTTTGCATTAGTAACAATCTTGATTACTGTTGAGTGCATTCTTGGGATGATGTTTATGTGTTTGGATTTTATGGGTTCTTCTTTATATTACTATGCTTGATTGGTGAGGTGAACATATGTTGAATGTATATATATGTATGCATATGCATGTCGGCGATAAACCATATACATGAAGGAACACATACATGAGAGTACGTAGGTAGACATACCTATACACACTTATGAATGGGTTGCTTATGAGAATGGTGTAATTAAAGGGACAATGCGACATGTATGTCTATATACATCACACGTATATTTTGTTGGGAATATGATGCCATTTAATTTCAATCCTAAACATATTTCATGTATCTCCTAAGTCCTTGGAAAGTGTTCCCCAACACTAGGATTAGAAAGATTAAATTCAAATGAAATGACCATGTAAATTGACATTTGTAATTATTCCTAAATGATAGGAACATGTGGGGATGTCCAAGAAGAGCTCCTACAAAATAGGATCACATGGGGTGCCCACATGGAAGGTGGAACCCACCATGCTTAAGTTAAAAGTTTGGAGGATTGATAACACTTCAGTAATGCATGTGAAGATCCTACAAATTAGGGATTGATATTTACATGAGTTCAATTCAATTTAGATCAGTTTAGTTTAGTTTAGTCCAGTTATGGTTCAGTTATCTTTAGTTGCATGTAGTTAGTTTGAGTTGAATTCTAGTTGACTTCAGTTAACTTGAGTTGCATGACTAATAAATTTAGTTGCATGATAGATAACACTTCTGGATACATTCAGTTAAGTGGGGATGATCAATCATGCATAATATTTGCATGAATTGGTGGAGAGATATGTTCTAGTTAATTAAGATTGACTTGGACCCACCTTGGGCGCCCAAGTTGGCATCTTTGAGTTAACACCTTTTGCATGAGAAGATATTTACAAGGCTCAGTTAAGTGGACCCATTCTTGGGCGCCAACTTTGAGGTGATGCTTGCAAGATATTTTCTTGACCAACGATTAGTTAAGTGTTCAATTTGGGGCGCCTAAATTGAGGAGACTTTGGTTTTGACTTCATGTTACAGTGTGGAACTCTACTTGCACAATCTAGGCGTATATTTTTGAGAGGAGATTTATGCTCTTGTATTTGATAACTCTTATGAGTTTACATGCTCATTAATTGTCTATTTCTTACAACAATTGCATCAGAGTTTATAGCAGGTTAGCAGGTTGAGCTTGTGCATGTGTGAGGATTTGAAGCATGGCATGGGATGTGTGGATTCATGCTTGGTCACATGGATAGCTTGTGCTACAAAAAGTGTATGAGAGTTTATTGTAGGTTGTGAAGAAGGATTGTTGAAGGCAAGGGAGCATATCAATCAAGGATTGATATAATCTTGTTCTAAGGTTAAATAATACAAGCACTATTGATTCTGGTGGAGTTTTTTCCCGAAAGGATTTCTCCACGTATATGTTGTGTCACTTCTATCTTCTTGTCTCATTCTTCTACAATCTTTTGTCTCTTTCTACAATTGGTAAAATTGATCTAAACGTAATTGTGACAAAGAACACTTAATTAAATCTACAGTCACATAGGTTTACAAGTTTTAAGCTACAATTTCACCTTCATTTTCAACATATTTCCTATCAATAAGATAGTAATTGTGTATGTGCTTGATTGTGTAATTGAATGTATATATATAAGATATATACATATATAAATATGTATACATGTTTCGATATATACGTATGTGTGACAAATGGAAATATCCATACAGATATATCAATATATGTATATGTACATAGAGGTATATATATATATATGCAAACAATATTATATATGAAATGTTAACTTGGATTTATTCATTTGAATATCAAGTGGAATACTTAGACAAACTTATTTGTTAATGATTATAGTTAATTATATATATTTAAATATATATATATATATATACATATATATAATAGCATTAAAAGCTATTTGATTATATATATATATATATAATGTATTGTGACATGGCTGAACTATGATAAAGGTCGATCTAAAGTTTAGAAGCGAGGGTCGATGTAATATAAATGCATCGCTATTTTAAGTAGCACATTACCCATGCAATGAAACACATTATCCACGAGGATAATATGTGATGGGAACATTAAGTCTATTGTGTAAAGTGTTTGAAACACATGAAATAAGGATGTAAACCACAACCATATAGATGTGCTTGGTCAAAGCACATTCTAAACACTATTTCTAAGGAGTCGATTCATCCTTAACCTGTCGAATGGACAGCCTATGACTAATTCAACTATAATATGTGTTGCTTGTGAATATTGACTATTTCCTTTGATAAACCACAAGCAAAATAATGGGGAGGTTATTGAAACTTGGTGTCATAATATGAATATTTTGTTTCCTATAGAAGTATTCCATACTTGCAATTTGATTCTCATCTTTAGAACATGTGCATGTTTGATTTAGTCAAATATTGTTGTCATACAAGGAGGTCGATTTGTTAATTACCAGGTTGAGTATTAACTTATAAAGCTGTCACCTTTTTCTATTTATGCTAAGTCAACTTGCATGCTTGAATGGTGTCGACTGGCTTACCATTTCCTTAGGCACCAATGTCTCATTATTTAGTATAAATAGATGAGCCAAATCTCTCATTTAGGACACACATTTTTTAGTTTCATTATGTCATTTTTATTCTAGGGTTGTATTTTCTGAGATAGAGTTGTTTTGTGAGGATAGAGAAAGATGTTATTATGAGGTGTTGCATTGAGAGATTATAGAAATTTGAGGAGGAGCCTAGCAAGCTGTCATTGGAAGGCTGAGGATTAGATTAGTCAATTGGATTAAGTGACCAACATGCATGAGAATCTATTATCCTTTTATTTGTCTTTTGTTATGAAAGAATGAATGTCTTGATTGATTTGTTTGAAATTACATGAGAATGCTTGCATTAGTGAATCGTAGTATTTTCTTATGGAAAGGAAAGGAATATTTTTTATGCTTTTCTATAAAGTGTTTGTATATACTCCATAATATGAGAGTTTTTTTATCATTAGTATAATATACTAGGAACAATGAAACAAGGATAGCTTAAGGGTTATCATTGCAAAGTTATTTGATTGATTTAGATAGCTCATAAGTCACACCTGGAATTTGATTATCCATTGAAAGGAGGGTAACTTGTGTTATTGCTTTGTGGGTAGAAATACCATTGTGTTTTGGGGAAAGAGAATAGGTTGTTTCTAAGGTTAAAGACTACCTATAGAAGAAAATTACCTAAGCATAGTTTATAATGACCTAAAGTCAAATCGAGCTTGAGTAGTGTATGTGAGTAGGATGACTATCACTTGAAGTACTAAGTGAGAACACTTTGGCCAAATTAGTGTGATTGCCTTTGGCTCCACTGTCAATTCACCATGATCCATTTATGCAAGCTGGTTCAGGATTGTAGAGTCTACAAGTTCTAGTTATATAGGACACAACACTAAGCTCATAATGGTTGTTGTTGTTATGAGGTTACTCTACCAATCTCTTCATCGAAGGGTAGGGCCATCTATCGAATGATAGATGTGTGGGGGCCCTCATTTGAGTCCATGGTTGGTGGAAAAGCGCTTGAGTGATGCTTCTCCTCCTTAGTAGGCAACTAAGACCAAGATTTGAAAGGAGATTCCTAGACCATCTATATCTATTTCTTTGAAGCTTAGTTGAGCTATGTATGTACTTTGTACACAATCTTTGGAATATTGTAATATGTGGAATATTATTTTGGAAATGAAATCAAAATTGGTTTTTGTTATGCAATCTAAGTTCATTTGTTCTCTATTAAGGAAAATAATTTTTTTATGGCAATGGCTAAGTAACATAGTTTGTTTACTTGAAAGTGAAAACTTAGGAAATTTACTTCCGTGGAAAATTGGCATGTTACAATTGTAAATGTAAATGAAAGGAGATCTCCTACACATCCATTACCTCAACCTACTAGGTTGACTCCGCAACAAATTGAGGGGAAAAAAGTAAAAGGGTTGTGTTTCAATTGTGACAAATATAGTCGAGGACATAAGTGCAATAAAAAGAAATTGTTTTATATTGAAGGTTTGAGTGAGGAAGAAGAGGAGGAACCAATATTAGAGAGTGATAGGCAGTCGAATGAAGAATCATATAATTCCAAACCAATAATTTATTGCCATGCACTCTCAAGTTTTAATTCCCCATAAAATCTCAAGGTAGTGGGTTTCTTAAAGACACAGAAAGTAACAACATTGATTGACTCAGGTAGTACTCATAATTTTATCAACAAAAAGTTGGCTACTTGCCAAAATTATTTTATATATCCAACTCTAGAGTTTCAGGTCTTTATTACAAATGGTGGTGCTGTTAGTTGTTCTGAAAAATTTCATAACATCAATTTATCCACGGGAGATTATCATCTTGATAGCCCAATGTATGCTATCTCCATGGCTACAATAAATATTATTTTGGGAGTACAATGGCTCAGTACTTTGGGAACAACTAAAATGAACTTCCAATAACTATTCATGATATTTAAATCAGAAGGAAATATAGTAGAGCTTAGAGGGTTGAAAGAAAAGTCCCCACAAACGGTAATCTCTCATCAGATGTAGAAGTTTCTTTAGAAAGGAGTTGATGGATTTGTGGCCCAATTATGTTCGTTAGAAGTTTCTCAATATAATGCTCCCATCCATCTAGAATTACAATCAATAATTGAACAACACTCAGTGGTTTTAAAATATATGCACAAAAAAATCCTCCTAAGAGGGATTATGATCATGCCATACAACTAGTTCCAAGGAGCCAACCATCCAACATTAGGCCCTACAGGTACCCATATATACAAAATAGTGAGATTGAAAAGATTGTGGAGGAGATATTCGAGACATAAATTATCAAGCATAACCAAAGTTCTTACTCCTCTCCTATGGTGATGGTGTGTAAGAATGATGAAACTTGGCGCATGTTCTCAAACTATAGAGTGCTCAACATGTACACCATCAAAGATAAGTTTCCTATTTCGATCATTGATGATTTGCAAGATGAATTGAATGAAACTATGTATTTTACAAAGTTATATCTTAGATCAGGTTATCACCAAATTTGAATTAAGGAATAATATATTTCTAAGACAATATTTAGGACTCTTGATGGTCATTATGAGTTTTTGGTGATGTCATTTCGTCTTTCCAATGCATTGTCTACATTTCAAAGTTTGATGAACTTGATCTTTAAGAAATTCTTGAGGAATTTTGTGTTATTTGATGATATATTAATTTATAGCAAGACATGGGAAGAAATTTTGCAACATGTAGATCAAGTATTACAAGTTATTTAAGATCATCAACTCTATGCTAAGCCATCCAAGTGTGCTTTTGGTCTCAACGAGGTGGAGTGCTTGGGACACATAGTTTCACATGAAGGAGTAAAGGTGGATCCTAACAAAATTAAGGCTAACATGTAATGGCCTATTCCTAAAACCATTAAGAAATTGATGGGTTTCTTGGGATTGACTAAATATTATAAAATATTTGTGAAGAATTATGGTCGTATAACACCCCTCAACTTTATTGACTAGAGAAGTAGTGTGATATATTTTTGCATCTTTTTTTATTGTGTCTCTTCTTTTTACTCCTTCTGCCTTAGGTCCAATCACCTTCGTTTTGCTTTTGGCTCCCCTAGCGGGTGCTGATGATCCTCACCCCAAAAGGGTGTAGGTCTTCATCACTCCTTCTATGGAGGCTCCTCTTTTGATGTCCCTCTTAGACATCCCTCCCTTTTCTCAACCCATAGACATACTAAACATGATGGAAGTGTATGTTGTGGCTCTGTCTTCTCCCTTCTCCACCTTCACTTCTTCCGCAGAGATCCATCATCCTCTACTAAAGTGCAAGTCAGAGGATGACCTCACTTCAAGTGGTGGTCAAAAGAAGGGTTCAACTTCTCTAAGAGCCAGTCCTATTTTGGCTTGCACCATCCTCGTGATGGAGGAAACCCCTGTGTCTCCTAGGTTTGTCACTACCCCTCTCAATGAGGTCGATAGTGGATCTTGGGTGCCTCCTTCTTTTCCCACCTGATTAACACATGACACTCCAGTGAAGTGCATGTTTAACTTGGTGGATGATATCTCAGCTCTGTCCTTGATCTTTACGAGATCAATGACCTTTACCTCACAAGAGCTCAGTGAAGAATACCTTGAGGGGACTTCTTCCTTAGCCCTTGTTGCAGGAGAGTTGAAAAGAGTACTTCCTACTATCTCACCCTTGTAGGCTTGTCATCCCTCTCCCTATAATGATCTCGATTGGGAGCAGGACAACCTGCTGGTTGATGAGTAGTGTGGTACCTCTTCTTTGTCTATAGATTAGATTTGTGTGTGCTTGTGTTCCCCCATGGTTGTTTTTATGTGTTTATTATCTTTCTTGAAGGACCCTTGCTACCCTTGTAGGTGCTTGGATACAAGCCTGAAAAAAATTGTTGTAAAATTCTTCTATGTGTATCATCATTCTTCTATATGTTGTAAATTTACTTTTCGACAATTAAGGATGCTGCAAAGCGTTGCGGGCATTTAGGCCCTCTTCCATGTTGACCCAGTTTTTTATTTTCATTTTGTCTTCATGTGCTCTTCTTTATGATCTAGGAACTTTGGGGATTGATGATTGTTCACGTTCATACATCATGTGCTACTTATTTATATATGAATAGATTTGACCCCAAACTCCCAAATCCCCATGTCTCTTGATTTCTTCATTGCTACTTGTCTCTCGTTTTATTTGTCTTTGTTTGTCTCTTTCTATTTGCTTAGTGATGTTTTGGTGCTTATGTATTGTCCCTCGTGTGCATGACAACATTCCATGATTACATCTCATTATGTCTCATGGGCCACAACATCTCTGTGTCATCTTTCTCTCCTTAGGATGCTACACACTCCTCTATGTAGCATGCACCATCCTAAGGGGGGCTACCATGCTTTTTTTATTTTTTATAAGGTGAATTATGTAGCCAAAGAATCCCTTACTGAAATTTTTTCATTTTCCAAATGATGAATTCTTCAATAAGGACCCCTTAGTGAAAATTTTCTTTTAGAAACAAATTTGTAACGAAAGAATCTAAAAACTTTCCTTTGAAAAACCTTAGTAATTTTTCTGATGAAGAAGTCTAAAAACTTACCTTTGAGAAGGAGCATGGTTTCTACCAAATTCCTTGACGAAAGAGATATTTCAAAGGATTCCTTGATGACAGAATCATTTTCCAAAAATGTCATGTCTTTCAGAAATTCTATAGGTCTGAGAACTTGTAGAAGCCTTTCATGTCAAGCCTTGTAGGACCGAGAACTTGTAGTGCTTCCTTTGTAGGACCAAGAACCTATAAAGCTAATTTAAAACTTCATAGGACCAAGAAGCTATGGAGCCATCTCTCTCTCTTTCACATCAAGGTTGCCTTGCGGGATTAAGAATCCATGGAGCTACCTCCTTTATGTCCAGGTGCATCAGATCAAAGATCCACTTCCTTGATGGTTAAGGTATATTCTCTTCAATCTCCTTCTACTTTACCTCGCATTCACACTGACACGTATGCTCGCTAAAGTGGTGGAAAAATGTAATGGCATGAATTTTCACCTTACTAAAATTCCCCATTTAATTTCCCCTACCTTAAAAAATATAAACTATATGATGTAAAATCCACCGCCGCCACCTTGTCCCTTCCACCTGGCCACATCTTTTTGCATCACTAGAGGAATTTTTGTTGGGGATGCATGCACACCGCACAAGCGTCCACACGCTGTGCTACCATCTTGACAAGATTCTTGCCTTTGGGATCTACAAAAATATTACGTTTTCCATTGGTTGCAAAGGGTAATGTTCCCCGCCTCCCTTAACTGACGAAATTCTACCTCTTGCCTCCATTTTACCAATTCAAATTCAATTCATTCCAATTATTTCACTCTTGCATGCTCTCTCTCATATTATAACACTTCACTCTCTCATTCTCACACTCTTGCTTCACTCTACACCATTGTTCTTCTTGCTGCAAGTTCCTTGTTTGGCTCCAACAACGTACTCTCATTACTCTCATTGTAAGATTTTTCAAGCTTCATCTTCTCTATGTGGCGGTGTCACTCTATTCCTTCCGCTATTGGCCTTGAGAGCTTGTAGTTGGGAAGGAAACTTTGTATCTTTCTATTTGGTTGCATCATCATGCTTAGTGGAAAGCATTTCAATTGTCTTTGCTTTCTATCTAGTTGCACTAAATTTCCTTTCTACTTTCTTTATCGATTTCCATATCTTGTGGCATCTTAGCTATCCGTGGAAGTGGTAATACCAAAATGGGGTCTGACTGAGGCATACCTCAAACACAACCCAATGTTTTTTCTTGTTTTTGTGTGTGTAGACACATCCAAGCGAAGCTAATTGAAGAATCAAGTCATGGGAAGCACAATACCCTTTTATATCCTCTCTTCGTCATTTATAGAATAGTTCATTTCAGATAGTTTCCTTTCAAGTACTTTTCTTTTTGAACTTTTCATACTTTTTGTCAAACTACAAAACACAACTAGTCAGATAGTTAGTAGGATCATAGTGTTTTCTCTTTGCTTTATGGACCCTTGTTTGTATAGGATGCCAACGCATCGTGTTGGAGTTTGAGATTTTCACTGCCATCCTCAGACAGTGAGTCGTCTGGGCAGCAAACTAAAACCTCTATAGCTGGCTCTTCTGATTCTATAAACACCTATTTTAGTAGAAGGAAAGTGGTGCACTACTTGCCCTTATTTTCCAATCTTAATCTTTTGTCCTTTCAAACTTGTCTAGTCAAACCTGAGGTAGTTTAGGACAGTCCGTTCCTTGGGACTCTCCTATGACCTGGAGTCCCAGGGGTGATAGATCCCCCTACTCTACACATGTAACCCACCAATGATCCTAAATTAAGGATTATATGAAATAAGTATTGTCACTAAAAATAATGACTTTATGTTCAAAAAGTATCCATTCAAGTTGACTTATTATAAGCATGTTTGGTTTAGGGAATTGGGTCTTATATGTATACCAAAGGGAAGCCAAGTTCATAGAGTCCAAGCCCCACATGATTTATTGGAGTAACTATAGAAAGTGGACTCAAAATTTTTAGAAGATTAACATCAACTCAAGAATTTCTTGAGCATTATGTACTCTCAAGTGATGAAACCTAAAACAATTTAGTAGCCTATGAATTAGATAAGATGTAAAAACTAAATAGACCTACCAACAATAGCCTAGAGACAACTAAATCAAATAATAATTTGTAAACTGGATGTGATGATGATATCACCTTGCACTAATTGTATCGAGTACAAAAATTTTATAAACAAAAATTAAGAAAACCTAGCAAAGAGTGAGATACCATAGATGCTTCCAAATCAAGTATGAAGAATACCTAGATGCATAAAAAAATTCACAAACCTTATGTGCATCAAACATGTTTTGATATTATATAGTACCAACAATAGAACCAATTGGAAAAATGAAAGCATAAGATCCTCCTATAATAACAAGAAGCCTAATGTCAAAGTAGGATTGTAAAAGGGTGTTGATACCATCTATAAATAGTAACATTTAGATAAATCTAGCCTTGTGTGGATAATTAATTTATTCAACCAAAATTCATTAAAGCCAAAGTAAAGTTGTATTTCACATATTTCACTAAATGGATAGGAATTAGAAATCCATGAATAGCAAAAACCTTAAATATCCTTGAATAATAAAAATATAAGACATACAAAGCTCAATAAATGACTATTCTAAGAGCTTTTGAGACCACAAAATGAGTGTATAGTCTTTTCTACTTACATTTAAGTAATCAATATGAAGAACAAAAAATGAGGGGATGATAATAGTAGTGCCAAACATAATCAAATTATACTGAAAACCAAGTAGAATATCCTTTGCTATAACAACCAAGATAATAATTAGGTCCATACCATGTCTATTTATGAAACAAAATAGTTGGACATTAATATGGAAATCATATAAGAAGCTCTTTGAATATTATTGACCAACCTATTAAATTGAAAAAATAATCAACTAGGTGATCCTAGGGTTATATTGTTACTTGAAATGCATGATGAATTAGTTTCCAAATTTAATATATACATCTAAGATTAGTGGTTTGGTCTGATTAAATAATAACAACAATACTCTGAAAGTGGTAGCCAAAAACAATTTTAGAGCAACACAAGTACAAGGGAAATTGATAAAACATACTAAAGAGAGAGATTTCTAGATAAGGATTACATATAAACAACTGCGTTGAAACAATTTTAGAGTAATACATTCATATAATTTGTTGCAAAAATGTTCTAGAATAGTATGTTCACATGGTTTTATAGTAAAAAGACCTTATAAATTTGAATAATAAGTGAATGTCTTAAAAATAATTTTATAGCATGTATTTAGGTTACCAATAAAATCATTACAAAATATCTAAGCAATACTTTCACATTAATCATAGAAAAAATACATTTGAACAAAAAAATGAGCAAAGTGTGTTGTTTAATTACAATGGGATTTTTCAGAGGAACAAATACATTTATAGTAGAAACAATGCATCTAAAGCATTTTATGCATGGGACATTATGAAATTCACTAAACACTTTCAAACAACATCTAGATCAAATAAATAGAGGATAACCATAAAACCAATGTATTGACAAGAAAACCTACTATAATATCTAACACAAATCTTCCTTCCATTATGCTTTTGATGGATGCACATACCCTATTCCAAATCTTCCATTTTAGCACAAGTTAGGAGAATGCTAGCAAAGATCATGATTTTTGACTTTACACTTATCAATTGCATTTTTTTAGATAAGAGGTTGAGCACTTCGTGTAGGAGAGTTTAGTGAGATTGGTTGGTTTGTCAAGAAGAATAGGTACTAATAGAGTAAAGTGGCTTTACAGAGATTGTGTGAAGGATTTTAGAATATTATTTGGTTGATTAAAAGAAATTAATGCAAATAAAACAAAAATACACTGGCAATGTGCACTCAAAACATGTGGCAAATTAGCCTTGCAACATGACAACTAACCCATCTGTAACCACTAGCAAGGTATTACATCTACCACAAAAACCAACAATAAACACATTAGAAAATAGGTGGCAATTGTATATGATAAAGATGGCCCATTTACAACCATCCTCATGTATGAGTACATTTAATAATTACAACATTAGGAAAACTATTTTAATATTTACTTGGATGGAAAAGGCAACAACTTTGCAAAATGGTTTCAACTTTTACCTTGCTTTATTTTGATTGGTTAGAATTTTTCTCGATTATTAACAATTGCAAAATTTAAAAGTTAACCAGGGAAAATATTTATATGCTGATTAGAATATAGTTTCCTATTTTTTTTAAGAAAATAAATTTTAGAAAAAAATACTAACATAAAAGAAACAATTTATTTATTTTGCAAGAAATTCTTAAGATAAAAAAACTAAAAAATGTTGCATATATGAAAACATTAGAATCCTTGAATAATAAAATTTATTGAATAGAAATAATTCTTAATTTATGAGTGAGAAGTTAGAAGTAATTAAGTTGATAAACATTTCCTCAGTGAGGAGCACTTTATGAAATACATACATTGATGGTTGAGATTAAAAGGATTACCATCAAATAAATCTTGACCATACAATTTGCAATAAATACATGATCGTAAAACAAAATCTTGTTATATTGCAATAAATTCATATTTGTGACGAATGGAAAAAACCTTGACCTTACATTTACTATATATTCTAAAATAATCATATTTAAGTAGTCATATGTGATGGGGAATGAATAAGTTTTGAGCTTACATTTATTTACTATTCAATTTAAACTTTTTAGACGAAGATATGAACAAATTTAGCTTCACATAAATAAACACATTTCATTTAGCTATTTTGTTATATTTTGTCATCATTGAAAAATATATATGAATAAAGTGTAATTATTATTTTTGATTTAGTCAATGATGTCAAAACATATTAATAGTTGTACTCAATGGAATGGTGTGATAATTTTTAAACTTATTCATGATTGTCACATTTAGAAGAAATGCATAATAAATGAGAGAAACATTTGAATGAATACAATTTTTTGTAAATTTTATAATTCTTTTATTTAAGAATTTATTTCATAGATATGTTGGCTGAATTTATGATCATTTGATCTTGTGTGCATCTCTTAAATGTATTTAAGTCAAAATATCTTGACCTTACATTTATTATATTTTAAAATAAATATTTATTTAAATAGTCATAAATGATGCATAATTAATAAGATCTTAAGACTACATCAATTTGTCTATTTAATTTAAATTTCTTTAGACAAATACAAAATTTATTTAGTCTTTATATAAATAAAAAATATTTCATTTAGTTAATTTATTGCAATTTGTCATCATTGAAAAAATATGTTAATTAATCATAATTATTATTTTTGAGATGAGTAGATGATGTTGAAACATATTAGTATTCATATTCTATAGAATGGTATGATAATTTCTAAACTTGTCAATGATTATCATATTTAGAAAAAATACATAATAAATGTAATAAAACTATTCAAATGATCATTGATTGTTTGACATAATTTTTAAAATTATTGTATTTAATATTTTATTTCATAGATATGATGTTGGTTGAATTCATGATCATTTAGTCCAATGTGTTTGAATAAAATATATTAAATAAGCAGTATTCTAGGCTATGTTACCTCAAAAAAATGTGTTGTAGTTATAAAAATGTAATATGATATATCCTTCTATTTAATTATTTAGAAAAAATGTATAATAAATGAAATAAAACCATTTGAATGAATATGATTTTTTGATGTAATTTTTATAATTCTTGTATCTAAAATTTTATTTCATAGATATGTTGTTAGGTGAATTCATGATCGTTTGATCCAATGTGCATGTCTTAAATGTGTTTGGATCAAAAGCTATTAAACAAACAATGTTCTAGGCCTACGTTGCCTCAAAAAAATATGTTATAGTTATAAACATGTAATATGATATTTTTATATTTTATTATTTAGAAGAAATACATAATAAAAGAGATAAAACTATTTTAATGAATATATTTTTTTAATGTAGTTTTTGTAATTCTTAAATATAATATTTTTATTTTAGAGATACATTATTGGGTGAATTCAAGATCATTTGATCCAATATGCATGTTTTACATGTGTTTGTATCAAAATATATTAAATAAATAATGTTCTAGGCCTATGATGCCTTAAAAAATATTTTTAATTATAAACATGTAATATTCTATTTCCTTCTATTTTATTAAGTTTAGAAGAAATGCATAATAAATGAGATAAAATCATTTGAGTGAATATAATTTTTTGATGTAATTTTCAAATTCTTGTATTTAAGATTTTATTTCATAGATATATTGTTGGGTGTGTAGTGTTGTAAATTGCATACCCTTACAATTTCACACTGCACAATGTCCTCTCTTTAGTACTTTAATATAATATTTTTATTTCTTAATGCTAGCACCTAAATTCTTTATTTCTGACAATTTTATGATGTTCTTGATTCTCCAAGTCCAATTTTTTTGGATGGCAATGCTTTGCGTGGATGTTTGTGCAACACACTAGTGTCCTAAGAAAATTTGTGATTCTAGTGGTCTTGGAGTGTTACTTCCTATGGATTTTTTTGAATGTAATGCTCTTGCATGCACTCACATTGAACAAAATAAACTTGACTTGCTATTTAAAAAACAAAAGAAGGTTGATTTTCACTCACACACACTCTCATGCATTAAAATCTCACTAATTTTGAAGAATCTCTTCCATTTTGTTCACATAACAAGATTATCTTACTTTGCATGATACTTTCCTTAAGCTATTTGATCACCATCTTCATAAAACTATGCAAAACAACAATCTTGAAGAAACAAATTTTCCGTTGGAGGTTTTTCAAAAGCTTCCAAGTGATTTCATTTTATTTTATTGTTCTCTTTTCTTTTATCTCTCATTTTATGTTAGTGTTTAAAATTTTTAGGTGTTAACATATTATCATTAAATCATCTATATCTCAAACTATTGTATTTGAAGCTCTCGTATTTGCATTTCTTCAAGTATTATTCCAAAAATCTTGGCTACTGTGGAGGTAGAAATACCAAAATGGGGGTTTGACTAAGCCAAGCCCCTAAACAACCAAAACAGAAAAATATTTTTCTCTTTCCTTTGCATGTGCAAGTTATTTGTCAAGAAGACAAACTTTATTTGGTTGTATCTTTCAAACTTCCTTTTTCATTTGCTTTCCATTTCAATAGCTAATTTTATCATTTTTGGTACATAAAATATTTCTCGTTCTTCATAAATCTACAATTTGCATTTTTGTCTTAGACATTATGTGTTTTTTGTTTCATGTCTATGTTGAACAATGATGCAACACAAGGATGTCTACACTATGTGTTGGTGTTTGTAGTTGAAACTTCAAAAAAGCTACATAATATTCTCTAAGATCAATACTTTCTATTTTTATATAAATTAGTTTGTGATTTTCATTTCACAGAG
The DNA here is from genome assembly GCA_007258455.2 of Sequoia sempervirens. Classification (NCBI taxonomy): domain Eukaryota; kingdom Viridiplantae; phylum Streptophyta; class Pinopsida; order Cupressales; family Cupressaceae; genus Sequoia; species Sequoia sempervirens. Next base: position 1,258,690,377 of record VDFB02271358.1, on the reverse strand, counting down.
ATATAATTTCACTAGTTCTTATAGCTATGTATTTTAAATTGTAATTGAATATTTCATATTTCCAATTATAAGTAGTTGTAAAAGGATAATATAAATAGTTTAGGAGTTGTTGATTCATTCTAGTGTACTATGTGAATGGTAATCTTGAAAGACTTAAGTTCTTTCCCATATATTACTTTTCATACAATACAGGGTGAATTCATGATTGTTTGATCTAATGTGCACATATTAAATATGTTTGAATTAAGAGTTGTTAAACAAATAATGTTCTAGGCCAATGTTGCCTCAAAAAATATACATTATAGTTATGAACATGTATTAATGTAACACGATATAATCTTGCTAGGTTAATTTGTGATTATTTGATCCAATGTGCATGCCTTAAGTGTGTTTGGATCAAAATATATTAAATAAATGATTTTCTAGGGCCATGTTGTCTCAAAAAATGTGTTATAATTATAAACATGTAATATGATATTTAATTTATGATTTTTAAGCCGCCACTTGTAGCAAAGTTGGCTGGGGATTGGGGTTTGCATCCTCGAGGTCACACGTTCGACTCCACTTTGTAGTGGGCAAAGGCAAGGGTCAATTATCTTGTGTGTCAGTTCCTGCTCTGCTGACCCAGGGTATAGGAATGAAATTTGCCCCTAACCTCCCCTAACCTCCTTGAGGTTAGATAAATTTTGGTATACTTATTTTGGATTCAAGCTCAAAGGTTTTGAAAGCCGCTTGTAAGGTCTTACCTAATGGCACTAACAATCGGGCTGAACTAGAGGCTCTCACTCTTGGTTTGGATTTGGCCATTTCCTTAGGTATTAAAGATATTGTTATTGAAGGAGACTCTATGGTAATTTTTCATGCGATAGCCAATAAATTTGTTTATGTGTGGCAGCTCCAATATCTGTTGGAAAAAATTCTTTTGTAATTAAAATTGTTTAACTATTCAGTGTCACACAGTTTTAGAGAAGCGAATTGTGTTGTTGATTATCTTGCTAATAAAGCTATTGATGAGCAAATTGTTTTTAAAGAATTATTGGGGGGAGAAATTCCTCCCGTATACAAGTAAGTAACCTTTTGGTTCTCTGGGCTCTCGTTTTAATGATTATGCTAAGTTGTTGTGATGGAAAGATTGCTACAAATCATTTTCATAAAGCCTTGTTTCTAACAAGCTCGAATGAGCTTGCTCATCATGGCAGAGAGTATCAACTGAGAGATTTTGTTGGCTTTGTTGTGACTTTTCTATCATTACTCGGTTTGCTTATTTCATTTCGAAGGCTTTGATTTGATAGTTATATTGTAGTGCCCCTCTATGTTTGGCCCTTTCTTGATGTTTGATTAAGTTTGTTTGGGTGAGTTTTCTAATACATGTAGTGTTAAAATTAATTGTTTATTAAAGTTGTTGTTTGCGATAGAATTAAATAGATTGTTATTAAATAAATTATGTTATTAGAAAATGTAAATGTTGCGTTTGAATGATTAATTATTAAATTAAATGATTAAATTATAAGCGCTTTCATAATTAAATATTAAAATAAATTATTGTTTAATATTAAAGTTTTAATTAATAAATTTAATTTGAGAGGAAATATTAAAAGAAAAGAAACTATTGAAATTAGTATTAATTTCAAATCAAAGAAAGGTAAAGTAAAAGATGGAAAAAGTGAGTTCGAGCGGGCCATGCATGACTCCGAACTGGTTGTGAAATAGAAACTTGTCTTATTAAGATATTACTGCTTGATTTTTGTTTTCGAAAATCAAAGCACTTTCCTTGTTTTAATAATGATCATTTTTGGAGAGGTTTTTCATCTTTGTTTTTTTTTTGGTTTTTGGGGGATAGAGAAAAAGAGATGGGTCTGCAAAAATAATTTGGGGGCTAGCTATAGTTTGGTGGGAAATTTGTGAATTATTGAAGAAATTGTTTTGGAATTTCAAGGAAGTGGTTGCTACATCAGGGGATTCATCGTGACACTGAATTCTTCAGCCTGCCAAGCGAATTGGGTCCAGGTTCCATCGTCTTTTGAATTTTTTTTTATTTTGAAAATGAAAGCTTGAGTGATGATTCTTGTTGATTTAATTCTTGATTCAAAACAACTTTTGAATTTTGGGTGATTATATTTCCCCAATTCGAATGCTTTCCTAGACGTTATATTAAACCCAATATGTGTTTATCTTACAATCTTTGCATTTGATGTGATCAAACCCACATTTCCTTGCTAAAGGCATTTGCTTGTAAGTATATGAAGCCAATCAATAATTCCATTTGTGCGTCTTATGCCTGGTAATTGCTTTTTCTTGAAAATTTGCATTTCATGGAGTCAAAACTAGTAAGTTCGAGGCATTACATTTATGTATGTATTTGTGACCCGTTTGGGATGAGCATATATTTTGCAACCTACGATTTATGAGTGGTACCCCATGTTGGTAGTTGATGAAGGGATATTATGCTTGGATTTCGACGGATTTGAACTATTCTGTGGTGATTGATGATTATGCGGTGTGCTTGGAATTTGAATTAACAACACTGTATTTGGTATTCATTGGATTATTTGTCAAGTTAGAGTTCGGTGACCATGCTTATAGCATTCGAGTTTGGTCTAATCTCCTGCCATCGACATGCTGCCTAGCTGTGCATCTGGTTTTTAATTTGCACTAAGACTTTCTCTTCCTATCGGCCACTTTGTCCACTTTTATTTGCTGCCATCCACAACCTTGTATATACAGATCTTAACAAAAATATTGTGGGTTACCTTGATCCAAGTAAATTCTAAATCAGATCTTAACAAAAATGTCAAATCCATTTCTCCATCTGGGCATACTGATATTTAAAAACACTCCTTCACTACTTATATTCATTTCAAATTTTCCTATGGCTAGTTGACTCGGGTGATTTGTCATATTCAATTTCTTCTTCTTCATTGAGCCTATGACATAAGACAATGAGGTGACACCTTTAGTTTAAGCCTTATGCTTACCTTCCTCTTATGATTTGGAATGTGAATGGATGGAGATGTTAATGCCTTAGATTTGGCATGTAGAAAAGCATCTCGACCTACCGATTCCACTTGCCAGAAAGTTTCTGATGCCTCTTCAACATACTCCCGTAGCCTCTGGCTTTCCTTGACTGATGCCATGTAATTATGGTCAGTGGTGTCTTAATCACCTCCTCTATGATAAGAATTATGCTAGATAATGATATGAGACGACATCTCTTTGTGGAATTCTACCAAATAGTTCGCATACCTTGTTTGTGCTTTCTCATTTTGCAACCATGTCTATCCTTCATTCGTTGTTGCATGGTCACGACTGTCTCCTGCGTATTATGTACTTGCTGAGTATTTTGAATATATATGCTTATATATGATGTTGATGTTGTTGTATTTTATTTGGGAACCAATTATTTAGACAATTGATGGTTCTGTTATGTCTGGCAGTCAGTGAATTAAATGATTTGAGGATTATGCTTTATAGTTTGTATTGAACTTTATATATATATGTGTGTTTAAAAATGTATGTAGAAATTTATAATAGTCATATAGCAATTTGATTCATTGTGAAAACAGTTTTATATTTATAATTTATACACCGATATGTGGGTATATATGTAAATAATTAGGGATATATTTTGGTAGGATTGATTTACAATATAAGTAAACAATTTGGAAGACTTGTTAAACAAGGAAATTGGATTAATCACTTTAGTAGTTAAGAAAACTGAATTCTATTATTATTACTCAAACAACCGAATGGTAAACCTCACTACGTAATTAGTGTAATTGTATTATAGTGGTAAATGTTCTATTAAGTAATTTAAGTGGTTTAAGTTAATGAGTAATTTGAATTGTGGAGTACTTTACGATTGTCTTTGGTTGTTTGTTCATGTTGATTTATTGGGTTGATTTTAGAATTGAGTTGTGAATTGGATGATGTTACTTTTGTTGTCATGGTTGTTGATTTTTGGTTATTGTTTAATGAAGCGAGTTTTTTTGTGCTAAATGGTTATTGAGGGACTTCTAGAGGTTGGGGAAAAAGTTTTCTGTATGATTGGCTTTTCATGTTGGCTCTTTGTGAACACTTGATTCTATATTTGATTTATGATTATGTGGGTTCTGGCCTTGCACTGTGGAGACTTTGTGCGAGTTGGTGCATGCCTCACTTTTTGTGATAATTCATGTGGTTTTTTTTATGTTGTGCAAGTTGGCTTACCTAGTTAGTGGACTGTAGAGTCTTTTGTTGCTAGTAGGGGGAGTGGCTCTCAATGGGGATCCGACACAAAGTGGCAGGTCCAGGGTAACTCATGAAGGTTTCTTAATCAGTGATAACCTAAAATAAATTAGGGGGTTGGGTAGTTCACATTAATCAAGATAACACCCCACTAATGGCTCAAGTGCTTGTTTAGGCTTGAGATGAGTGGGAAGGCCTGGAATGGCAAGATCAACTGCCTGGTCCGACTAGAAGGTATGTTGATCCCGCATGAGTTTGCATGGGGGTTCGGTGGCCAGTAGAGGTGGTCCAGGGTAACCCAGGATGGGGGTCCGGTAGCCTAGGAAGCTTATGCTAGGGTAACCCATAGAAAACTATGTGATGACACTCCTCCCTATAGCAACCTTGTATGCTTTGTTTGTTTTTCCCCTTGTTGTTCTTGTACCTCTGGAAGAGGTCGTACTTTATGTTTTGTTTGTTACTTTTGTATGTTGGAGTCATGTTAGCCTATGTCTCTTGACTGTTTGTGTAGTGGGTCCTTATTGTCATCTCCTAACATGGAGGCTGGACCTTAGGGTTCCACAGGGTCGGGTGGAATGTGTTATGCACTCCATTGGGTTCCCAGTTGATGTTCGTGAGCATGGATGTGGTACCTAATACAGAGATTCTAGATCTTGTACCAGACTTGAGTTAGTGTTGATGTTATGTAATGTAATCATTTTAGTTGTATCCTATCATGTATTTGATGTATCCTTATTTTTATAAGGAAGCTTTGATGTAATCTTGTAAACAGTGTAATGATCTACCCCATGTATGGGAAGTTGTATATGTATTCTTTGGTTCGTATTATGTGATCTTTAATGGTGTTGTATCTGTAGAAATATATATATATATATATATATATATATATATATATATATATATATATATATATATAATGCATTGGATAATTGTTATTCTCGTAATGCAGTCATGATACCCTAAAGGACATTGTTAGAACTTATGTGTGTTAGATGCATTATATGTTAGTGTTGTATGATTTACATTTCATGATAGTTTCTTTTTTTTTAAAAAAATTGTGCCATAATTGTTAATCAGTGGTGTCGTCCTTTGGGGTTTCGTAGCGGGGTGTTACATATATCATTACGTGGACTGCTTACTACATACCTAGTATATTATTTCGAAGGCTTTGATTTGATATTCATATCATTGCTTGGATTGCTTACTACATACCTGGTAATCATGCAATGTGATTTTTCGCGTTATGTATCACTGGCATTCGGGGAAATCAATGCCTTGCTCATCATTCCTTTATATGCTTTGGTTGTTCTAATGATGTTTATTCATGCTAGATCTGCTTTGGGCCAACTGTATTGTGGTTTAATTACTGTTCTCTATATAAGCGGAATGGCTCGCCTTGTTGGTCTATTGCAAGTTTTGCAGGTTGTTTTGGTATGAATCATGCTCTCAAAATCCAAAGTGGCGTGGTATAAAGTATCCCTTCCTATAAAGTGTAAGAAGTTTAGTGATTCTCATTCATATGATCATGAGAAGCTTGGTAAGGTTTTCTGTATGGATGATGCGGATGTCTTTTTGGCTATTAAAAAGGTGGAGGGAAATCAGTGGTTGTGGGAAAATTCAAATACCACCTTTTTTGAAGTGCTTTCTTGTTTTCTTACTATATGCATGGATATCTTATTGGATGCTGAAATGGTCTTTATTCTTGCTACTAAATTTGTGTAGCCTTACTTATTTTCTATCTCGAAGCTTCGTAAAGCTTTGGATAAATATTTGTTTGATTCTAGCCTTTTTCCTCTTGGTGGGTTTATATCTCATAATGAATTGCTCTCTAATGGATCTCATGGAGATTTGTTGATGGCTCTTTGGTCTGACATTATTTGTGATGACTTTGAGGGGACCATTGTTGATTGTCACCGTCTTTCAAAAAATGTACCTCCTGAAATTCTTGCAGCTAGCATTGAGGTCTTCCTGGCGTTGCATTTCATGTTTCATATGGCTGCGAGGTCATTGTCTTTGGGATAGTCTTTGGCCTCCCTATCCAAAAAAGTGGAGGTTTAATCTTTGGATCATCTATCGCCTCTCTCTCATTATGAGGCCAGTTCTAGTTCTCAATTGGAGGAATCTTGAGCAGTTTTGGTATTAGCTTGATTATGCCCTTATTTTGTATCTTTGGGGCTTTACATACTTGTCTAGAAGTTCTAGACTGGGGGTTGGTGGGTGGTTTTTTGTTTCCTAAACTTTTGGGTACATGCTTCTGGATGGGTTTTATTAAGTATGCAAACTTTCATTTTGTATCTTTGCTTTGGCTCTCCTGGTAGTCCCAGGATTGAGTTTTACTTGGAAAGATGTAAACTTTTTTTAGAATAATAAAATTTTAGTGGCTTTGCCACTTTTAGCAAAAAAAATAAAAATCATTATTCTTGTATTAACATTTTATTCATAGATATGTTGTTGGGTGTATTCAATCATTTGATTCAATTACAAGTTTTAAATGTGTTCCAATCAAAATATATTAAATAAAAAATTTCTAGGCCTATTTTGCCTAAAAAAATATGTGTTGTGGTTATAAATATGTAATATGATATTTCCTTCCATTTTATCATATTAGGCATGTATATGAGTATATAATAGATGCATCCCACAACTATTATTTCTTCATAAGTGTAAGAGAGTGATATTAAATTATTTCAACCATATAGCTTATTCATTCAATCATTATGCAATGAGATAATATATGAGTGAGAGAGAGAGTCTATTCATTCAATCTTTATACAATAAACAAATTACAAGGATATACCATATAGTTTTTCTTGTGCTAATTATATTTTATTTTTAAGGATTGTTTGTGTGCTCAAAATGGTTATTATTTAAACATATTTTCATTGTTGATAAAGGTTGGTAGAAGCCATTAATGGAGTCTTATGGTTTTTTGAAGAAACCTTATATGATAAATTATTTTTATAAAAAAATATGTGATTGTATTATGTTTCATAGTAGTTAGCATCTTTAATTTGATTCAATTCCAAAAAACATTTGCTTTTCTTTATCAAATTCTATAAATTTTAACAAGTGTTTCACCATCTTTGATTCCATATAGATCTCCTCTTTAGAGTGGACACATACGCTCTCACTTCCAACCACCTTATTGTTATGGATGCTTTGGGAAAACTGCTTCTCACACCGTGCTACAAGATACACACATCATTTCTTTATTTGTACATTTTGTTATATATTTTCTTTTATGATTTAATTTAGTTGTGTAGACACGTAAAATATATTGATTGACATTGTGCATCTGATCCTGACTTACTAACATCGTTTCTTCCTGAATCACACCTCGGTCTAACCATTTAATCAAATTCCCCTATCTGATTAAATTCATCAATATTCATCTCTTGAATAAATAAATCATTTTATCTAGTCAAGTCAATTTCTTTTGTTAATTAAATCAATCCATCTGATCTAATTATCCCTATTTAATTAAATAATCAATTTATTTGATTAAATCTCTAAAGTCTATCCATTAAATTAAATAAATTAAAACCTTATTTGATTTAATCTAACACCACCCTTTTAATTAAATAAATCAAAATCCTTATTTAATTAGCCTCTTATCATGTTCCTCTCTTATTTGATTTAAATAAATCCATAAATTTGAGTCAAATAGGTCACATTATCTAATCTCTCTGTTAAATTAATTAACCCTTGATTAATTTAACCTCATCTCATGTCACATCCTCTAGATAATGCAAGTTGCACATGAAAATAGATTTAATTCATTTATTAAATCTCTATTTTCCTCACAAGGCATCTTTTGGAATATTCTCTCAATTTGAATTCAAAAATTCCAAGTCAACATGTACATCCAACAAGGCAATAAATTCATCTTACATGTCCTTTGCCTTGAGCCAAGTGGCATTTATTGCATTTTCCCTTCCCTCTTGCATGCCATTTCAACAAATTTGAAATTCCATTTATTGGCACAAACCCCAAATCTTCCACATCCATCATCCATTCATAGCTTGACAAGTGGCATCATATCATTGGATGAATGTTAGTCCCACATTGCTCAAATTTAATCCATCTTGAAATTCTATAAATAAAGGGCTCATATCTTCATTTCATCATCCACAAATATTGCAAAGTTATTATGCTAAAATATTTAGCCATTTCCATCCATCATTGAATTCTTAGCTCTTTTTAAGTCCCTTTTAATTTGCTTTTCCTCATCCAAATCAATCATCTTATAATTCTCTCTTATTTGATTTAAAATAAATCCATAAATTTGAGTCAAATAGGTCACATCATCTAACCTCTCTCATTAAATTAATTAACCCTTGATTAATTTAATCTCATCTCATGTCACATCCTCTAGATAATGCAAGTTGCACATGAAAATAGATTTAATTCATTTATTAAATCTCTATTTTCCTCACAAGGCATCTTTTGGAATATTCTCTCAATTTGAATTCAAAAATTCCAAGTCAACATGTACATCCAACAAGGCAATAAATTCATCTTACATGTATTTTGCCTTGAGCCAAGTGGCATTTATTGCATTTTCCCTTCCCTCTTACATGTCATTTCAACAAATTTGAATTTCAAATATTGGCATTTATTGGCATAAACCCCAAATCTTGCACATCCATCATCCATTCATAGCTTGACAAGTGGCATCATATCATTGGATGAATGTTAGTCCCACATTGCTCAAATTTGGACATTCATCCATCTTGGAATTCTATAAATAAAGAGCTCATATCCTCATTTATCCATCCACAAACATTGCAAAGTTATTATGATAAAATATTTAGCCATTTCCATCCATCATTGAATTCTTAGATAGGCTTTTTGCAGATTTGGCTTGGAGTTCTCATCTTTCATCAAAGTGGATCAATATCATCTTCAACATATCAAGATTTCATCATAGGAATTGGGAAAGGGCCAATTTTCACATCAAATTAGCACCAATTCCCCCATGGGATCATGAGTTTGCATATTTAAATTAGGATTCAAGTTATTTCATTGTCTTTATTTGGTTTTTCGTTGTTTTCTTTCCTATTTTGAGTTTGTAAATGGATTTCATGGGGAATCCTTGTTTTAGCTTGTAATTCCTTGTTTAACTTGTTTATTCATGTTGTTTTGTAGGTACTAGGAAAAGGGTTCGCACATTTGGCGAAGGAGGGCTTGATATCATTATTTCTAATATTTTCTTAAAATTTCCACGTTTTTCTTCACACACATAAATTCCAACGCTTCCTCACCGGACTCTCAGCGTCGGCTATATGGCACCGCTTGAAACACAAGCGCGTTGACTCTCCCCGCCAAAATATTTGAATTTTAAACTTTGTCGCTAGACTATCGACCTAGAGAAAATTTCAAAATATTAAACCAATGGACACGAACTATGACGGGAAAAAATTATTGAGCTCTCTCTAACACACAGACCAGTAAGTGGCGCCACGAGGGCACTTAGAGAAGCTGTGACACACGAGTTGTGACGCTGGGAGACAGTAAAAGGGAAAATTTAATTTTAACACGTGCTTTTGATTTATGAGTGATTTTTCCTCTGTTTTCTGCTTTTTAATTTCTGTGTTTTTCCAGAATCTGACTGGTTTTTCTCACTTGTAGGTTGGAAATCAAAAACAAGGGAAGAAGGAGCATGGTGATGATATTTCGTTCAATCAAAGTGTTTTTAAACACTTTAGTGTTTGTTTAACACTTCTTTAAGAATTTGTTATCTTCTCCTTCTTAGGACACTAGTTTTCGTTTGGGCTGAAAAAGAACCTTTTTCATTTCTTGCAAAGGCTAAAACGAATCTTAGGATCACAACTTACTAGATTTTGTTTATTGGATTAACAAAATGTTTATCACTTGTCTTTTGGTGCTCTAAAACAAATTCATTATTGCTTTGTGGGATTTAAAAAAGAACAAGTGTAGCTTTGTTTCTTGTGAAGGCTTACTTAGACTAAAGTCATTGAAAAAGGACGTATGTGCTTCTCTCACGCTTTATAGCGATCTTGAGAATCAAAAGGCTTTTTTCATGACTTTGGGTTAAGACAAAGCAATCACCTCCACACTTCGATTTGGGTTTAAAATTGAACATCTTATGCGAGTGTGAGTGGGGGCATTGTTGTGTATATTCTCTCTCCTTGTTGCCAACAAGGATTGATCGAGTTACGAAGTGTTTTTTACTCACTTTTGTTTATCCTAGAGGGCCTGCCTTGGGGAAAAATTACTCACCCAAGGGAACGACTCAACCGGTAACAATCTAAAGCCAAGAGTATTTCCAACTGGGATATAAATGTGGATATTGGAAGAAACAACAATATCATGCGGTTGATTCCAACAAGATGAATCTGAAAGGAGACTCTTGTCGTATGGGTCAATCTCCACGAACAGAAAGTCCTTACTAAAACCCATGTGCTAGAATTTTCCAAAATCTTATGCGAGTGTGAGTGGGGCATTGTTATGCGTATATCTCTCTCTCCTTGTTGCTAACAAGGATTGATCGAAGTTCTGAATAGTGTTTCTTACTCACTTTGTTTATCCTAGAGGGTGCCTTGGGAAAAATTACTCACCCAAGGGAGCGACTCAAGTAACACTCTAAAGCCAAGAGTATTTCCAGCTGGGATATAAATGTGGATATTGGAAGAAACAACAATATCATGTGGTTGATTCCAACAAGATGGATCCAAAGGAGACTCTTGGTATAGTCAATCTCCACGAACGGAAAGTCCTTACTAAAACCCATGTGCTAGAATTTGCCAAAATCCTTTAATCTATTTGTTGGTGCAAGAACGGTCATTCTGAAGCCACCCCACACTTTTACGGTCTTCTAGTAGAAATGGAAAAGCATGCCATGGGAGTTTCATGGGTGTTGATGCTTGGCTGCCCTGTATAAGTGAGTGTCATGGAGGGAGCCAGTGGGGTCAAGCATCTAACCATTAAGCTAGAGATAAGCATAGCTGGACTTGTCCAAGTGGGAATCAACAAATATTGTGTTACACATCCATAGGATTGTACTTATTCTTGGGTTACAAAATGCATTGCTTGATGAAAACATCTCAAAAACAAACACTTAACATCATCCAAATTTCAAACCCTTTTGAAGACAAATACAATTGACTCAATCTATATGTTATTGCTTGCCCTTGGGATTCATGTCCTTAGAGGTTTCTAAACATTGGATTATATCTCAATTTGTCTTCTTAAGTAAACAATAGGAAACCCTTGTCTTAAGTTCATTAAATTTCCACATAACATATCTTGTGGGTTTGAAGAAATTAAGACATTGGACATCTTAGTTTGAAAACCTAATTGAAGAAAGTGTTTTTGGTAAAATAAAGACATTAAGCAAAGCTAAGCAAAATGAACTTTCATATGTGTTGAAGACTCAACCCCAAAGCAAAAATCATTGGTTGGAAATCCAAAAATGAATGTTCAAATGAAATCATTTCTTGGTTACAAAGGTTTAGGAAGCATTTGCATGCTCTTCAATACCTAGGTCTAGGCAAACAAAGTGTCTTTTTAGGTTCATCTTAGGATCAAAACAAATCAAAATCCTTTTCATCATCCAAAACATCAAAACAAAAAATCATCTCACCATCACCTTTTGGTAAATCTTGAAATCATCCTTAATACTAGGCTTTGTGGCAAAATCAAAATCATAAAAATCATTGAGACTAAATCCTTGAAAACATTATCAAAACACCTTTGGCTAGGTATGTGTAGATGCATCCTTTTGCATATGCTTAGTCAAAGTTATCAAAATCATCTTGTCTAGCTTAGTATATGTTGATGAATCCTTCTTCATATACTTAGTGAAATGATTATCTTGTTTGAATAGGTGTGGGTAGATGCATCATTCTCCTCACACATACTCAAATCATCATCCTTTGAACAAAGCTATCCCTTAGATCATCATCCAACATCTTAGGGTCTTTTTGTTAAAATCCAAATCAAAATTAAAATCAAAATCAAGGACAAAATCTCAAATCAAAATCAAAATCCAAGTCCTAAAATCTTAGTATCTCATTCAAGATTTATCAAAAGCCAAAACATCCATATCATCCATCCCTAAACATCATCATCATATCATCACCTTTGATCCTCAAGGCATCCTAAAACTTTCTACTTTGGGGCATAAAATAAAGATCGATCCAAAGAATCAAGAGATTCATCTCCCATATTCTCGAAGATTGATCCTTGTTTTATGGTTCTAACTAGATCTCAATACAAGAAGAGTATGGAAGCCAACAAAGAAACACCCGCTTCAAGCGATCTTAGCCAAACAAATGCAGAAATGAATCTTGCCAAATCAAGTAATCCTTTGACCCTCTCATCATCGCAAAATCTGCAAGAAGAAAACCAAGGAGAGGACCTTGCCTTTGGAATGTCTCACGAAGAAATGACTGAAATGCTCCAAAATCTGGATAACCATAGAATCATCAACATCATGATGAGACTTAACCCTTCGTTATACATGCTTGAACTAGCAAAACAAGGGGCTAAACTACCTTCAGATTTTGATGTGAGTACCATAGTTGAGACATCATTTCCTCCAATCTCATCCACCATCCCTTTTAATTAAATAAATCAAAATCCTTATTTAATTAGACTCTTATCATATTCCTCTCTTATTTGATTTAAATAAATCCATAAATTTGAGTCAAATAGGTTACGTCATCTAACCTCTCTCATTAAATTAATTAACCCTTGATTAATTTAACTTCATCTCATGTCACATCCTCTAGATAATGCAAGTTGCACATAAAAATAGATTTAATTCATTTATTAAATCTCTATTTTCCTCACAAGGCATCTTTTGGAATATTCTATCAATTTGAATTCAAAAATTCCAAGTCAACATGTACATCCAACAAGGCATTTAAAATCTCTTACATGTCTTTTGCCTTGAGCCAAGTGGCATTTATTACATTTTCCCTTCCCTCTTGCATGTCATTTCAACAAATTTGAAATTCAAATTTGTGCATTTATTGGCACAAACCCCAAATCTTGCACATCCATCATCCATTCATAGCTTGACAAGTGGCATCATATCATTGGATGAATGTTAGTCCCACATTGCTCAAATTTGGACATTCATCCATCTTGGAATTCTATAAATAAAGAGCTCATATCCTCATTTATCCATCCACAAACATTGCAAAGTTATTATGATAAAATATTTAGCCATTTCCATCCATCATTGAATTCTTAGATAGGCTTTTTGCAGATTTGGCTTGGAGTTCTCATCTTTCATCAAAGTGGATCAATATCATCTTCAACATATCAAGATTTCATCATAGGAATTGGGAAAGGGCCAATTTTCACATCAAATTAGCACCAATTCCCCCATGGGATCATGAGTTTGCATATTTAAATTAGGATTCAAGTTATTTCATTGTCTTTATTTGGTTTTTCGTTGTTTTCTTTCCTATTTTGAGTTTGTAAATGGATTTCATGGGGAATCCTTGTTTTAGCTTGTAATTCCTTGTTTAACTTGTTTATTCATGTTGTTTTGTAGGTACTAGGAAAAGGGTTCGCACAAGTTGCATACCATCATTTACAGCTTCATATTCTATACTAGAGATGTGAAGAATATCTTGGAGATAAGTTGGATGGTAAAACGCCTCTTCACTATGATGAAGTTTTTTATTTTACCAACAATAGAGTGTCTTCTTGATTTTTTTCTTTCTTTCAATGTATTTACAATAATGATTTTTAAAAAAATCTCTTAGTGAAGGATTTTGTGTAGGTGAAGTGCAAGTGCAACAACAAAAAGATGATGCTCAATAGAGATGTTTTTAGTTTATATATTGAGTCTAATTTCGATTAAGCTTCCATGATGGATTTAATTATTGTGCTTGAACAAATCTCCTTGGTGACACTAACTTTCCTCATGTGATAGAATCATACGAAGGATTGGCTAATTGCACCACCCTCCTTGACTACCTAATGCCAAAAGAGTGAGATACTTTTCTTTAAATTTTATGTATTTGTGCCTAACATTGCTTGGTTATGAGAATATTTGCCAATAATTTGACTAGTAGTAATTTCATTCTCAACTTTAATATTCTTTGATGCTATACTAATTTTATCCTCTCAACTTTAATATTCTTTGAAAATAATGAATGGGATTATTTTTATTTCTATTATTTTTATGCTATACTATTTTTGGAGTATTTCTTTTTTTTAGTCATTTCATGTTACCATGCGAATCACGATACAAACATATTAAATTATGTAGAGAGGATTTGTGCACAATGTGTTCCATCTCTCCACACTTAAACATAACACCCTTTGATGGTCAAATAATTAATAACAATTTTACACATCATCCCTTCAGGAAGTGGTAATTACTAAAGTACATTTCTTTCCTAAATATTGAAAGATCTAATTTTCACTGAAGGAACTCAAATTACCAAATAGTGTAAAGGTGTAGATTCATTTCCAAGAGCTTGAAGTGTGCATGTAGACTATTAGATACAAGATATATTTGAGTCATTTTAGATATTTTCATACTGATTTTAATTTTAATTATTTTTCTACTATTTTTTTGGTGAGGATTGTATTTGTTTCTACAAGGAATTACATAGGTACATTAATAATAATATTAAATATTGTAACATTCAAACACAAAACCTACTTATAGCTAGTGAGATTTTTCACCAATGAACCGCTTACTCTTTCATGATAGAAACTTTCAAATTCTATCAAAGAATGTATAGTAGTAGAATTTGGAAAATAAATGACTACGTGACTAAAACTTTTAGTTGAACAACAACTAAAGATGACTAAATTCTACTCATTTTTTGTAACACAACTACAAATGGCTAAATAAATGACTAATTTGATCATCATAAGTGACTAATTTGATTGTGGGGTAAAAAACACAACTAAATAATTAGTCACACAAATAAAAATTAGACAATATGATATTAAAGTGGATAATTAAAAAATGTATTTTGAATTGAGGGAGTGGGTTGTCTTATAATATAATATAATAGTAATATATATTATATTACAATACAGTATAATATATTATAATATATAATATAAAATATAATATATATTATATGATATTATATTATATTATATATAATATCATATAATATAATATATATATATATAATATATTATAATGTATATATTATATAATATTATATTATTATTATATAATATTATATTATTATTATTATTTTGATATATAAGATCAGTATTTTATTAATAATAAAAATAGGAAAACAAGCGTCTGCCATGTAGGTATTAAGGATTAACTATGAACACATTGATCTAATAGCCATCATAAACACCTACAGAAACCAACCACCAAAATAACTAACTGCACCACCGAGAACCCAACCAGAATTATCAAAAAGCCATATTAATGGCAGAAACGCAACCAGGCCTCCAAAAACATTGACATACCTAACCTATCTCCACCGAACCAAAAACCTAACCACTACCTAGCTTAAATAAATTTGTTCAATTTTGCAAAATCTTCGAATTCTGATTTCCACTCCACACTATCAACCGCCATTAGCCCGAAGAACTTCTTGAGGAAAACAACAGTAGCCACCACTAACATCTGATGTCGCATCAAACCGAGACCCTGCAAATCCAAGAGGAAAGGAAATATCTTCATTGTCTCCTTCGTGCTCAACCTTTCCACATCGCAAGGCCTTAGACATCCCCTGCCTTTGAACACCACACGGAGAACCTCATCCACACCTTCAACCAAGTCCTCTCTGAACAATTTAACCAACAATCCTTTTGCTTCAGCCTTCGACACCAAATTGTCCATAAGAGAAGCAAGGAAACGGGAAGATACGTGCAAATTGTCTCTCCCATACTCCCTGCATTCCAAATGGCCAGAGCCCAAAACTATTTTCACGACCGCAAGCACCAACGAGTCATAATTTAGCAAGATCATTTTTAATCTTTGGTCAGTGACCTCCTTGAAAGAGGCATGTCTCACTGACAACCACAAAGAGATAGAAGTGTTTGCCCCAAACCATGCAAGGCCCGCCACTGAAACTTCGATGATAAATTTAGCTCTTCACCATCCGCAACCCCACACAAATTGCACCCGATAGGAGAGAATAAGAAAAACCCATAGTCGCCACACACCTGTAGAGCAAACATAATGCAAAAAGAGAGCCAAGATTTCAATAAAAAACCTGGACCACGAAAGCACCGCCAACCTCCGCAAAGCGTACCCCCTCCAACATGCAAGATGTCCTTGCAAAGAGGGGAGCACACATTTCCATTAATAGCGCTCATCACTAAACATTGAGCTAGGTGCCATAGCAAACCGACACCGTACGCCAAGGCTTGTCGAAAAGACAGGCCAACTCCACCCTACAAACATGCTTGCGAACTTGGCCCAAAGGACCCCAACAACCCGCCACCGTGGCAACCCATGCCACCTCCCTCCGCCACCATGGAGGGACGCCTGCCCTTCCACCCACATAATATTATATTATTATTATATAATATATTAATATAATATAATTATTATATTATAATTGTAATATATTATATATAATATAATTATTATATTATTATATTATAATTGTAATATATTATAATATAATATAATTATTATATTATTATATTATAATTATAATACAATATTTATAATATAATATAATATTATATTTATTTTTTAATATTATCATATTATAATATATTTAATATTATATAATAATATAATATTTATTGTGGGGAGATTTATGTATTATAATTTATTTATTTTGAATTCTATTTTAATTGTAATATATTATAATTGTAATATAATTTTTATAATATAATATAATAATATTTTTTTTATTAGTAATAATTTATATTTAAAAGAGCCATTACATCTTCATAATAGGACACCATTGAACCCAACCCCTATTCACCAAGTCTAACAAAAACAAACCCCGACCAACTTCCTTCTACATTACTACAAGGCTAACACCACAGCTTCTAGATCCTTTGATTCGTATACAAGAAACCCTTTACAAAATACATACAACATACTACAATCATCTCTCTTTTTTAACCTATTAGGCTCTACAAAAGCTACCCATATACAAAAACATACAAAATTCACAGATTTTGATCACCCTTGCTACAAAAAATGAATGTCGTTGCTTTTTTGCATGAATCTCCACCCACATCAACATTCCAGCCTTTAGTTCCAGACCACCATTGCCTTCTTCCCAAAAAAGCCATGATTTCAATGAAATTGCAAAAAAAATTAGAACCCACCCAAAAAACCAACCAACCACCATGTCCCCTAAATTCCACCTCTGCTTACCCTCACTCGCCAAAATCCACCTCTCCTTGTTGAGCGCTTCTTCCTAGGAATTTGTTGTGGGATGTTTGGTTCCTCTTGAAATATTGCAGCTTCCTGTCACCGAAGCACCAACTTCAAGTTTTCCCATGCCACCAATATCTCCAACTTGTAAGCATCCATATCTATTCTCCTTCACCACCTCACGAAAGGAATTAACCCCTCTTCAATTGCTTCATCCATATCTTCAATCCCTTCTGAGACATCATATCCAACACCCAACACAACCCATTCCAAAAAGGATTCCATTCCCACTAGCAAATCCTCGTCAAAAAGTGAGTGCATAACCCATTTCACCACTACAACTTCTTCATTCAACTCAAGACCCTAAGCAAAGATCATAGATGATATATCTATGTTCATTCTTCCCCTATGTTTAGATTCCATAAAATGCCCTCCCAACGTCTCCAAAATTGCTTCCACAACCTCATCATGTGGGCACTTCAATAGAAATTTCAGCCTAAAAGCTGTCACTGGGCCGAAAAAACCTTTTTGTTTCCTCTGCATTGAGAATCCATACATGGCCTCCATCCTCAGGCAGATAGATATTCCCCTGTCTTTGACACAAGCCTCACTAGATTTGATCACTCTACATCCCATTGCGGCCTTTAATATACCTCCTATCCGTGCCACCAGTGTCATCTTGCCACCCACCGTCCCAAAAACAATGAAGCATTAACTGCCTTCGTCGCCGAAAAATACCAAGCTCATTCAATTTGAATGCTTGCGAGATTTTCAAGATCTCAATAGGACAATCATAATCCCCCTCGTCCTTTAAAAAGGACCACTGGTCTAACAACATCCTACCTACCATCACCAAAAAGACATCTTCATAATTTGGTTAAATTTCCAAGGAAAATTTAACCATTAGCCTGCATTAAAAAACTACCCTCCTACATCATGAATATCAACACCATCTGACAAAACAATAACTAAAAAAGAACCCCTCACAAAGAACCAACAAAATGACCACCATTCAACCCATTGTCCTCAAAGCACATGTGCCAAAAATCTTCCACCCTGAATTCCCCTATATTATTGAAGGAGACTGCCCATTTGGATAAGCTATCAGCTTCACTATTGCCAGAACGACGAATATGACTCACCTTGAAGTCATCAAAAAGTTTGAGCTCCTTCAAAATTGATCTGATGAAAACCTGTAGATGCCACGCCTTTGCCTCTCCATTTACAATGGCTTGAGTGATAATCATCGAATCCCCTTCTAAATGAATTTTCCTGACTCCCATTGCTCGAGCTAATCCAATAGCCATTAAAGCTGCCTTCACTTTAGCAACATTGTTTGTGCCTTCTTCAAGCTTTTTTGCTCCTAAGGCAATCGTATTCCCGAGACTATCTCTCACAATTGCACCTGCTCTAGAAGGGCCCGAGTTGCCTTTCGCAACCCCGTCAAAATTAGCCTTATGCCAACTTTCTGAAGGTTTTTCCCAACACACTTCAACAAGTCCCATCCTCTTCGCAAGAGGATCCTCCAAATCCTTAGTGGGCCAGATCTTAATCCCCGACCAAGCTCTTTGAAATCTACTATCATCCAAAGAGAAGGGAGTCTGCAAGAACTGAAGATGAGAAGCAACAAATCCCACTACTTCTTTTATCGAATGATCTATTTTTCTCAAAAGCCTCTTCATAGATTCGCTCTTATCCAAAAAAATCCTTCTATTCCTCTCTTTCCAAATTTCCCAAATTACGATCAAGGGACTCACAATCCAAATGCTTGAGAGAAGGGATTTTCTTTGAGGACTGGGCCAACCCTCAAATACCTCTTGCAATGTATTTTGCAACGGACCTTGCCACCCTAACTTCAACCTTAAATTCTCCCAACATCCTACTGCAACATCACATTGAAGAAGCAGATGATTTATTAGCTCCTCTGCAACATCACGCATCACACACTTTGTTGGTCCTGCAAAACCAAGCCTCTTCCTCCGCTCTCCTAACAAAATCCAGGTTCCTTTCACAGCTAGCCAAGCAAATGCACCAACTTTTGGTAAACAATCTTTATTCCAACAAAGTTTCTTGGTCCAAAAAATCTAATCCTCTAGAGAATCCAATAATTGGTAGCCAATTTTAACTGAGTAATCCCCATTAATTGAACCACACCAAACCACTCTATCCTCGCTTTCTATGAGCAACACTTACCTATTCTTAAAAATTTCCTTCATCCTTGCCAAATGTTGATATGATAGCCCCTCATTTGTTAACTCCTTCCAACCCCATTCTTGACCAAGAGGGCCCTGCTTTAGTTCAAGATAATCTCGAACCTTATTCCCCCATCTTTGTTGAAAGATAAGCTTAAGCTCTTGCAAATCTTCCTCATCACGCAAAATTGGTAGACCCCCCACGAGTCATTCCAAAATTTTGCTTTAAGACCATTGCCAATTTGCCATGAAATATGATTGATTATAACCGGTCTACATGAAACAATAAAGTTCCAAATAGCAGAACCTTTAGGCAGGTTGCCGATTGTTAAAATCCTATGATCCTCTGCTGAATCCAGATATTTAGCCTTCAAAACTTTCACCCATAATAAATCAGGGTTTGAATATATACTCCAAACTAGTTTTGCTCCTAGAGCTTCATTCATGAGCTGCCAGTCTCTCAAACCAGCCCCACCTTTTTCTTTGGCATGACAAATTTTATCCCATGCTAACAAGGGAATTTTGTCCTGTTCACTTGCACCATTCCAAAAAAAAAATCCCATTCGCTGTCCAACAACTCTAATCACCTTCTTAGGGATCTTTAAACACATCATAGAAAAAACTGGTATAGTCGAGATGACAAATTTTAACATAAGGATTCTCCCTACAGTAGTAAGCCATTTTCTCCTCCACCCATCCATTCAATTAAGACAACTGTCAAACAAGTCTTTCTAAACACCCGCTTTATTGGCACCCCCAAAAAGAGGAATACCCAAATATTTACTTGGAAGGGCACCTGATCTCATCCCCAAAATTCTACAAATTTCTAGCTATTTTTGGATGGGAGTATTGAAAAAGAAAATTTTAGACTTCCTCCAATTGATACATTGCTCAGAACCTCTACCATACTCATCTAGAGTCTCTTTCATTATACGAGCTTCTCAAAAAGAAGCATCCCCCATCAAGAAGGTGTCATCAACAAATTGTAGATGAGATATAGGGTCTACACCTTCAACAATTTTAATGCCTTTCCAAAGGCCATTCCTACACTTCTTGGACACTAGCCTGCCCAAAGTCTCAACTAGAATAATGAAAAGAAAAGGTGATATTGGATCACCTTTCCTAATCCCTTTACTAGACTCAAAAAATCCTTGAGGACTCCCATTCACCAAAATAGAAAACCAAGGGGTGCACATGTAACTCTGCACCCACACCACCCAATCTTTGCAAAAGCCAAATTTCTCTAGGAATTTCAAAAGAAATCCCCTATTAACCTCATCATAATCCATTTTGATGTCTAACTTTACCATCATCTTCTCTATTTTTTCCGTTCGAATAGAATGGATGGCCTCATGAGCAACAATAACACCTTCAAAAATAGATCTATTCAGGGAAAAGCCACTTTGTTCTATAGAGATCACAGAATCCAGAACCCTTTTCAACCTATTTGCAATAACTATAGAAATTATTTTATAGACCGTATTGCACAAAGAGATTGGTCTATAATCCTCGAAAGAGTTTACTATTGACCTTTTCAGGATTAAAGCAATGAAGGTGTTGTTTAAATCTTTGAGAATAAATCCACCTTTCCTGGATTCTTCAACCACCTCCCATAAATCTTGAGCAAAAACATCCCAATTTTTTTAAAGAAACACAACGAAAACCCATCCAGGCTTGGAGCTTTGTCTCCACCCAAGTTTAATAAGGCCTTTTTAACTTCTTTTAAAGAAACTTCCTCCATAAGCATGGCATTCTAAGCCTCAACCACAGAACAAGGGATTACATCTAGAATGTTAAAGTTAGACAACATTGCGTCTGATTTTTCCTTAAACATATCAGAATAAAATCTTATAGCTTCCTTATTTATCTGCTCAGGATCAAACAAAACATTTCCATTCAAATCCTTGATCTAAAAAATCTTATTATTCGATCTACGCACCTTCACAGAATTATGAAAAAAATTGGTGTTCCTGTCTCCCTCCTTAAGCCAATTTTCACGAGATTTCTACCTCCAAAACACTTCCTCCCGAGCTAGAATTTCTAAAAATTCTTTGTTCAGGCTCTTTTCCAATACAAAATCCTCTTCCAACATTCCCTTCTCAATCACTTTGGTATGTAAAACCTTCAGCTCTTCCTCCAACCTTAGCTTCTTAGCAAAAACATTCTTGAAGGACTCCCTATTCCATTTCTTAAGCTACTCTTTAAGAAATTGGAGATTCTTGAAGAAAATGAAGGCTTTTTTCTTGATCTTTCTAGGGAACTTTTCCACCAATCAACAATCAGATCCTTAAACCCTTCATCCTAAAACCACATTGCTTCGAACTTGAAGGGGCACCGATCTGGTGTGGCTTCTTCTTGAATTCTTAATCGAACGGGATAGTGGTTTGAACCAGTAATAAGAATGATCTCTACCTCACAAGTCCATTGATGAGCAGCCTAATCACCAGCTAGAAAAAAATGATCCAACTTCTCATCTATATTAAGAAAACCCCTTCTTCAGTTCATCAAAGTGAAATCACCATTTTTAAAAGGCAATTCAATAAGACCATTATTCACAACAAAATCACTGAAGTCTTGTTGGCTTTGACTAGCCCAACACACACCCCCCAACTTGTCTAAAGGCTTTAGAATAGCATTGAAATCGCCACCCAAGGGAAACATCCTCCCATCCTCATGACCTAAACAAGTTGAAAGCTCTTGCCAAAGCACCATTTTTTCTAGGCCGAGCTAGTAGGGCCATAAACATTGATTATAAAAAAGTTTTCCCTAAGTTGTTTTGAATCAAAACTCAGCCATTGCCAAAATCTATCTTGACGAACAATCTAGACATCTACTAGAAAGTCATTCCAAAGAACACCAATGCCCCCTAAAGCACCAACTGGTTCAGTAAGCGAACACTTCCATCTGCTAAAACATTTATAAAAGGACTCAAAGTCAGACTCCTTAATTTTAGTTTCTTGAAGCAAAACCAAAGTCAGCCTTGTTTGATCAAAATATCTTTTGATCAAATGGATTTTGTCAGGGGCATTGTAGCCCCTGACATTCGATGATAGGGTTTTCATGGTTGCCGGGAAAAGGCCATGTTTGCTTTGACTAGTTGCATTTCCAGCCATTTCAAGATGCATCCTCTTTGTTTAAGAACCACACTTTTTCTTCTCACCAATCTTAGATTTATTAATTAAGGCAGAAGATTGTTCTACGGTTCTCTTTTCCACAATTCCTAAGCTATCCTACAGACCAAGCAAATATTCACCATCATGCTCCTCATCCAATACCATCTCTGAATCTGAATCTTCCAGGGTGCCTCCACTATCTCTGACTCCTTCGAAGACACTCTTAAGATTCCTAATAGGTGATATGGGGATATCCTTAAACACAATGTCCTCATTTTCCCCTTGAATGTCATCTTCAAACTGCTTGGCTTCAACCTCAAAACCTTTCCTTTTATTACATGGAGAACTGTGACCAAATCTTCCCCAGGTTTTTCATCTTGACCATGTATGTGTCTATTAGCACTCTCCTTTTTGCTTGAAGAGTGGGAGTTACCTTGTGGAGATGAATCATGTTCAATCCCATCAGCCCTTGTGTTAATATTTTGGCCTACATTTAAAACTTCTTCCATTCGGGGAGATTCATTCTGCCCATCATAAGCATCATTTCCATCTCTTTGAAGATTTAGATCCCCCGGAAGCCCTTCTGAGGCCTGAACCATTTTCGCTTGCTCTAAAATTTTGATAGTAAGAGAATCCACCATGTGGTTTGACTCATGGTGAGTCCTCACATGAGACATTTCCTCAAACCCATTTTCAAAGAGACAATCTATTCCTCTTTCTGACTTCCATCCCAGATATGATTTGCCTCAGTTTGAAAACTAGACAAGCCTTTCAACTACCTCTAGTGAGAACCCCATTCTTGTGTGTTCCACAGATCTTCCGATGCACTAGATTTAGTTAAAGCCAACAGCTCCTTGACAAGGGTGTTTTGAGCTAACCCTTTTCCTTTTGCCATAGTTGGGCAATGGCCATCTAAATGTTATTTCCCTAAACATTTCACACAAGACATCATTTCTTCCTCGATCTCCACCTTTTGACGCCAAACACCTTCCCTTTTTTTTAGCTCTATCATTTCAGGCATAGGGTGTATTACCTGCCTCAAAATGCAGATCCTGGGAAACATACTATAGTTTGATTTTTCCACAACTTCCTTTGACTTCACAAAGACACCTAGTTTGTTTCCAATGCTTTTGAGTGTTTCCTGATCCCAATATTCCTGAGGAATATTCTTCAACCTAATCCACACCGACATCTCCTCCACATTTGTAGTGTTAGGATCAAAGTTTGGAGTCCAGTCTAGAATGAAAAAACCCCTCCCTTCCACCATGAATGGACCACTTTTTATGATCCATTCCTTGTCCTGTGTTGTTTGACAAATCACCAAATAGAAACCATTTTCAGGGTTTTAAGACCACAATCCTTGCTCCAATTTTTATCACACTAGGCCCTAATCTTAGTGAAAGTTATCCATTTCCCACCCCATCTCATAAAGAAAGCATGAGCCTTAAGAAAACTGACATAATCACTCCATTCTATGTTTTCCAATAATAAAGAGACCATAGTGGTGTGGGAAAAATTGGGCATTACCTTGCTTGTCTCTACTTTCTCACTCTGGATTTTTGGGCACCAAAATTTTCCTTCCAGCTGTCTAAAATCCACTTTTCCATTTGAGAACATCGATCTGAACCTCCCTTCATTCTGGATCGAATGACTAGCCTTTCAACCTTCATTTCCAATGCCCCCAGCTCTAAAACCCTGGTTAGTCGGAGCCTGCCATGCCTAGGAAGAGTCATTCCTTTTGATGTTCTAAACATTTCTTCCCCTTCTCCTATTGAAAGGCCAATGAGGTTGAGGTCTTACATCATACTACAAACCCTAGTGCCTTTGAAAATTCTACCTGTGTCGAGGTTCGACCATTCCAACGACTCTATGCGGTGGGGGAAAATAAAAATTATTCTACTTGTTTGGCCTTCTCATTATTCTTACATGAAACTTCTTCTTTAAACTATTAAGGTTTGGGCCTTGGTTGTTGGCACTATAGGCAAGAAGCCCCACCAATTCACCAAGGAGCCTCCCCTTAACAGGAAGGTAAACAAACTCCATTGTTGATGTGGTAGAGAGCAACCTCGCGAGGTTTGAACCTTGGTTGTTGGCTCTACAGGCAAGAAGCCCCACCATTTCACCAAAGGGTCACCCCACATAATATAATATAATATTATAATATAATATAATATAATATTATGTTTATATTATTAATATTATCATATTATATTATAATATATTTAATATTATATAATAATATAATATTTAATAATATTTATTGTGGGGGAGATTTATGTATTATAATTTATTTATTTTGAATTCTATTTTAAAATCTGCTAAAGAAAATTAGGGTGGAAAAATTAGGTGGGCGAATTTTTCATTTTAATAAACATACTCTAAAACCCTAGTCGAAACATTATTTTTAGGTTGCAGCTAACAGCGAGGAGTTTGGAGGAGTTGAAACCAACAGCGGTGGGAAAGCAGGAAAAACAACAGACTGTATACAACACAGGGTAAAGGGCGTCGTAATGTTAAAATCTAAATGTGCTCATTTTAGGATCTTGGCTTTAATTTTCATTTTAATAAACATACTCTATAACCTTCGTCGAACCCTTATTTTCAGGCTGCAACTTGCCAAATTGGAGAAGGGAAAGGTCAATACCATCGAGGAGTTTGGAGGAGCTGAAACCAACAATGGTGGGGGCTCTCTCTGAAATGGTGGACGAAGGTGTGATTGTCATCAGTGGTTTGATCATGGTAAGGGTTCTATTTTTGAGTCAGTAAGTTCATATTAGCAAGGTATTCATTAGAATCACATTCATACACTTACAAAAAAAAATGAAGGCATCAAAAAAGCTTGCCATATTTCAAAAGGAGCCCACAAAAAAATGATGTCATTAATGTTAAAACCTAAATGTGCTTATTAAGATATTGGTTGTTATTTTCATTTAATAAACATACTCTAAAACCCTCGTTGAAACCTTATTTTCAGGTTGCAGCTCGCCAAATTAGAGAAGTGAAAGGTCAATACTAGGAAGGAAGGTTGCACGAATTGCTTGATAGAATACCTTAAAGAAATGTGGTCTCATGGAATGTGTTAATTGCACAATATGTGCAAAATGGTTTTATTAAAAAGGGCTTTTGAAAATGCCTCTATTAATTATTATTTTTTAATATTTTCTTAATGTAAATGTTCAGGGATATTATAAGTTTTTATTTTATAGCATTTTTTTACTATGGAAATCATTTTTTATTGTAAGCATTCTAGGTTCATATTACCATGAGCACCTACAGGTTTGAAAGTATTTATTTGAATATTGTCATTTGTCGTTGTAGACAGATTAGTATTTACTGGTAAATTTCATATTGTTGTAGCTTTATTTGTGTGAGTCAAACTTGAACATCAGTCCTCAATGTTGTTTAGTTGAAATTGTATATGATCAGGGGTTACCTTTGCATATATCATACCATGTTTCAGTCAAATATGAATAAATGAATTATGGAGTTTGACTATCTGTATATGCATTTCTTCTTGAATACTTTCATAATATATGCCTATATTGCTATGAAATTCCTTATCATCCCACTTTGTTTTTCATATTTCAAAGTTTCATAAATTTTTTAAAAATATTAACAAATTTTAAGTTTTTTTTATTGTGGATAGGTACAGAGTAAGGAGAAAATGCATACAAAACTAGTGTCTTCTAGATGCATTTACAACACACCCCATGTGCAACAATGGCATCACTGAAGACATGCATTCACACCGTTTTAGTTTTTTTTTCAATTTTAAAAGCATAATAAATCAACAGTTTGCATACTGCAGAAAGATTATGTCTTCAAAAGTCTCTATATAGAGTTCTTTGTAACATGTTGTATATACAGTTTGAATATACAAGTGAATTATTTTCCAACATTGTTGTTTCAATCTTTTGAGTAGATTTGTTGAAGTTTTATGATTGTTTCAGTTTAATTTTTCTAGTTTAACATAAGAGCATTAAAGTTTTATATCTTTCAATCACAACAGAATTTCAATGACACTTCTCTTGGTTCACATCTGAAAGTATTAGTTCATAAATGACTAAATAAATGACTACCATGACTAAATAAATGACTAAACAATGACTAAATAAATGACTACAATGACTAAATAAAATGACTAATATGACTAAATAAATGACTACTATGAATAAATAAACAACTACTATGACTAAATAAATGACTAACATGATTAAATAAATGACCAATTAACAACAATCAACAACCAAATATACTACCAAATTGATCAATCAAAACAACCAATAAATGACTAAAATTGGTTTATTCATAAATTTGGTTGTGTTATAAATAACTGGCAATAAACTCCTAATGGTCATGTGACCAATTTTTAGTAGTTTTTTTCGTTATTTATTTATGTTTTTGTACTAGTGTTATTTCTATTCCAATACACTCTCTAAGATACAATCATATTTAGATAAGCTATGATACTCACTTTACAATTTCACAAATGATATAATTTAATTTTAATAATTTTATATGAGATAAAATTTTAACTATGATACATAATTTTTACTTCTAATTATTTTTCTACGATTTGTATCCTATAAATAATACATTTATTATTTTTCATGTAATTATAAATTTAACTATGAAAAATTATTCTCATACAATTTTTTTATATATTATGCCGAGAGACGTTTTACAATGGCATTCAGTGTGTTCATAAAAACTCTACCTTAAATCAAGGAGAGCTCTTGAAATCATCACCCTTTATTTATTTTTAATGTAAATCTTGATATTTGAAATAAATATTAAGAATAATATTAATGAGTTGAATGACTTGATATTCATTATAAACCATTACAT
Organism: Sequoia sempervirens; assembly: GCA_007258455.2. Classification (NCBI taxonomy): domain Eukaryota; kingdom Viridiplantae; phylum Streptophyta; class Pinopsida; order Cupressales; family Cupressaceae; genus Sequoia; species Sequoia sempervirens. Next base: position 1,258,662,688 of record VDFB02271358.1, on the reverse strand, counting down.
TCATTATAAACTGTTAATTGAGCAATCATAAATAGTTTGGTTAAGCAACAACATTTATTAAAAAATAGAAACTGTTTCTTTCGTAACTAATTTTTGTAACCATTGCTCTATGTAACCGTTCTTGGTGCATTTATGTTGTGTGAATGTGAACATAACCATTCCTCGTCGTCGCTCATTAACTAGCAAATTCAAGTTATGAAAACATGTGGATTCTGCAATACACGGTGCAAGAAGTTTGTAAATTCTAGCGAGACAATGAGCAATAAATGATGGGATCACATATCTAGCTCTACATTTGTACTACTTCTACCTCTACATCCTATTGTGTGTATTGTAGCTTCATATGGGTAAGATTTTTTGGACACAAATTTTCTCGCATTTTTTGTTTTTCACAAGAATTTTGGCATACAACTGGAGCATTGGGGCTGAAGGAGATGCTACCACCACTGGTAGAAGAGCTAAAGAAGACAGGGCCATATTTCTCAACTATTGATTCTATGGTCACCAGGATACTCTCTATGACTAGCAAGGTAGCTATTATTCTCTAAATTGCACCATAATGGGCATTGTAGACTTCATTTTTAGCAATGGGAGGTATCTTTATAAGGTAAAATCCAAGAAGAGGATCTAATTTTACTTAAGAGTGACGTTTAATCAATACTACAAATTTATATGCCTGTAAATAGCTTAATGCATGATTTACTTAGAATTTGACTACAACCCGAGTAATTTCTTTTTGTTGATATTGCAGAAGTGTCATTTGCATGTCCTTAGTAAAGGGGATTATGTAACTGCATGAGGTCAGGGAGAAGCAAACGAGCTAATTGGGTTTGCATTTGTGAGATGCACGGGGACTAGATATGGGCATCCATATCGAGGACATGCATGGGGTAATTTCTCTCGTGCTATTTATGTGAAGTTTGAATTGGATTTAGCTCTTGATCCATAGGCATGGTCTAATTTTTCTCAAGACTGTGTTCTATGGAATGTATCAATGCAGAGGAAGTGGTGCAGTAACTACAATGGAATCAACGTGGACCAAGGAACTATCTTATGAAGGAGCAAGACTCTTTCTGGATAGAAGCTTCATCAATGCTTCATATTGGTTAGATCCTTACCTTGCAGTTTAGAGTGATTGTCATCCAAGAGAGATCCTCAAAAGTTGTTCCCCACAGACATTGATCATTTGTGAGAAAGAATGTTGTAAAAATGTAGTTTTGTAATATAGGTTTGTTCATTTGTAGCTCTTCCGTACATTTTTTCATATATCTTCACAATTTGGTAGAAATTTATGTTCAAAATTATTCATATTTTCCAAGGTATTCTTGATTACTTGAGTATATGCTCTTCTTACTTTTGGGTGCTCTAGTTGGGTTTTAGTTTATGCTTCCTTCTACATCTGTTTATTCAGTTCAGCTTCTATGGCTGTTACCATTTCCATGTAGTGGTTTGATTTGTATTGGTTGGGATTTTTAACTTTGCTCAGTTTTTTGTTTCATGTTGCATTGTTCTATCTATAAGTATTTATTCCACCAAGTTGAAACTCTTGACATGTATGATCTTTTCCCCCTATTACTATATGCTTAGAGGTGCGAGTGTGATGTTTTGACTAAAAATTCTTAAAATCTAAGTGGTGTCTAAGATGGTGAGATGAAAGTAATATGAAGAAATTAAAATATTAGTAGGATGTAGAAAATAAAGGGGTAATTGTAGTAGATTGGAACAAATTTAGAGGTACGTATGATATTGGAATTAGAAGGAACAACATTAGTAGGATAGAAGAAGTCTTTATGGTCAATACAATGGTATAAAATAGGATAACAAATAGATTAGTTTCTAGAAACATATCTTGTTAATTTCATTTCATAAAAGATTGCACCATAATTGAATAGTCAAACTATTCACTTGTTTATAGACAAAAAATAACCAAGTAACTAACCATAAACCCAAATCTACACAATGTATCTTTCTAATTTCATTCCATAAAAGCTTGCACCATAATTGAATAGCCAAACTATTCACCCATTTATGGACAACAAACAACCAAGTAACTAACCATAAATCCAAAATCTACACACTTAAGTTGCATAACTATCAAGCAATGCTAGTAGAGGAGGATTTAGCAACCTGTCCCCATTGCCTTGAGATTTGAGATCTTGATTGAGAGAACCTTAGGTTATTTTTTTGTTGATAAAATATGATGTTCTAAGGATTATAGGTGAATGTTTGGTTAGATGATGACACAAAAGGGTTTGAGAAAATATATATTATCTCGGTGGCCAGAGTCCTTGTTAGTCAGATTAAGCTTTAATATGGATTTTATCCAATGATGAGATATACGTACAAAAGGATATAAAGAAATAGCGAGATATATATATATATATATATATGTATGTATATATATATGTATGTATATATATATATATGTATGTATATATATATATATATATATATGTATGTATATATATATATATGTATGTATATATATATATGTACATATATATATATATATATATATGTATGTATATATATATGTATATGTAATGTGTATATATATATATATATGTATGTATATATATATGTATGTATATATATATATATGTATGTATATATATATATGTATGAATATATATATGTATGTATATATATATGTATGTAAATATATATATGTATATATATATAGAGAGAGAGAGAGATGGGAAGAGAAATATATAGATATAGAGAATAGAAAGGGACAAATAGGTTGAGATATAAAGATAGATAGGGGTATAGGGAGGGAGCAAGAGAGGGAGAGATGGGGAGAGATAAAGAGGGAGGGAGAGAAAGGGAGAGAGATAGGTAGAGGAGGGAGAGAGAGAAGATGGAGAAGAGGGAGATATTTGTAGAGAGGGAGAGGGAGAGAGATAGGTAGAGGAGGGAGAGAGAGAGAATATGGATAAGAGGGAGATATTTGTAGAGAGGGAGAGGGAGAGGGAAAGGGATAGGGACAGGGATAGGGACAGGCTAATATAGAGATATAGACAAGGATAGGAAAATATATAAAGAGATAGGGAGATAGATAGGAAGATATATATAGAGAATGATATGGATAGAAAGAGATAGAAATATGAGTGAGAGGGAGATCAAGTGAGGAATAAAGATAAATATAGAGTAGAAGAGATGGAGGGAGAGATGGAGTAAATAATATAGAGGGAGACATTTCTAGAGATAGGGAGAGAGATGGGATATGGAGAGAGATGGAGAGAGAGAGG
>VDFB02271358.1:1258549437-1258654437 GCA_007258455.2 Sequoia sempervirens | reverse complement strand
AAACTTATAATATATTTAATTAGTAATATCTGTAAGAAGTTAAATTATATTTATATTTAATAATGTATAGTGTATATAAATATTAAATATATAATATCTAAATATTATAATATTATGCTAAAAATAGTTTCATTATTAAATATATATAATAATAAGTATATATAAATTTGATTAAATTTCTATTATTTGAAGTAGCGAGACTCGCCAAGACTCGGCGAGTCCCAAGTCGAGTCACCCTGGCCGAGTCCTGGGGGCTCGGACTCGGACTCGGCCGAGTCCTACCGAGTTCTGGCTGGACTCGCCGAGTTTGGTGGACTCGCCAAACTCACCAAGTCCAGGAGACTCTTGTCAGTAGGACTCGACAACAGGCAAGGTTTGAAAAGTGCCAAAAATTACTTGAAATTTAAAGTTAAAACTTTGTTTTTTCTTACTTATTGTGAATGCAAAATGATGTACGCCATGAAGGTTTGTATGGTTTTGGAGGTCTTAATTTGGGACCTTGCGAGGGGCGCTGCCCCCAGACCCTCGCAAGGGACGCTGCCCCTTGACCCCACTGGGGGCGCTGCCCCCAAACCCCTACAAGGGGCGCTGCCCCTTGACCTTGCTAAGGGCGCTGCCCCAAACCCCCGCAAGGGGCGCTGCCCCTTGGCCCCGTTGGGGGTACTGCCCCTAGACCCCCGCAATGGGCATTGCCCTTGGCCCCGCTGGGGGTGCTGCCCCTAGACCCCCGCAAGGGGCGCTGCCCTTCGACCCCACTAGAGGCACTATGCCTACACCCCCACAAAGGGCACTACCCCTCAACCCCATTAGGGAAATTGCCCTAATAATTGATATTATGGCTACCGCATCACCCATGACCTATCTTAGACACATTCGTAGGAAGGATGTAGGCTCCTTTGAGCCATAGACTTCTAGTTATTGTTTTGAATCTTTTGATATTTCATATTTGTTTGGAACATTTGATGTCATTGATTTCATATTCGATGATTTTTGTATACATTTGAGTCTTTGACTATATATCTAAGTGTGTTATTTCCTTGAGCAACTCAACTACAATTTGTGTTTATACTTATATGATCGATGTATACTTGTGTTAGTGACGAGGACCTTGATTGGGTTGACTGGGCAAATAGAGAGGTTGAGGCTATAGCCATGGCAGAGGAGGAGGCTAAAGCATGAGCAAACACATCCACAACTAATTTTGGTGAGGGTGGCATGGAGTCACAAGTAGAGACTATGGTTGTAGTTGCTACATCATCTAGGACCCACCTTAGATGCCTTCGTAGGAAGGATGCAAACTCCTTTGAGCCATAGACTTGTAGTTATTGTTTTGATATTTCATATTTGTTTGGAACATTTGATGTCATGGATTTCATATTCCATGAGTTTTGTATACATTTGACTAATTTTATATATCTAAGTATGTTATTTCCTTCAGTAGCGCAACTACAATTTGTGTACTTTATACTTATGTGATCGTTGTATACTTGTACATGTGATCAAATTTGCTTTTATTTGTGTTGTATTCAATAAAGGGTGCTTGAAACAAGTTTTAAATCCTTAAAAATCTCTAAATTTCTAGGGTTTTTTCAACTTTTTTTCATTTTGTCGAGTCTGCGCCGAGTCCGAGCCTTGTAACTATGGTTTAGATAATATTATAAAATTATTAATTTAATGTAATTTTTAAAATAATTAAATTTATATAAAAATTATTTTCAATAATAATAAGTATAGTATGTTATAAGTTTAAAAAACAATACAAATGTAATATAAATATGTTAAACAAAGTAATAAAAAAATTAACTCCTTGAAAATGATATATCTCGACTTATTTATATATATTATTAGTCCTTTCCTTATAGGCGGGGAACTAATGTTATCGCCTCAATCTTGCATATTAAAATTGATTTTCGGGAACCGTGTCCGAAAACATTTAAAATGGTTTGAGTAATGTTGTGGGAAATATTTATTAAAGGCTAATTATCAATGTTTTCTTGCAATTTTGTCATTGTCTGGTGGTATTTTCCTCGTGGTTTTCTCATTTTTTAATTTTTAGAAAATAATATTTTTGTAGGAAGCTTTGCTATTGGAAATATTTCATGAGTTCGTTGGTATAGTGGTGTCTTCGCATGCATTCTTTGTGGGGACACGTGGTGTGTCAAGCAATACATTTGCATTTACTGTTTGCGAGCTCTCATTTATTGTGAGTAGAGTGTAGTGCAACTGTCATTAGTGGTTTACGTTGTGAAGTTTTAAGTCTGTCGAGCAAAGTATCATTTGCGTTGTCTGTTCATTTGGTCAGGTTGTTTGCAGAGGCTGGAATTTGTGTCTGTTGAGAGGGTTTGCATGCACGGTGTTGGGAGCAAGAAAGGTGGCGCTTGTAAGTTTTTGTAGCTACTATATTTTGTTTTTTTGATTATCTAATGTCTACCATTTTGGAATTGAAAAACAAATCATTTGTAAGTTCCTATATCTTTAAGAGTGTCATTTTTATGGTTTTTTGCATGTCTTCATTTTATGGGTTAATGGCTATTGTTTGCATACATGCATTGCAACTGCACTTGAACTTATTAAATGACAATGAAAATTAGGTGTAAGAAATTGGAAAATGTCTGGGTATAAAATCATTAAATGTGTTTTTGTTGAAAGGGTTTATGTGTATTGTGTGTGGAGCGAAAAAAGACTCCTTTATAAGTTGGTATGTCTTTTACAGTCTCATTTTATAGTGGACTACATCTTCTCATTTTATGGGTTAATGTTTATTGTTTGTTGTTGTTTGCATTTTGGGTGTTAATGTCTATTCTTTGCTATGCTTGACTGCTTTTATGGGTTAGTGTTTGTTGTTTAGTTAAATATTGAACATCGTAATTCATTATTGTTGATTCCTTTGCTAGTCGTGATTAATAATGAAAATACCTAATTGCACTTCAATCTATTCGATGAAAATGAGAAATGTTTGTTTTTGAAATATATCTTGGCTTGGAAGTCTTAAGGTTGTGGACGAAAGTATTATTTGGCTTGTTTTTTCATTTCATCAGGTTGTTTGTGTCAGTGTATTTATGGGTTAATTTTCCTTGTTGAGTTAAAGACTTAACACGATAGTGTCATGATTAAGAATGGAAGTAATATTTTCTCCGCATGCATGCATTAATGACACACACGAATAAGAATTGATGATATATAATTATAAAAATGAAATAATGGGAATAAGAAAATCAAGTAGAGATTCTTGAAAGCAAGTTTGTATGGTAATTGCATAATGAGGTAAATCTTAAATTTGTTAAGCTACTAAGAAATAAATATTTATAGAAACTTCATTCAAGGGTTTTAAACTCGATAATACCATCAAGTAATTATTTTCAACTAGAGGCACTTCAAGTAGAATACCAACTTTGGGAGGAAGCATTTTATCTTCTCCTTGCTTATTAGTGATTACTCTTACACAACTACAAAAATAAAATCAAGTAAAGCCTTGTTGTTAGAATATTTTTGATTGCATGCTTGGTCTGATCTAATGGTACATTATAAAAATTATACCTTATATTTTAAAGTTGCTTATAACCTCTTTGTTTTTTCTACCTTTAGTTGTGCTAAATTATAAGCCTCTTTTGTGGTTATCTAACATTGTTATCACAGTTTGAGATACAGATTCATACACAAGTGTTTATGTGGTGCCTTGCTAGATAATAATGCAAATTGTACTGATGTGCACCTTTAGGAGGAAATGTGTACCTAAACAAATACTGCCAAGAAACTTAAATGAATTTTTTTAGCTAGGATTGTGGACATTAATGTATATGGCGGTGGATGGAAATCATGCCCCTGCATTAATTTGTGCATGTTCTTGGAGCACATGTGGATGTGTTGGTTGAAATTAAAGAATGAGTTTTTTTCCATTGAGCTTTGCCATTGCAAGTATTCCATCAACTTTTTGCTATAACCATGTCTTGGCCCTGACTGTTCCTGGTGATGTGAGCTATTTTGACCACTACATTTGCATTTTGTATTTGTGAATTTCCATTTTTTGTGAGCAGATTGAAGTGCAGGAATCTTTGGTGGCTTGTGGTGTGAAGTTTAAAGGCTGCCAACCAAAGTATTATTCGTATTGTTCATTCATTTGCTCAGATTGGATTCATGACGCACATGCATGAAAACATTCATCGTAAATTAGATATATCTTGAACAAATAGGCATTCTTCAATGTCTATCACTCTTTCATGAATAGACAAGTAGTGTGGATGAAAAAAATACAAAGCGATGCACATAATGTCAAAATCCAACGAGGAAATCGCAAAAACATATATATTTATATATATATACACATATACATATATATATATGTATCTGTATATGTATATGTGTATATATATATATGTATATGTATTTGTATATATATACATATACATATACATATATATATATTATGTACATATACATATATATATTTATTTATTTATGTATATATATGTTTATATATTTATGTATATATATACATATTTATGTATATATGTACATATTTATGTATATATATACATATATATATGTATATGAACATATATATATACATATATATGTATATGTATATATACATGTATATGTACATATATATATACATATATATGTATATGTACATCTATATATATATATATATATGTATGAACATATATCTATATGTACATATATATATGTATATATATGTTTGTATGTGTGTTTTGCATTTTGCATATACCTAGGTCTGATTCTCATTTATTATGAATAGATTCAAGTGGAGTTGCCATTTATAGATTATGGTGTTGAGGTTTGAGTCTCTCAAACAAAGGACTATTTATGTTGTTCAGTACATACACATACATATATATGTATATGTATATGTTTGTATGAGTATATATACATATGTATATACAAGTATATGTGTACTAATATTTATATATGTATATATATGTATGTGTGTGCATGTATATATATGTGTGTGTATGCATACATGTATATGTATGTATGTGTATTTATATCATATATATATATGTATATGTATGTATGTATGTATATATTTGTGCAAATATATATGTATGTGTTTATATATGTATATACAAATATATATGTATATACAATAAATCAAGACAAGGTATAAACGAACAATAAACGTCCTTGCAAGAATAGGATGCAATGACAAAAATAAGCATCAACAAAGCACAATGAGTTGATAAAATGAGTTTGATAGATTCAAATGTCATTGGCATGCATGCGTGGAGAGAAAAAAATTGTTGCATTTGTAATAGTGGGCAACACAAAAATTGACCTCGATGAATATTGGTGTTAAGTGTTTAATTCAACAATAGGGTGTGCCTCATAGAAACATTCAAGAAGAGGGAGGAACAACTATTAACGTGTCAAATGCGGAGAGCAAGAAAGAATAGGCAAGGAGCCATAAAATGCAGAGATGTAAAAAAGTATAAGATGGTATTGTAAAGGATAGAGCGACTTGCAAGCACTTTTTTCTTCGCTCCAAGCACAACAAACATCAATTCTGTGAACAAATACAGGTTCCATTTCCATCAAACAATGCAACCAAATTAATAAATAATGCAGGGATAAATGCCTACTATTTGCTATTTTTGAGTGCGTTTATGTGTGAACTTCGCTCGTTGAGTTAAAGACTTGTTTGCATTTTATGTGTTAACCTTTATTGTTGTGTGTTGTTGAGTTAGAGGCTTAACACCGTAATTTATTGACATCGATCTTTGTGGCGGAAATGAGTAGAAATGCAAGTAGCAAGGTGCACTTCAATCCATTTGATGAAAATAAGAATTGTTCATATTTGAAATATTTTTTGTGTTTGAACTATCATTAGATATACGTGTGTATATATATATACATATACATGCATAGATATAGATATATATACATGCATATATATATATAATGCATACATGTAAACATATTTACATATACGTACATATACACACACACACATATATATATACATATACATAAATGTATATAAATATATATGTATGTATTTACACTCATATATACATATAGTGTGCAATACTATATCAAAATTATTTGCAGTGCAATACCCGATGCACCCAGTCATAACAAGCATTTGATTCTTGCCACTACACTGCGTTATGTTATGTAGTATTTTTAGTTCTGCCCATGGCAGAATACTAATGCATTCATTACATTCAATTTTTTTGAGTGATAGTGACAATCCAACCAATAAACATCTAGAATTAAAATCTTTACCAACAATTTTATATAGTCTATTTTTAATTGTCTATTTCTAAAATTGTTAAAATATTCTTTATCTTTATTTTTATTGGTTCATGTTGTCAACAGTCATTGCAAAAATTAGGATTTTTCTTTTTTCTTTTCTAAATTATGTGCAATGCAATGCATTTAATTCATGAATCAAATTTCAAACCTATTAATGACTTGAATGACATGAGCATTATTACATACATCATCATATAATTACATTGTTGACTTACAAGTATTATTTTACATATTTTATTTAATAATTGGTAAGATTTTCAAAGCTTATTAAATAAATGTGAGTACACTCAATGCATATTTTATATTTGTTTATCAAGTGTGTATTAAATATCACAATAAAATTTATCTATCTATAATAAATATAATTTTTTTTTTTATGTATTTACAATTAATATTTCAATAAAATCTATTTTTAAAAATATACATGTAATAATATAATTTACCAAGGAAAAAATTACATAAATATCACATTATCAAAATGATAAAAATAAATATATATATGGAATTATTATAATTTAATATATTTGTATAATTGCATATTTTTTTATTTTTGGAATATTAATTAACTATAATAATAACATTATACAACAACAAACAATTATATTACACCCCTACTTACTTCTATTAACTAAATTTTTAAAACAACAAAACACAACCATATGAATTTTATTTTTTATTTATGCAACATTAATCAACTATAATAATAACATTATACAACAACAAACAATCACATTACACCCCTAACTGCTTCTATTAACTAAATGTTTAAAACAATAAGTACACCCCACATGATTTTTTATTTTTATTTTTCAATATTAATCAACTATAATAATGACATTATAAAACAACAAACAATCACATTAAACCCCTATCTTTTTCTATTAACTAAATGTTTAAAACAACCAAACACACCCCACAATGGGCAGAACCTGACGCAAATGCATCTCTTGTTTTCTATTGCCACTGATATGTCAAATTATCTACCATGTAGTTTAACTATTCTAACCCATTTGTTTAAAATCCACCAATGTCTTCCCTTTATAACATGCAAAGATCTATCTATGTATATATATGTTTGTATATGTACGTACATAGATATCTATTCACATAGATATCCATGTATGTAACTATGTATGTCTGGATATGTATATATCTGTATATATGTACATACATATATGTGTAAACATATAGATTTTTACAGGTATGTATGCCATTACACATACATACAATACACATATAACTATGCATATATACAAAAAAATATACATATTCTATTGGCTCACTAATCAGTATAAATTTCACACCATGATTTGTAATTGATAATTTTGTTTTCCAACCTCTAGGGGACAAGAAACTAACTTGGTAGGTCTAGTATGTATAACTTTCATTTTGAGGCCACATTAACAAGCATCATGCCACATCAACATTATTTTTTCCAGCATGTTCAAAGAGGCTGAAATAATATATCTGACCAATACTTCTGCATTCATATCATTGATAGTTGACCGTTGACGTGGCATGACATGATTGGTTTCTTTTTACATCAAACAAATACATTTTCTTGAACTATGGATATTCAAGTCACAACTATTGGGCATTATATAAACAATTACTAGTTATCACAACTATTCAAACATGCTCAACTACTGAATTCTCTCCCTTTTTCTAGTGGTTGTCCATTTTGTAGGAATCTTTGCCAATTGTTTACTATTTGGCATCTTACTCTGGTTATACAAATCAGTATTCTACTGCTTGACTGTGAAGAGGTGTGCTCTGCGCCAGTTTACACATTTGCAAATACTATGGTTGCACATGGATAAGGAAGAGAACAGGTGAATTGCAATGTCAATTCTTTTTTAGACCCTTAGTGAGGTTATGTACCTTTTTCAAATGCATGGATTTGGTAATAGATTACAATTCAATTTTGTTTCAGAGCATATTCTGTGATTTTAATACAATCCATATTTATTATGTATTATTGACATGTGCTTGTTAGATAATATCTAATGAAGTTGATATGATGTGTGTGAAATGTAGTAGAGACTCTTTCAACTTAAATTTTAATCGTGGCTGGCTTTTGGCGATTTGGTGGCAACTATTGTTATTTTTGCGGATATACTTACACCATTGCTATATAGTATGTGACATATTTTTGTTGCTGACATGAATATGGCCGTTGGTGTTGCTCTTTCAAATGCTGGAAAACTGCATCTCAAAAAAGGTAGCTATAATCACGAACATCAAAATCCTATTTGCTTGAAGTGATTTTTGAGTTCATTGGCTACATGTGTTGATTGGCTTATAGCAATAAGCTATTGCTTCTACTATCAAGGCACCTATCAATCTTAATGATAAATAAAATGTATATAACAATGCATTCCAAATTCCAATTAGATATGTCAACCACTATGAACAATGCGAAACATGTGCATGATGTCCATGGATAAAGAAATACAAAGAAAATTAGGTGTATCTTGAATAGGTGGACATGTTTCAATGACTTTTGTTGTTTCATGGAGAAAAAAATTACTTGGACACTATCCTCCAAGCTCACTTTTATTAAAATAATGAGACAAACTATATCCTGGATTTAGAAAAAATTTAGTGATGCGATTCCGATGCACAATTTTAATATGCAAGAATCAATGATTTCATGCCCAGACATTTTCCAATAATGTAGGCTTAATTTTTATTTTTATTTAATAAATTCAAGTGCAATTGCGATGCATGTGTGTAGAGTAATTATTACTTCCATTCTTAATCATGACCAACACATTACCCTATTCAATCTTTAACTCAACAAGAAAGAGTAGGCCATGGATACAGTGACACAACCAATTTGGTTCTTGGTCATGGCTAGAAGAGAGGTCGAGATTAACAAAATACGGTGTTAAGTCTTAAACTCAACAACAGACACTGCCCCATCACAGTAGTCAAGGATAGCGAATAATAGAAATTCGCACCAAAAAATGTAGGCTTAATAATGTTGTTTGCTCATTTGCTAAGGTTGTTTGATGAGGCTGAAATTTGTGTCTGTTGCGAGGGTTTACATCTACGGTGTTGGAAGCAACAAAGATGGAATTTGTAAGTTATTGTATCTTTTACACTCCAATTTGGGTTTTACACTGATTTGCTCAGACTGTTTGGTGAGGATGGAATTGGATCTTCCTGGGATGGTCCATGTCTGGCATTTTGGAATTGACAGACAGGTGTTTATAAGTTCTTATATCTTTTACAATGTCATTTTATAGTTTTTTCCATCTCTGCATTTTTAAGACTAATGCTTGCTTTTTGCACCCATGCATTGCAATAGCACTGGAATTTATGATGTTAAATCCTCAACTGAGGGGCAGAGATTAGGCCATTAAAAATTTCTAGAGGGACAAAGAAGTAAAACATAAAATGATGGTGTACAAGATATAGCAACTTGCAAACATCTCCTTTTCGTATTTTCAATATTTTTGCTCGTTGTTATTGTTGATGGTTTTTATGGCTTAATGGCTAAAAGAAAATCCTTGGAAAAAACTATAGGAATTAAACCGTACAATGCAAACATGTAAAAAACTATAGAAATGCACTGTAAAAGACATATGAACTTACAAACGCCTGGTTTTCCGGTTTGCATACAATAGACATAAACCCCTTCAATAGACCTAATTTTCATTTTTAGTTAATAAATTCAACTGTAATTGCAAAGCATGTGTGGATAGAAAATATTATTTCCATTCTCAATCATGGTAGGGGCACATGGCATGTCAAGCAGTTTATTTGCATTTACTATTTACGAGTTCTCATTTATTGTGAGTAGACTGGTGTGCACCCGTCATTACTGGTTTATGGTGTGAAGTTTTAAGCCTCTCAAGTAAAGTATTCTTTACATTGTTTGTTCATTTGGTCAGGTTGTTTAGTGAGACTGGCATTTGTGTCTGTTGAGAGGGTTCACACCTACAGTGTTGGGGGCAACAGAGGTGGCGCTTGTAAGTTTTTGTATCTTCTACACTTTCTTTTTTGGATTATCTAATGTCTACCATTTTGGAATTGAAGAATGAAGCGTAAGTAAGTTCCTATATCTTTTACAGTGCCATTTTATAGTTTTTTGCATTTATGAATTTTACGGGTTAATGCTTGTTGTTTGCATGCATGCATTGCAACTGCACTTGAATTTATTAAATGGCAATAAAAATTAGATGTAAGTAATTGGAAAATGTTTGGGTATAAAATGATTAAATTTGTGTTTGTTGAGAGGGTTTATGTTTGTTGTATGGGGAGTGAAAAAATGAGGCATTTGTAAATTGGTATGTCTTTTACAGTGTCATCTTATAGTGTTTTATATCTTTGCATTTTATGGGTTGATGTCTATTGTTTGTTGTTGTTTGCATTTTGGGTGTCAATGTCTATTCTTCACTATCCTTGACTACTTGTATGGGTTAGAGTCTGTTCTTGAGTTAAATACCTAACACCATAATTCATTATTGTTGATCTCTCTACTAGCCATGATTAGGAATGGAAATAGCTAATTGCACTCCAATTTATTCGATGGAAATGAGAATTGTTCATACTTGAAATATTTATTGGGTTTGAAGTTCTAAGCCTGTGGATGGAAGTGTTATTTGCATTGTTTTTACATTTTCTCAAGTTGTTTGTGTCAGTGTGTTTATGGGTTGGTCTTTCTTCTTCAGTTAAAGACTTAACATGATAGTGTGATGGTCATGATAAAGAATGGAAGTAGTATTTTCTCTAAAAAAAATATTTTTTCAGTTTTGCTGATGTTCTGGGAAATATTTAGTAAAAGGTAATTATCGATGTGTTTTAGCAATTTTGTCATTGGCTGGTGGTATTTTTCTCATGGTTTCGCCATTTTGTAATATTTTTTAAATGATAACTGTTGTGAGGAGCTTTGCTATTGGAAGTATTTCATGAGTTCTTTGGTATAGTCGTGTCTTCGTATGTACTCTTTCTTGGGATACGTGGCATTCTGATAAGTACATTTGCATTTACTATTTGTGAGTTCTCATTTATTATGAGTGGGCTAAAGTGCAACCATCATTAATCGCTCATGGTGTCAAGTTTTAAGTCTTTCAAGCAAAGTATTATTCGCGTTGTTTGTTCATTTGCTAAGGTTGTTTGATGAGACTGAAATTTGTGCCTATTGAGAGGGTTTACATCTACGGTGTTCGAGGTGAAAAAGGTGGCATTTGTAAGTTCCTGTATCTTTTACACACTAGTTTTTTGGGTTGTCTAATGGTTTGCTTGGATTGTTTGATGAGGGTAAAATTTGTGCCTTTTGAGAGGATTTATGTCTACCATTTTCGAATTGAAAAACAAAGTGTTTGTAAGTTCTTGTATCTTTTACAGTTTCGTTTTATAGTTTTTTGCATCTCCACATTTTATGGATTGAAGCATGTTGCTTGCGCGCATGCATTGCAACTACGCTTGGATTTATTAAATGAGAATGAGAATTAGGTCTAGGTAATTGAAAAATGTCTAGGTATAAAATCACTAAATCTGTATCTATTCAAAGGGTTTATGTCTATTGTATGGGGAGTGAAAAAACAAGGCATTTGTAAGTTTGTATATCTTTTACAGTTTTGTTTTAGAATGTTCCACATCTTAGCATTTTATGGGTTAATGTCTATTGCTTGTTGTTTGCATTTTGTGTGTTAATGTTTATTCTTCGCTATGCTTGACTGGCTTTATGGGTTGGCGTATGTTGTTGAGTTAAGCACTTAACACCATAATTCATTAATGTCAATTACTTTGCTAGCCATGATTGAGAATGGAGGTAGCTAGCTGCACTTAAATTTATCCGATAAGAATGAGAATTGTTCGTATTTGAAATATTTCTTGGCTTTGAAGTTTAAAGCCTGATCGTGCCAGAATAATTTTTCCATAGTTTTGCTGATGTTGGGGGAAATATTTATTAAAACCTAATTATCGATGTTTTCTTGCAATTTTGTCATTGGCTCGTGGTATTTTCCTCGTGGTTTTTCCAGTTTCGAATATCTTTTAAATAAAAAATGTTGTGGGGAGCTTTGCTATTGGAAATATTTCATGAGTTTCTCGGTAATAGTCATGTCTTCATATGCACTCTTCGTGGGGATGTGTGTGGCGTGTAAAGCAATACATTTGCATTTACTCTTTGTGAGTCCTCATTTATGGTGAGTGGACTCAAGTGCAACCATCATTAGTGGGTTACGGTGTCAACTTTTAAGTCTATCGAGCAAAGAATTATTTACGTTGTTTGCTCATTTGCCAAGGTTGTTTGATGGGGCTGAAATTTGTGTCCGTTGGGAGGATTTATGTCTACAACATTTGAAGCGACAAAGGTGACATTTGTAAGTTCTTATATATCCTTTGCACTCTGGTTTTCTGGGTAGTCTACTAATTTTCTCAAATTGCTTGATGAGCCTAAAATCTATGCCTTTTGAGAGGATTTATGTCTAGACCATTTTGGAATTGAAAAACAAAGCATTTGTAAGTTCTTATATCTTTTACAGTGTCGTTTTATGGTTTTTTTGTATCTTTGCATTTTATGGGTTAATGGCTACTATTTGCATGCATGCATTGCAACTACACTTGAATTTATTAAATGAAAATGGAAATTAGGCCAAAGTAATTGGAAAATGTCTGGGTATAAAAACATTAAATATGTGTCTTTTCAAAGGGTTAGTTTATGTTGTTGAGTTAAAGACCTAACACCATAATACACTAATGTCAATTTCTCTGCCAACCATGATTAAGAATGGAAGTGTTTGTATTTGAAATATTTTTTGGGTTTGAAGTTTTAAGCCTCTTCATGAAAATATTGTTTGCGTTGTTTTTTCATTTGACCAGTTTCTTTGTGTCAATTTCGCGTGCATGCATTGCAACTGCATTTGAATTTATTGAATGAAATAGTTATTTACACCTCTGTATTTTATGGGTTAATGTCTATTAAATTTGTTGTTGTCTGCATTTTGTCCATGCATGCATTGCAATTGTAGTTGAATTTATTAAAAGAAAAAGAAAATTAGGTGTAAGCAACTGGAAAATGTCTAGCTACAAAAACCATTAAATTTGTGTTTGTTGAAAGGATTTACATTTGTAAAGTTGTATGCAGGAAAAGATATAGGAACTTACAAATGCCTCGTTGTTTTCTATCAATACAGTTGACATAAATTGTCACAAGAGACATGGATTTCATGCTCCCAATCGTTCTAAACATTTTTACAATAGGCTAATCTCTGTTCCTGCTTATCTTTCAATTTTCTTATGGATTAATCTCAGTTTTTACAATTTCGTTATTGGCTTTTGACATTTTGGTCGTCGTTTTGTATTTTCCTAGTCCAAATTAATTGTACATTTATGAAACAACAATAGACATTGGAGGATGTCTATCTATTGAAGATATGTCTCCAAGCAAATGAATAGATGATGTAAATAATATTTTGCTTGACAGACTTAAAAATTTGCACCATAGGCCACTACTAATGTGTGCATTTCAATCTAGTCACAATATCTGAAGCACTATTTTAGTAAACAGTATTCAGCCAAAAAAATTAGTACACACACTAATAGGCTTATGCATTCCTAATGTTTTGTTGCTATACACATGGTCACCTCAGATGTTTCTATTCATAGGTGGCATTGTTCATAATATTTCATATGCGTTGTCTAAAACTTCTGCTACAGTTGAGCATAAGAAATTGAAATGCATTGTTATGTAGATTTTCTATTTATGATTAGGATTTATAAGTGCCTTGTTCTTCTCAGGTCACCGTTGTAACTCAGACCATTTTTCATGTGTGTGGGAACATAGGAGATCAAGATCAACATGTGCTATGGTGTACATTTGTAAGTTCAGTCTTTGCTTTGTTTGTATTCTATATTGTGACAGCCTATTCTTTTTGCAAGAGAATTATTCTGGTTAACTATAGAAAATGCATTAGATTACAGTTATACTCTCGTATCAAACCTTTTTTCTCATCCTATTCTTTGTAATTATATTCTCTTTGCACTTTTGGCTTGTCTTGCTTTATGCTTGACTCACTATTGTTATGTTGTGCTTCTATATTATTACATTGTTGTTCGACAAAGATATTTTCCCTGGTATTTGCATATTTCAATAAATATTGCACTTTCATTTGAATTTATACATAAAAGCACTTGATTATTTTTCCCAATCCTTTGTAAAAGACTATTTCCTGTCGTAAGAATCAAATGCAATAAGAAAAAAACATTTAGGAAGTTGGCATGGATATCTAGCCATCGATGCTGATCATTGCTATTCATTTTGAGCTACTAATAATCAATCATCAGACCCTGTATTTGAGAGCTACGCCTAAGTTTTTAATCACATCAAGGAAAACTATAACTTTGTTAATACAATTTTGATGCAAGAATTTGGGAAAGCACAGTTCCCATGGACCTTGAACTGGTATTGCTACTAAGGTTGTCAAACAGTTGACCTGCCTTGGCCATTGCCAAAGTGTTTCCCATAAGGACTTGAGAGCACACACTTTTCTTGCATACTGCATTTTACACTTTCCTTTATCATAATGCATAGGCATAATACATTTTTAGTTTGCAAAGTTTTTGCTATTTACAAATTGATAGGGTGTTCTTTGCTTAGAAGTCCCTAAATTGCAACTGCATAAATACATATGTGTGTACATGTCCATGTATATGTGTATATGCATATGTCTATGTGTATGCATATATGTATCTAAGCTCAAACCAATATTAAAATTGGAAAATATAACAAGATTACTATCTAAATTGATCAATTTGATTGCTTACACATAGTCATCTTACTCTTGCTCAATTCATTTGCCACTGCTCAACTAATATGGTTTCCTTTTTGGTACAGTGTGGAGTACATAGAATTTCCAATTCAATGGTATTATGCCACATTTTTGCATTGTTGTTGATCAATGTCAGTGTTATAGAATTATGTGCATTTCTTTTTTTCTCCTTTTCAAATACTGACTATTTTGCTTAACAGCCTGAGAAGAAATTTCTTTTCTAGCCAAATGAATTGATATTAAGAATTTGTTATTGTGTTGCAGGCTCCCAGATGCAAATAGTCGACCAAATGCTAAAGGTAGAAATCTTGCATTTCTATTTACCACAGTCAGTAATTGCCTCTTCAACTATTCTTTGTATGTATTTAATATTTCAAGCTTCACATATTGTTTTTTCATAATTATTATACTAAGTGGTGCCAATACAATTCATATCTTTTGTCTTTTCACATGTTATCTGCCAATATGGTTAGAAAGAACTGTGTTATAAGATAGAAAACTATTACAAGAGCCACTTGTTGTAGGAAGCTAGAGACCAAATGCGAATGCACCTCTAACATGGATTGATGCAACTTTGCACTATGCACATTATTGTCGATGTGAATTGCACAGTTACAGACTTCAATTGCCTGCTTGGCACAATACATGTATTTCTTCATTGGCATTATACATGGAGCCAGCTACGCAATGGCTACGTGGATCATTTCTTAAATTATCTTCACAATCATTATCCTATACCTTTAAGGCTATGTGATATTAGCTTGTGTTAAACAATGCTAGTGGATCTGCATAATCTAGATGACAAAAAACACGTATCTATCAAGAATGAAGGCCTTCGCCACAAAAATCAACACTAGTGATGGGACTGTGATTTGGATTGAAATGTTCTGTCAAAAAATGACTAGCATATGACTAGACATTGCAATATGCATGTGCCCTTTAGTAAAAAAAATAGTGTATTTGCATCTCAACAATGACACATGTAATATTGTGTTATCAATTCTTTTCCATTGCATAGCACCTGTTGTTTGTTACTTTGCAACTGCACTAAAAAAACCCACTCAGGCTTGCACATAAACATTACAAAATGGAAATTTCATTTTAAACTTCTTTGCATGGATTGGAAATCAATGAAAATAACTACATTCCAATGCCTTCAACAACACTACCATGTAAAATTGTTATCATAACAATGAACAAATGCAAATTTTATTCATTGAATTGAACTTTGGAATAGCGTCATCAAATTATGTTTCACCACCCTCTTTACCATTTTGAATTTTTTTCCTAGGCTTCGTTTCTAAACACAAGTAGTAATTGACAAAACTAGGTCTCGCCAGATACAATGTTTTGGAAAGCTCTTTGACGTTATTCTGGAAGAGTGTTCCTCGAACTATAATGTGTTGTTTTGAATTAAGCCTTTTGTATGAACTCCATATCTTTGATCAGAAACTTCCAGGAAATTGCTTTCTAGAGAGCGCATGTCTAGTCGTTCTTGATGGTGGTCATAAAACTTGAAATAGCAGATCAAAGATATTGAGTTTATGCAAGAGGGTTAATTTAAAACTGTACATTATATTCTCGAGAACTTTTCCCTAGAATAATTTTAAAGAGCTTTTCAACAAATTTGTACTTGGTGAGACAAAGTTTCCCCAAATCTTGCTTCAATCAATATTTGAAGCTATACTCAACACCTCGTGAAGTTGTGGCTATGAGCAGGACCTACAAGCTAGACACGTTCTTCAGTGATAAAATTGGAAATAAAATTCACAATGGAAAGAAAGGTGGAGAAGTAGAATTTGATGACTTATGTAAAGTTCAGATTAATGACCGATGCTTTCGTTCATTGTTATGATGGGAAGAATATGAATAGTCTTCATAGAGTCATCAATTTTCAATAGATTCAAGTGCAACTCTCATTAATGGCTTGTGCAGTAAACTTTTGAGACTATTGAGCAAAGGGTTATTTGCATTGTTTATTCACTCGTTGAGATTATTTGATGAGCCCAAAATCTTTGTATATTAACACAGTTTATATCCATCATGTTATGAAAAAAATAGGCATTTGTAACTTCCTATATCTTTTACATTGCAATTTTTGTCTTGTTTATTCGTTTGCTTGGATTGTTTGAAGACACTCAAATCTATGGCTATTGACAGGAATTATGTTTAGCATTTTCAAAACAAAGTCACAAAGTAAAAAGACCAATCTTGTTCAAATTTAGAATGGGGGGAAATGGGGGGAAATGGATCTAGTTTTCCAAAATTCTCAAGAGGGTTCTTAATGAACATGACGTATCCAAATGCATGGAAACTGGAATAGATACATTTTGTATCTTCACAACTCCTATTTCCCCAGCATTGTTGACCTACCAAGTCCTATGGATTCTCAAAGTCATTCATCTGTAATATGACCTATCTAGAGGATTTATATCTATTCTATGCATAGTACGATCTACTGACATAATCAATGCATTGCTTCATGAGGGTGAAATATTTTCCTATCCAGAGGGTTCATATCTATCATGTTGCAAGCAAAAAAAATGTTTCTAAGTGCTCATGTCTTTTACACTATCATTTTTTATGTTGTTTATTCATTTGTTCAGACTATTTGGTGGGAATGAAATCAGTGTCTGTCGACAAGCTTTATGTCCACTGTCTTGCAAGTGAAAAACAATGCATTTATAATTCCTATATCTTTTATAGATCAATGCCTATTGCTTTATTTCTCTTGGAAATATTTCATGGCTTCCTAGCGTTCTTTGATATAGTCTTCTCTTTTGATTTATGCTTACTATTATTTATGGCTTCACATCTGATGTTAATTAATGTATATTGATTAGAGCATTATGTTGCACCCATTACTCATTCATCTAATCTTCTAGCTCTAGCACTCTTCGTGTATTTGTCTTTTGCTTTCACATCTTCCTACTTGCATATTGTTGTCACCGTCATAAAGAAAAAATTTAATCAACTCCTAATGTTTTTTTGCTATTGCAAATATCTTGTGGCCTTATTATGTTCTTTGATGTAGTCATGGCTTTGCATTTAGTGTTTTTGTGCAATTTCCATTCATTGCAAGTTGACTGAAATGTGCATGACATTAATAGTTTATACTATAAAGTTTTTAAATTGTTCACCAAATGATTATTTGCACCGTTTATACATTTTCCCAGGTTGTTTCATGTGGCTCAAATCTGCATCTATTGAAAGACTTTATTTTTGTTCTATAAAGAACAAAAAAGGATGCATGTGTAAGTTCCTATTACTTTCACACTATCATTTGTGCATTTTTTATTCAGTCTCTCAGATTGTTTGATGAAGGTCAATTCTCTATCTCTTGACAGGGTTTATGTTTACTGTGGTGGAAGCAAAATCCAAACAAATTGTAAGTTCTTATTTCTTTTGCATTGTCTTTTTTGTAATGATTTACACATTGAAAAAGGAAAAAGACAATGCCAAATGTTTTATTGCTATTGAAAATATTTCATGTTTTTCTAATCACGGGCTTGTGCACATACACTGTGTAATTTTCATTCATTGCCAATAAATTGAAACATAAATGTGACTAATGGCAACACCTGGAACTCTGTCTACTGACATCATTACTAGCTACCAACTTTTGCATCATTTTGGACAGGAAAAAGCAACCACCTGTGAGTTCGTATATTTTCTCGATTACATTTTTTGTCCCGTCATTTTGATTTGCTCATATTAAATGCCAATGTTCTAAGCTTTGTCTATTAATAGCATTTATGACCATTGTGTCCGATGCAAGGCTACAATGCCAGAGGCAAATTTGCTTGCAGGTTAGAATGGGGGGAATTGGAAAGAAGTTGATCTCCTTTCAAAGAAGTTGATCTTGTTTTGACATCCCTACCACATAACATCAACTACGTTGTTGCTTGTTGTAACTCAAACTTGATGGGGTAAAGTAGTTGTTTTCACCCAATTCTTAATACCTCTTCTTTTCTGCATCCGGTTACTTGCAGTCACTAGAAACCGTTGCCTCCAGCTAAGATCATTCCGTTTTCAATTTGACTCACCAATTTCCCCTGCCATCAAATGTAGAATAAATGATTTAGTTCCCTCATTCTTGTCATTCTCATTTGTTAAATAATATCATCACTTGAAAGGGTTTATATATATTGTAAGGATAATATGTTCTATCCAAAGAGCCTATGAATTATTTGATCTCAACAAAATCTATGTTTGTTGAGAGCGTTTATATCTACCATGCCTAAAGTTAAAAACAAGATGTTTGTAAGTTCGTATATCTTCCACACTATCATTTTATTCATTCTTTATTCATATGTTGAGATGGTTTGAAACCGATAAAAAACTGTTTGTGTTAACATGATTAATGATTTGCATATTGGCAATGGAAAACAATGCATTTGTAAGTCTCTATATCTTTTACACTCCTGCTATATATTTTTTTTATCAATTCCAATATTGTCCTGATGTTGCAAAACATTGCATGCTTTTGTCATGTTCTTTCACATAGTCATGTCCTTGCACCCACTCTTTATGTTTAGACATGCTGCCTTGACTAGGTCATTTTGCATATACAGTCTTTAATTCTCGTTTCTATTGTTTATTAATTTGCCTGGATTGATTTATGAGGGTCAAATCTGGGTCTACTGGCACAGTTCACATCTATCATATTGAAAGCAAAAAAGGAGAGGTATGCAAGTTTCTATCTCTTTTACATTGTCATTTACCTGTTGTTTATTCACTGGTGTTGATTGTTTGATGACACTAATATTTGTGTCTATTGATAGCATTTTTGTCTATTTTCTTGCAAGAAGAAGAAGAGACAATTGTAAATTCCTATATCTTTTACACTTTCCTTTTATAGTTTTTTACATCTCTGCATTATATGTGCTAGTATTGCTTGTTCTTCCTTCCATTTACTAGTCCCTAATTTTTATCTATCATGAAAGGGCTGACCTATTCACACCATTAATGAATTATCATGTAGAGTTTTATGTTTATCAAATCCGTCTTTGTTCAGAGGGTTTATATGTATCATGTTGAATGCCAAGAAGGAGGCATTTGTAAGTTCCTATACCTTTTACATACTTATTTTATGAATTGTTTATTCATTTGCTCAAAACATTTGATGCCAATCAAATCTCTGTTTGTTACTAGGATTTTTGTGTATTGTGTTCAAGACAAGGAACAAGGAATTTGTAAGTTCTTATATCTTTTACAGTGTCATTTTTATACTTTTTCTCATCTTTGCATTTCGTCTATTAATATCTACTCTTTGTTCTTCTTTGCATTTAATGGGTTGTTCTCTATTGCTTTTTATCCTTTGCATTTTATGCGTTCATTTCTTCTTGTTTGTCTTTGAATGCTTTTATGGATCACTGCCATTGTTCAATTATAGACTTAACACCATAATTGATTAATGGTGGTTTTCTTGCTACACACAACTAACAATGGTGCTATTGCAAATATTACATGACATTTTCATTTATTTCCAATGAACTCAACTGCACCCATCTTCAATGAATTTTGCTATCAGCTTCTAAGACTATTAGGAAAATGATTATCTATGTTGTTTATTCATTTCCACACACTACTTGATGGCAATCAAATCTCTCAAAAAAATAGGCAGTTATGATTGGCTATTTACACATTGCATTCTTTATATACATTGTCTGCTTTTACACATTGTTCTCTATTGTTCACTTACAAACTTAACACCATAATTTATAAATGTTCAGTTCTATGTTCACCGCTATTAACAATGGAACTAATCTTTTCTCTTCCATGCATTCATGCCAGTTGCAATTGAATGTGTAAAAGGAAATTGCATCTACATAGCTCCAAAAATAGTTAGTGCAAAATGTGTAGAACTTGGTCAATATGCAACGATTTCTCGCAATGTTCTCCTACAACTATTAATATTTTTTGCATCTTGCCTCCCTTCCATATCAAGCGATTTATTTTTTTATTTTTTTTATGCTTTTTGCTTTTAACTATTTCTTGCATGAACTAATCACTAGTTTCAATTTTCTCAATGCAGCTACCCGGGCTGATGGAAGTTGAAAAGACAACTTGGTTAGTAGTCATTGATGCTCAAGTTGCTACGATCACAATGAAATTATTATTCCTGCACGCATCATAGTGACTGTTTCAATGTACATAAAACCATTTCACATTCTATCCATTATATGTTTCACAAATCATTGTGACATCAAAATTCACATTTTCTTTCTTCGACAACTCAATAAAGAATATATATCCTGGTTTTGATAAGACCTATCAAACAAAATTTATTTCACTCTATATATGTTGAAAGCTTTATTAATATAGTTGTTCATATGATGTTTATTTCATTCCATCTTATTGCATTGTAGTATCACATTATCTTACACCTATGTATCATTTATCTAATTTCTTAGCTTAAGCACTTTTCATATATGTTGTGATGATCATATCTATTTCTCTTTGTCTCTCAATTCATGTACATTGCTTATCTTCACTCTCTACCTTACATGCTTATTGATTATATGGTCAATGACACTAAAAAAATATCGACAATCAAACTTTTGAATCTATTCATCCATATAATTAAACCATTAAAAATTATTCACAACATTTCAACAAGTAAATGTAACTACATCAATGTAATATACTTATCGTTTTGTCCAAGACTAATCTACCATTGTAAATAAACATGAAATTAAATGATAAAGATTTATATCATGGTCAAGAAACAAACATAACCAGTCTACATTTCTTGGCTTTACAATACACATGTTAAAGCCAAAGTTTTGGAGAAGACCATTTCGCACCCAATACAAACAAAAAGAAATCTGCTCTATCTTTGTTTCTTCATTTCAAAAAATTGAATAAACATAAGCTACCATTAATGCACATGTTTTGATAATGTTTTTGACAATAATTTGCAATGTGCTTTAAATTGACTTTTGCTAATATTTGGACAATGGTCTGACAAGATTCAACAACCATAAGCTAACATTGATAAAGATATATTTGAAAACTTCTCTCCAAGCACATAACTATTCAAAAGCTATTCTTGAAGCACATAACTTTCAATGTTTGATTAAAACTATTAATTTAACAAAAAATAAAATAAAAATTCAATAACAAGAAAAAATTGGAATTACATATATATCTCTATATTACCTATATACATATCTATATGCATGTGTATTATGGATAATATATATATATATGTGTGTGTGTGTGTGTGTGTACACATATATATATGTGTATACACATATATATATGTATACACATATATATATACATATATATATGTATATATACACATATACATATATATATATATATATGTATATACACATATATATACATATATATATGTATATATATGTATACATATATATATATATACATATATACATATATATATGTATATATATATATATACATATGTATATATATACCTTCTATCTATAAATGCATTATACTTGTATATGTATCCATGTTTACATGCACGTCTATATATGTATGTATATATACATATATATATGTATCTATATATATGCCTATGCGATTACTATATATATGTGATGATTAACATCCTAAATTACAAAGTAGCTCGTCTTATATGTCTTTACATATTGTCAATTATGTCATATGAATCAAAATAAATAGTTTGTCTAATCTATGCACATCGTCAAAGTATTTAATTGGAAAGATGTTCTATAGCTACTAGTATCTAATTGTTTTTAACATGCCTCTATGAACACCCTCCTTTGTTTTAGTGGGCACCATAGTCTAAGAGAGATTATTCACTCATATTCTTTGGAATTTAAACCTTTCTAACATATATATGAATCTTGGTTTTCCATTCACAAATGTACCCCTGGACTTCACGCTAAAATTATGATCTAGGATTTTGAAGAAGTAATTTCAAGCCGCAAAAGAAATCATGTTGTTGTTGCGATTTTCCTTAATTTTAATATAATATTGTAGGCATGGGTGATTTCAAAAAAGTTTTCAAATATCTTCATAGGCAAATCACTAGGACAGTCCAAACATTTAGACTTATTAGTGCTACTTAGCATGTCTTTTGTGTCCAATGACGAAATGCTTTTATTTTTTTCTAATTTAGATTGATTGCTATTGGGTAAAAAACAAGACATTTCTGCACTCAAATTTGTTTTAGAATGTTATTTTATAATTTATATGCTTTTGCAATTCATCAACGACTTATGATGAAAAGTCTTAACTCTGCCTAACAAAACATTGTTTCTGACCCTTGTTCAAATGCATGTCAACCATTCTTGTCAGATCAGTACTTCTCAAGTCCTATTCATGCTTCCTTGGTTTTCCTTCATTCTAATATGTTTTGCGTATGGACTTGGCTTCATTCTTATAGGTATTGCATACATTCTTTCCAAAATGAAGAAATGCAATAGCTCTTTCTGTTCTACAAAACACAATAAAGTGCTATAAAATTCAAGGTAACTGCCGCAATTTTTATAACATTTCATATTACATACTCTACAATGTTTGACCACCTTCATGTGTCTGCCATGTATTCTTTCCATTTTTGTTAGACCAACGCTCTTCAAGTCCCGTTCATGCTTCCTTTGTTTGCCTTGATTCTTATATGTTTTGCATCTGGACTTGGCTCCATTTGTACACGTATTGCATCCATTTGTGCCAAAATGAAGAAATGCAATAGCTCTTTTTGCTCTCCAAAAAGCAATAAAGTGCTCTAAAATTCATCTTAACAAAATTATGTTATGAGTTCATATCCTTGCATCCTAAATTTGAAGGCTAGTTTCTGAAGATAGACAATTACATACAATAAATATATGATATAATCATATACAAATTATGATAAACAATGTAAATCTCCTACTATGAACTGACTTAGTCTTTTGCTGACTTTGTACTTTCCTATATCTTTCACATTCTTATTGTAGATGGTGAAATTTGTATTTTGCTCAAAACAAACAACACACATTAGCATGTTAGTTTAAAACAAAGTAAATAACAACATCCATATGAAATGATACAACAATGCTTTCAAATGCAAACAAAATGACAAAAACAAGCTAAATAAGCACATGAAAAACATGAAGTAAATTATCTCATATTGGATTGGTGCTTCTATGGAAAGAAGCCCTTTCCCAATCCTTGCTTAAGCTTGAATGATGAAATTGATATGAACATGATATGGAATGCTAAGATGATCAATGGACAAGATCAATTCTCAGTTTAAGAGAATGACCTTGCATCAAGTTGTGGAGAATTTGCTTGAGGATGAAGCCTCTATTTGTAGATTCTCAAATGCTAAGAGTGTTGAAAATGGACCAATGCGGGACTAAAAACAGGCCAATAGGAAGAGGCCACTTATCATCATGTGAGAGGATGAGGAGTGTGCAAGATTTGGGAAATGTGCCCAAGAGGGGGAAATTTTTAATTTGAATTGTGAAATAAATGTTGAGTTTGACTTGTGCAAGGGGCATGTAAGAGCCATGTAAGAGCTCATAAATAACTTGTTGGATGTACATGTCCACTTGTTTTTTGAATTCAATTCTAGGGAATATGCCATGTTGAGTGAAAATGTTGGATTTTAATAAATCAATAAATTGATTTATTTGTGCAAGTGGCATTATCTAGAGAATGCAAGTGGTTAGGATTAGCATTTAATCAGGATTAGGTTAGCTAGGATGATGATTAGGATGTTTGACCTTTTTGACTTAAGTATTTGATTTATTTAAATTAGAAAAGGAGAAGTATGATTTTTGAGACTTAATTAAATAAAGTCTTGGTTTATTTAATTAAATGGATGATGCAACATAAAGGTTGAATGATTTATGAGAGATGAAATGTTATTATTTGATTAAATGAAGGTTATTTGATTAAACTATTGGATTGACATGTATGCATATTTTGCGTGTCTACATTTTACCCCTCTTTGAAGCAATGTACTTGTTGCGTTGGTTCAAAGAATAAACTTTCCGCGATCAAAATTCAAAAAAATTCTAATTTTTCAGATGCCCCAGCGGAAAGAAGTACACTGGTACATTGCCCCCTCGAGAGATCGAGCGAAAAGATTCAATTTGAGGGTCGATCTCGCGATAGAGAGGTTCAAAATGGATGGTTATGGGTGATGATGCAAATGAGATGATTTTAAGATGCTTAGAATAACAAATCTATATTATCCTAAACAACTTAAATGATGATATGATGTGAGATGGATGAGATTGATGATGTGATATGCTATGATTATGCAATGGATGATTTTATGAGATGCTTAGACTAACAGATCTATATTATGATGATGATGCAAATGCAATGCATGTGAAATGATCGATGTTTCCTATTATTTATGATATGATTGACATGTGGTATGTTGACGGTTTGTGGATGCAGGATGGATGCATGATGGATGCATGTTAGCGCGGAGAAAGAAGAAATGAGATGATGACAAGAGGATCCAACAAGTCCATGATTTGACGAGACTTTATTAGAGATGATGATGATGATAGATGATGATAGATGGATGATGATTTGCTTATCAAGGATTGGGATTTTAAAAGGGCTACTTACCTTATGTTTGATAACACACATAGATACGATCCATCAAGGTATAAAGAACCAGGATGGTGTTGTACCTAGTGCGATGGAATTTGACTCGACAAACAGATAGGAGTGTTCTTGTTCACACTTGACATACAGAAACCTTGCTAGGACGTACCTAACAAAGCAAGTATTCACCAAGTTATTTTACAAGAACGTCCAACAAGCACAGTAGACAAAAGATAATGATCATTGCCCCATTCCTATCTCTCTAAATCCCTCGTTCAGATATCATCGAGAGGTCCTTGGAATGAGCGCAATAAGATAAAGCAAAAGAAAAGATCAAGTATGCAAACAAGCCAATGTTCTTCATACCTTCAGCCAAAGGGATTTGTTTTGATAGGATAAGAATCCAAAGTGATATCCAAAATGATGCCCATTGTCGGAATGATATATCCTAGGACATGCATTGTATAGGATGATGATGGTTTGATAAGTTGATTGATAGGATATTGATATAAAGTTGACTGACATGTTTGAAAATGATCAAGAGTTTGATTTTGCTTTAAAGGTTTGTTGTTTGCTTTTGATTTTGCGATTGAAGCTTGCTTTTGCTAATTGCTATGATTGTTTCTATTTGTTTTTCCAAAGAATGAAGGTGATGATGATTTATTATGGATGATTGATTATTTCAAGTGAAAGCGAAATGAGATGGATGGATTTTTCAAATATTTGGATGTTTTGACGTTTTGAAATGTTTTGAGGTGTTTTTGGTTTTTGAGATTTTCAAATGTTTTGATTTTCGATTTTTCCAATGTTTTTGGATTTTGTGTTTTTGAATGTTTTTGGATTTTGATGTCTCGGGGGCTGATCAAAGATGAGCCTTGCCTACGTTTAAGCTCAGAGACGACGTAGTTCAGATTCTGATGTTTTTGATATTTTTCTGACTTTTTGAGTGTTTTTGGATTTTTTGATGTTTTGGATGTTTTCGGATTTTTTTATTTTCTGATGTTTTTGGATTTTTGCATGATTTTGATGAATTGGATATTGATATGTCTGATGATATCAGTGCTCTATTTGGGATTTTGTTGAAAACCAAGCTAAGGTTGATTGATTGAATCAATGGATTGATGATGATGATGACATTGTTGAGGATACACAACAATGTAAGGACTTGATTGATCAGGATTGATGACTATAACATTGTTGAGGATGCACAACAATGCGAGGATAGTGTTAAGCAACACAAGGATTGGGATGGATATCCCAAGGTGATGATAGATTGATGATGATAACATTGTTGGGGATACACAACAATGTAAGGATTGTGTTAAGAAACACAAGGATTGGGATGGATATCCCGAGATGATGGATTGATTGGATTTGATTGATCATGATTGTTGACGCTTGGTTTGGAACAAAAGAAGTTTGGATGATTTGATGTAACGTTCGAGGTGCAACCTAGATGTGACTGATAGTGATTATTTGGGTTGATGTTCAATGAATGATGAAGATTGATAAGGAATGTCATCTTGTCAAAATATGCCATGGGATAGTGATTCAAACTCTAGATCACAAATGTTTTGACCAATTTGGTTTCACGTTTGCCAATGTTCAGATCGCCACATAAGTTGGAGGGCATAGACCAAGATTTATTCTTGAAGCGAGATCTAAATCTCTACCCCCAGTGTCTAGCAATGTATGGAATGTCGTGGATGGATGCTCGGATAGGTGTATGGATGGATGGATATGGTAAGCAAAGAATGCCAAGGATTATCTTGCGAGAAGATACAATGTTCAGATAAGGAATGCTCATTGGATAATGCTTCATGTCTCAGATAACATTAGATAGGATAGGATCAATGAAAATGACCCATGTCAAGATGTTTACCATAAGCAAGTGTAAAGTGTGCCCCAAAATTTCATCAAGATCAAGATAACATAGATGGATTGGATAAATGGATTGGATCAATGGTTTATGGATGGATGGATTTATTATGGTTGAGATGGATGGAATGCTCGATTTATTACGGATGAGATGAGATGCTTTTAACTGAACTGGCACATGTAGATGCTCGATTCTACTCATGACGCCTGTTTGCCAGGTTTTTGTCATGGTCTTGCCCAAAGCGCCACCGTAGTGGTTTTCACTAGAGGACGATTTTTTCTCTTTACTGTTTTCAATCCTTTTTCTAATTTTTTTGGATTTTCATATTTTTTGGATTTTTTTGATTTTTCTAAAAGATTCATGCTGACCCACCTAATGGTGTTGATGTAAATGATTTTGTCATAATGTGCCATTGGTATCCTACCTGAAGAAGTTGCTTTGCTAAGATACGTGCACTTGAATACAACTTTTGAGATTCTTGATCTGCTTCCTCGATACTGGAGTTAACTTTGTCTTTATGCACACATCACGATAGGGTGCCTTCAAAATCCTTATGATGAAGGGTCGTTGTCAATACATGGTCGATGTGAGAATTGGATATCATGCATGGAGACGTGGATGGAGTGTGTTTAGGGATAGGAGATGGATTGGTTGATAGCTTGGAATCTTTGACTCTCCAAACTTGGGTAGATGAGCAATGATGGGTGGATACAGAAGTGTGCGTGGAATTAGGACCAATTGCTTGATACACTTTGTACATCACTTGAAAAGCCTACTTTTGCTTTTGTGGTCATCTTTGATGGATACTTTTCCATTTTTTATTTTGTGCCATAGTTTCTTTGACTAATGGATTTTGATAGGGATAATCTTTCTTTGTATGTTTTGGTATCCATTTGTATTTGATTTGTCCATTATGCTTCTCAGCTTCTCTTGCTTTGATAACGTTCTTCGTACTTTGATTCAAATATTTCTTTTGACGTTGGTCCCAACTCATGGATGGGGTGATGGGTGGATGAAGATTCGTGACGTGACTGGTTGTAGTATTGGCATTGATTTCATCATAAGGACTCTTCGTGCTCCCTATGTTGACATTTTCTTGAGACGAAGTTGCCCCCAGTATTGTGGAAGTAGTACCTTCATGCTTTGATTCCACCTATTCCAAGAGCTCTTGTTTAGAATGCATTCTTTGAGAAATGACCATCGTAGATGATTTTATTTCGATTGGATGCTCTGCTGACTCTGAAATATCTTGTTCTATCTAACCTGCTTCCTTGAGTGGATAATGTTGGATGTCTACATACTTGATGTCCTCAGTCTGAATTCAGGATATATCTGATCCTGATGTTGATAACTCAGTTTGACTGTAGGAATTAGTAACCCACTCTTTTTGTGTAATAATGTCAGGATTAAAGGAATCTTGTTCTGGATGAAGATCATCTACATGTCCATCCATAGAAAGCATCTCATGGGTAAATGGAGGAGTATGTGCTACATGGATATGATCATCTTGCATAGAGAGAAGAGTGTCCATTAGATCATTGTAGTATCTTGAAGATACAAGTTCTTGATCTTGAATGATTTCGGAGTTGCTTTCAACATGCTTTGGATCCAGTTCTTGACATGGGTCAGTTTCAAAGGATGGATTGCTTACAAAGGGCTCTTGGATGTCGTCATTAGGCATGGGAAGTGGCTTAATATCTTCTTGATCTTTGAGTGGACTTAGATCAAGTGTCGAGTTCAGAGTTCCTTCAGTATCTGTAACCATGAGGTCAAACAGGGTCAACATGTCTTGGAAAGGACCATTGCTAAACCTTAGTGGAAGATTTTGATCTTGCTTTGGAATAAATTCTTGAGATATGTCCTCTAACTCATAAGGCGATGTAGAGACATTTTCAACATGATCATAGGTCAACGAATCGTGCATTATGTCAATAGGATCAAATAATCTTGACACTCCTTGAAATAAATCACTAAAAAGTGGCTCTTGATGTATGGTGAGTTGATCATCAGATGGGGTGGAAACATCTTCAAGGTGCTCATCGATGGAGAGATTTTGATCATTGTTTTCAACAATTGTGGTGGAGGGATTGTGAATGTCTTCAACCATAGAGTCAAGTGATGTTGACATTTCGAGTATTGTTGGTGGATTTTGATCATGATTGAAAAGTGACTCTTGACCTATGTTGATTTGATCATTGGATGAAGTAGACATAGCTTCAAGGTGCTCAGTGATAGATTGATCTTGATCCTTGTTCTCAACAGTTGTCATTTTTTGTGTTTGTGCTTGTGTTTGTTGAGTAGCTTGAGAGGCTTGTTGCACTTTTTGAGCTTGTCTTGCTTGTTGCGTGGCTAGATATTGTTGGATGGATTTTTGGTAGGCCTGGTGAGCTTTTAGCGCAATGTTATATTGTCTTGCTGTGTTTGGTTTTGGTGGTAGTGGTGGCAGATTCAGAATTGTGTTAGATGTAGTGACAAGTGGTTGAGATACATTTGGAGTGATCGTGAGGGTTTGAGATGTGATGGGAATGATAGGGGTTGTTGG
Organism: Sequoia sempervirens; assembly: GCA_007258455.2. NCBI lineage: Eukaryota > Viridiplantae > Streptophyta > Pinopsida > Cupressales > Cupressaceae > Sequoia > Sequoia sempervirens. The sequence continues at coordinate 1,258,624,406 of VDFB02271358.1, read as the reverse complement.
AATGATTGAAGTGATAGGGATGGTCGGAATGACCGAGGTGATAGGTCCTTGGGAGACCATGTTTTGATGTGTTGGGATTAATGTTGTCGCTTGATTGAATACCATATGTTGGTGCGATGTTGATGGTATATTCAAAGGATTTGATGTGATGGCTTGATTGGTGTTAGGTGGATTGATTTGGATGGAGTGATTAGTGGTAGGTAAAGGGGGAAGCCCTAAGCCAAGGAATGATGTTGATATGGATAATGGTGATGGAGATGTCTCTTGGCGCAATGACTCAACTATTTTGGTAAGTGTAGCGATTTGATCTAGCCAAATTTGTTCTTGATTTTGATTTTGACTCCCTTGGTATAGTTGATTTGGCTTTTGTTTAAGCAGATTTGGAGTGTGTACTTGTGTTTGATTTTGGACAATGTTTCGATTTGGGATGACACTCAGATTTGGCATGATAGGTTGAATTTGACCATTGTTCATGTTTGGAATATTCGTATGATTTGCAAATGTATCTATCCCAAAGTTTGTCGGATTCATGTTTCGAAAACTTGTGCTTGGTACATTCTCATTTGGTTTGTAGGGATTTGGTGGGATGACTTTGTTCGTTTGAAGGCTCATGCTTTGATTGTTCGGTTGAAGGACTTGTAGGTTTGGATTTAGATCTACCATTGGGAAAGGTGTTCCAAACTCTTGATTGGGCATACTCACACTTGTTGTACTTTTGACATTTGTCGAAGGCAATGATCCCATGTACGGTTCGTATAGATGTGAGTGTTGAGAATCAATTGACGTTGTAAGGCTTTGATAACTTAGTTGACTTGGGTTACTCATGATGTATGGATCAAGTCTATATTCCATGTTCCTCTTGTGTTTTGACCTTGTTGTAAAAGTGACCTCTAAGGTTCTTAGGACCAATGATGAGATGAAGGATGAAAGGTGTAAATGATATGGATGTTGACCGTTTTAGGGACTTTGGATCAATGCTAGACTTAGGGTTTGATTTATGATTGGTTTGATTGGATAATGAACTTGTAAACCCTAAGATGTTAGATGTGATCTTAGGATGAACTTGTTCAAAGGATTGCTAATTAAATGTATGAGAAAGGATGCATTCCCATATATCTAACTAAACGGGGTGATTTTGATTTTGATGATTTACCCAAGTCTATAATAATGTTTCCAAAGCTCTAAAGTTTGTTTGGTGGGATGGATTTTGATAAATGTTTGGGATGGGTGAAGTGTTTGATTTGCTCCTAAATTAACCTAGGAAGGACTTTGTTTACAAAACCAAGATAGTGAAGAACATGCTTTTCTCTAAGAGTAATTCAAAATCAAAAGACCAATGTTTGCATGAAAACCATATGACCAAAAAAATGCCAAGCACATATGTGGGGTCCAATTGATTTAATCTTTGCTTAATGGATTCCTTTTACCACAAACACATTCTTGGTTAGATTTAGAATCTAGATGTTTAATGTCTCAACTTTCCCCTTATCCCACAAAGTGTATTATGCGGAAACCAAGAAAATTTGAGGCAAGAGTTACCTAAAGTTGACTTTAGTAGAAGCAAATTGAGATGAAATCCAAATGTTTAGATGCCTCTAAGGACACGAATCCCAAGGGAAAGCAATAACATGTGAATTTGTTCAAGGATATTTGCCTCTCCTAAAGGGTTTGCAATTTTGATGATTCGTTGAATGTTGGTTTTCCAATATTTTCGATTAAAGCACTGTGTTTTCAAACCACAAGCAATATGACATCCTAGCTCAATTGGTATGTTTTTGTTGGTGGGCTTGCCTCATGCCCTTCATAGTAGAAGAGATGATTTTACATGCAACCAAGGATAAAATATAAAGGTATGTTAAGAATTAATTCTTAACCTCTATATTTCAACCAAGATCGGACATGGCAAGTAACTTCTTGGAATCTAAGTTCCAATGCACCACTTTGATAAACTTGTTGGATGGACTGGATGGCAACTACAAACAAGGTTCTTAATGACACAACATCGGGGACATGGCACCTTGCGAGCGTCCAACAAGCCACTAAAGGCTTTAATCAATCCTATTAGGGGCTCTTATATGTTTTACGGTAGTACCCCGTTCTGAAAGACACTGTACGACTAAGGCCTACATACCATGAGGACTTGACAGTTTAGTCTTATCCATTTGTATACCAGCCCGAATGAAAAACCGGTGGAGTCGCCTTCGAGTTCTCCTTTTTTGGATGTGTCTCTTAGGCAAGCCCCTCTAAAGGTAAACAATAGTGAGCAAGCACATCCGTAGTTCGATCGACCTTTGTTTAGAAAAAAAGGGAGAACACACGCGGTATACCTAACTCACACTCGCAAAGTGTTTTGTTCAATTTTAAAACCCAAATCGAAGTGTGTATGGGAAATTATTTACACAACTTAATGTCACCAAAAGCCTTTTGATTCTCAAGATCGCCATGAGGCGCGAGAGAAGCGCATACGTCTTTTGATGATATTACTTTGTGTAAATAATTACAAAACAATAAAGGCACTCATTCATTTTATCCTTCAAAGCAATGATTTGATTCGTTTTAAGCACCAAAATGAAATGTTTGAAGTTGCTTTGTTCAATTTTAGCCAAAATTGAAATCTAGTAGGTGTCTAAGTTTCAATTTTAACCCTTTGCAAATGAAAAATCAAAGTGTTCTTTTTAAACCCAAATGAAAATTAATGTCCTAAAAACGAAAAGATGACAATTTCGTAAAAAAGTGTTCAAACAAACACTAAAGTGTTAAAAAACACTTTAACCCTCCCAAGACATTATCTTTGTTTCTCCTCCTTTCGTTTTCCTTCGTTTAGCCTACTCCTTCACTTTCCTTGCTCTCCTTCGTTGTCCTTTCGCTTTCCTTCGTTTGTACCTTGTTCACTTTCGTTTGCCTTCGTTTGCTTTTGTAATTGTTCCATAAAAAGACAATCAAGTGAGATTTAGGACATTAAATCCTCTTTGATCATTAACTCCAAATAATAACGTGATTTCTTTTTTTGGAAGAACAATGATTTAGATGAGTATTATAATAAAAGAAAGCATCCATAAGTGGACTATGTTTTGACTTCATTGAGAAGATATCATACTCGTGAGAGACCTTCCTTCAAACCTTAGTATTGGCTAAAGTTATTAAGCTCATAAACCAACCATAGAGAATAAATCCTTCACAAGCACCCTTCTAAACATCGACCTTTCCAAAATAATCAAAAAATGATATAATAAGTTTTGAAAGCTCATAAACTTTGTCAATTATAAGGAAAAACTCCCTCCCAATTTCAAATGTTGACAAGAATAACATGATAATATAGCGTGAGAGATTTTTTGAGGAAAATGCATCCAATTGTTTACTAAAGTCATTTCTTGAAGCCATATATTAGTAAAAGATCAAATGTAATGATCAACAACAAGTTAATGAGGAACAAGTACCAAAGTTGGTCATTAGCACTGTCAAAGTTGGTTACTTAAAGAAATTTTCTGTCTTAGCTTTCACTAAAAAAAAGAAAAACCAGTAAGTGTAGTAAAAAGGTTAGTAATAATTCAGTGAAAATGACAGAGTTTGCTTTTGAAATTAAGAACGCCTGTTCTTATCCCTTGAAGCCTCGCATCTTCCCATCGCAGCTGCATATTCTTAATGTCTCCCACTAGTGACCATGAATTTATTGGACTTTGCCAACTTCTTGTAACCAGGGACGCATAGATCAAGCGCATGAACCTAAGGATCCTCAAAAGGAAGGTGTACGCTAGAATTTTAACAACGATGTTCAATAACTCTTTACCAACATACTCTCTTTTCCACGTCCTTTATGCTCATCTCATAAATGTATCTTCAAAATCCCCTCAAGATAGTCCTGCGTACTTTAAGAAAAAATAGCAGAGAGAATGTAATGGGTCGTTGAATTTAGATTGCTCAAATCAGATTTATATTGTTGTTAGTACACCACGTAGTTTGAAAAGAGTCATCTTTTAATGCTTACCTGCAGCCGTAAATACTGAATCAAGAATAACATAACATAACCTGATAAATGTTTCTCATAACGCCTAGCTTGTAAAGCACGTCATAGTCATAGAATGATTACTGTCAGAACTCCCTATCAATAAGATTAGATATCAACAAAAAACTTCAGCTTCTTAAAATAACATATGAAGAAAACAGCAGATGAAAGTTGCGTCCCAAATCCAAAAACGTGGCTCCAGGGTTAAAGCAGATAAAAGCTGCATCCAACATCCAGAAACGTGGCTCCATGGTTCCTAAACGCATTTCAAAGTAAACCGATGTTTTCTTTTCAATATGGATGGATATCAATCGAAGATAGTAGACAGTGATTGATGGTCATTTATGATCTTAAAAATTGAGAATAAACATTGTCATAATATCAGATTAAATGTTTGACATAAGTGGTGAAAACACGCCATAGCTTACTTATCATAGATAGCTCGTGTTCAATCAAAACTTGCATCAGATATAGAAAGATACCATCCGGTATGAGCTCAAATCCCAAGCTAGCCTTTTCAATCAATGAAAACTAGTAAAACAATAGTTTTATTTTGGTTTATATGCTGGTCAGTGGCTAAAACGTATGGACTAAGATTTTGCAAGTAGATTTCAAATAAGGAACTGCGCAGATTTAAAATGGTGGAGAGCCTTCAACTATGTAATGTCCAAGGCTATAATCAAGATTAGAACAGGCTGCAGGAGTATAGACAAGGCACATTATATAAATTATTCAAAGAAATGTAATATGGATATAGAAACTTCCACGAATGCCCAACTAATAAACAATACACAACAAACGTAAAAAAAAGGAAAAAAAAGAAAAAAATTATGAGCAAAGTGTGAAGAAAATATGTGTGCAATTGTGAAGAAAAATCAGGTTCAACCCTCCTTCTAGCGCCATATGTAGATGGTGAAATCTATATTTTGCTCAAAACAAACAACACACATTAGCATGTTAGTTTAAAACAAAGTAAATAACAACATCCATATGAAATGATACAACAATGCTTTCAAATGCAAACAAAATGACAAAAACAAGCTAAATAAGCACATGAAAAACATGAAGTAAATTATCTCATATTGGATTGGTGCTTCTATGGAAAGAAGCCCTTTCCCAATCCTTGCTTAAGCTTGAATGATGAAATTGATATGAACATGATATGGAATGCTAAGATGATCAATGGACAAGATCAATTCTCAGTTTAAGAGAATGACCTTGCATCAAGTTGTGGAGGATTTGCTTGAGGATGAAGCCTCTATTTGTAGATTCTCAAATGCTAAGAGTGTTGAAAATGGACCAATGTGGGACTAAAAACAGGCCAATAGGAAGAGGCCACTTGTCATCATGTGAGAGGATGAGGAGTGTGCAAGATTTGGGAAATGTGCCCAAGAGGGGGAAATTTTTAATTTGAATTGTGAAATAAATGCTGAGTTTGACTTGTGCAAGGGGCATGTAAGAGCCATGTAAGAGCTCATAAATAACTTGTTGGATGTACATGTCCACTTGTTTTTTGAATTCAAATTCTAGGGAATATGCCATGTTGAGTGAAAATGTTGGATTTTAATAAATCAATAAATTGATTTATTTGTGCAAGTGGCATTATCTAGAGAATGCGTGGTTAGGATTAGCATTTAATCAGGATTAGGTTAGCTAGGATGATGATTAGATGTTTGACTTTTTTGACTTAAGTATTTGATTTATTTAAATCAGAAAAGGAGAAATATGATTTTTGAGACTTAATTAAATAAAGTCCTGGTTTATTTAATTAAATGGATGATGCAAGATAAAGGTTGAATGATTTATGAGAGATGAAATGTTATTATTTGATTAAATGAAGGTTATTTGATTAAACTATTGGATTGACATGTATGCATATTTTGCGTGTCTACACTTATTATTTACTTCGTATGCATTTGCAACTCATTAATCGCTTAAGGTGGCAAGTTTTAATTCTCTCCAGTATAATATTGATTGCATTTCTTCTCCATTTCCTTCTATTCTCTCATGAGAGTTAATTCAAACACTATTTGAGAGGATTATATCAATCGTGTTACACACAAACAATGAAGCGCTTCTAAGTTCCTCCACCCACAACATTGTCATTTCCTTGTCTTAGCTACTCATTTATTTACATTGTTTGATGACACTAAAATCTTTAATCTAACATGCCTTTTGTTTCTAACAACGTTATGCTCCTACTTTGGTCTACTTTTCATTCATTTCAAATCAATAAAAACAAGCCATCTACACCTTCATATAGCTTTCACAATATTATATTATAGCTTATGTGCACTTGCAATTCATCAATGGCTTACAATGTCAAGCTTTCAATCTGTCACACAAAAGACTTTATTTTTCTTCATCATTTGCTCATACTAATGTTTTTTGTTTCGTTCCAAATTTTTATTGGCATTAAAAAGCTGCCGCTTGCCTCATTTCCCAACGTTTACTTGCTATTGAAATCAATCTTGCCCACACATTAAGTATGCCACCAAAAACAACAAATTCTATATGGATCAAAGTACAAAACCTCATCGATATTATATGCTTTTCATTTTCTCTGGTTCTACTCTACTTGTATAATTAAAAATGTAATTTAACAACAAAGATTAATGACATTTCTTCATTTTACAATACATATATGAAAGCGAAAGTTATTGAGGGCACCATTTCGCACGTCCCATAACAAAAAAGAAATCTGCTTCATTCCCTCAATCATTCCCAAGGTTTGTTTTTTGATGTGGCAAGATTCAACAAACATAACCTTCCGTTCATGCAAATGTTTTCATATATGTTTTACATAATTTATTACAAGATGCATTATACATGTCTATTTATGTACGTATGCGTGCTTATATATATATGCTCATGATCAACATCCTTTATTGAAAACATTATCTCATACCATTCAAAATTTACAGTTTGCGAAATCTACACATTCCATTTCAATGCTTAGTTGAAAAGATGTTCTATGGCTATTATAAATATTACTAAGAATAGATAATGTCCACATCTCATACTCTTTGAAGACCATACATTGTTTCACATCCACATGCTAAAACATGACTAATCAACACACAAAACTTACAAGATAAACACCTTAGCTACCTTTCCCATTGCAATCACAAATTCAAACTGATCACATATCATCATGTGATTTTTCTATTCTAGCTTGCTTATTTCAAGTCTAACAATGCCTTTGCTTTATAATATCTAAACACATACCTATGTATGTAACTATCTATGTAAGGATGTACATATATCTATACATATGTACATATGTATCTACATATATGTCTACATGCACCATATATATATAAAAATTTATGTAAAACTCTATGCTATTGCACATCCATACTATATCCATATACGTATTGATTTACATACATTTACACACATATATAAATATATATACAATGTATATATACAAATATAGAAATATATACATATTATATTGCCTCATTAAATATTACAAATTTCACACCATCATTTACACTTACTTGCTTTATCTTTCACAATGTCCTTCAAATATCTAAAACTATAAACTTTTCCCTTGATAGCTCCTTGAGAGCTCTTGTTTAATAAGATAGATATGCTAGTATAGGTCCAATGGCTAAATCTAATTGAAATTGAAATGATTGATACTAACGAGCCTCCCGGAAAGAACTAACAAGAACTAAAAAATATAACGAAGTAGGATGCAGAAGCATTAAGTAATAGAATGGTAAGCTTAACAAGTTGTCTTCGTATAATTATTTTTCCAGAAGTCTCTAAATCTCCAACCTACACACATATACCTGCAATGGACAGCATCTAGCGCGTCGCTTTACTTTTTTGTACAGTTGGGTCGCAACCTTCCTTCAGCTCGGAAAGCTATCAATGGTAAGCCCCTTTTTCAACTTCCATATATTGAAAATTTATCCATCTTTCAAATCTTAATGTTTTTACTCGTGTTTGTTTTCTCGTTTTTTCAGTCTGTTACGCTTCATACAAACCTTGGAGATATCAAATGCGAAATCTCTTGCGATGAGGTGCCAAAGGCTGCAGAGGTATTTCCAGGGTTTATTATATTTGAAATCATGTGAAGCTTATGCTTCTTATTACATTGTTTAGGTGGCTTGTAGGTTTTTTACACAAATTGCCATGTGGATTGGTTCTACTGGTTATCAAACGGAAACAACTGAGCTTCAATGCTAACGGAGACATTTCATTCACAGAACAATACTCAGCTGTAATTGCTTTTATGGTGTTTGCAATATTGTTTATTAGCAGTGCTATTGTCTAAGGGGTTGCGGTGGAGTTGTAACCTGGGGCACTCTATTGCAATTCGCCAGGCTATAATTCCAGTGGACATGGTGGGAGGGTGTGATGCAATTTTGATGTGTGTAATTGTAATATAGTTATTTTTAGCTAACCTCAAGAATGTGATCCTAACTTTTCCACATCTCATAAAAAGGCGACCTATAACTTTAGGTGATAGTTTAAAGCAAAAAAAGAAGCAAGAAAATATTACCAGTAGTCTAAAATGTGGATGAAAAATGTTAAAGCAGAGTAATTTTTTTTTTTTTTTTGCCTCTGTAAATGGGAATTAAGTTAAGCAGGCTGTGACTAACTTGTGAGTTCACTAGACTGTTATACGGTTCCACTAGGGTTTCATTCAAGCATGTATGTTTGAATTGAGTCCTGGTGGATATATGTGTTACCCCTAGACCTTAGCATCCAATGTGAAAGGAAGTATACTTTTTCTTGTAGTTCTTGAAGGAGCTTCGATTTAGCTTGTTAACTCCGGAAAAACAAAAATACCAGCCTTTTGCTTTGCACTTATAGGAAACATCCCATGAAAAATGTCGAAAGTTGAAGGGTAAAACTGTAAAAGAGGAGATCAAAAGGTCAAGTCTTCAAGGAAGGGAAGGCAAACTTTCAACCAGACCTCCTAGTCCTTTGATACACCACAAGCTCCTCTTCTTATGGAGGACAATAGGCCTCAATTGGAGGGGTCAAAGATCCTGAGAACAATAAGAAAAAATAAATTGGAAGACAAGGCCAAAAAGGAGAAAGGAAAGAAACAAAAGAAAGGGGAGAGTCAGCAATAGAGGATCAACCATAGCAAATTCAAGATACATCTGCTTATTCCACTGTAAGTGTTTTTACTCCTTTTTCTCCTACTCATGCAACAATAAGTGTTCCCCCTTTTGTTGTTCCTTTCCCTCCTTCCACGGTAGTGTCAACTCCCCCTTCTCGCCTTCCTCTATTAATTCAAGATATGATAATCCCTCCTCATCCATCACTCTCATTTCATCTTAACCTCACTCAAATGATGAATTCCACTCTCTTCACCCTTCTTGCAAGTGCTTAATATCTGTTTCTTGCTCAAGCAGTCTTAACCCCTCTAGGAGGATTACCATTTCCATCTTCACCTCCAACATACTCTAATACTACAAGCCCGATGACCTTGCAGATTCCAGGCCTTCTTCTCTTTCATCATCCCAATCATTTCAGGCACTCCTCTCCCAGCTACCATTCACTCCACCATCATCAACTCAATAGCTGGTTCACTACCTGTTCTCCTCTTATTCTCAACTAGCTTCTAGCTTTACACTCATAAAGGACCCTATAGGCTTTGCCCAATATATGGTGGAAATACAAACCCAGACATAACAGGAAGATCAAAAGAGATGTGATAAGGTTGTTGGTCGTCTGACTTCAACTAAAGTAAGTGTCATCTACGACCCTAAAAGAGCAGACAATGAACTTCATCGGCATAGTATCCACAGTAATCAAACCTGAAGGTTGAATGCTTCTCACAGACTATAAAGTGCAAGCTCTAGGGATAAGGGAGCACTAAATTGGCAACTTCTCAGTATCTAGCTGTGGAGAAAAAATCAAGAATAGAGAAGTAGAATTGTAGCTTGTAAAGCAGAACTTTAAGGCCTTAGAGATGAAAGCAAAAGGATTGGAATTGCAACTAGCCTGAGTCAGTTTATATCCAACCAAGTGCTTGAAGCACTCATGAATGCAGAGAAGGAGAAAATTAACGAGCTACAGACAAGGCTATAGGAAGCTGAGAATAAGATAAGAGGGATTCAAACAATAAATTGCAGTGCTCACAGCTAAAGAGGATGAAGTAAAACAAGAAACCATCATCTTGAAGTTAAAGGTGGATGAGCTTAGGCAGCAGGCCAATGAAACAAGATCAAAAGAAGTAGAATATAAAAAGCTGGCTAATACTCTGCAAGCACAGATAGAGGAGCTCAAATTAGGGAAAGCTTTCTGAATGTTGAAATCAATGGACTTAAGCAGAAAACAAATTGTCAAGACAACAACCTAAGCCTATATGAGAAGCAAGTAGTTGCTCGAAAGGCAATAGTGAAAGAGCTTAAGACTCAAGTAAGTTCTTATTAAGGTGGCTTAGATGTCTACAAGCAACAAATCATCACATTTGAAGCCAAACTTGAGGAGTTCAAACAGCCATTAGGGTCATTAGACTTGACTAGTGCAATTTGCAAGTCCTACTAGGATGATATTGCCCAGGCCACTAATGGAATGGAATAGGCTTTTGAATTTATCAATTCTACACAGAATCTGAGTTTAGAGGTAGAAACAGAGGTGAACATAGTTCTCAATACTCTTCACCAAATTTGGTAGATGCAAAAGTCTTGTTGCAGGAATTATGACTTACCAAAGAATATGTTGACATTAGTAGCATATCAAATTGAGATGAAACTGCCGAAAATGGTAAATAACATGCTAAATTTATAAGGAATTACCACAAAGGTGTTAAGCACAATTGGCCATTTTGAAGAAAATTATGAATAGCATGCTGGAGCACTTTGAGAAGTTGGTACAACAGGGCTTGCCATCTCCACTCGATGGAAATCAATGGTTTTAGGAATTGATAAATGAAAAGAAAAATGATGAATCGATCTTCTAGGCATGGCCCTAGGTACGTACATCAGGTGATGATTAGAAAGTCATAAGGCCTCCACTAGAGGTGGAGTTACATGTCCAAAGCTTGGTAACAAAGGTGCAGAGCTTTTCCTATAGGGATATATTGAGCTGAATCGATGCTTCAAAGTTTTAAAAGGCTTGAAGTAACTGATGATGAAGAACGGGAGAATTTCTAGACAACCTTGGAAAATCTCCAGCTTTTCTAATTTGTGAGTGTTCAAATATTGCTATTTTTAGTTTTAATTAATAGGGACTATGCCCAATGGATATCATTTTTTTGGGTTCCCTATCTTTCCATGAGTAAAAAGGTTCTTAAGAGTTGCCAAGAATTGTAGTGCCTTTTTACACATGGTTTTGCAAAATTTGCCTTGCATCATGGAGTTCTAGCTTATCAGAGGTATTTTGAAGCATTGGAAGACTTAGAGTGTGGGCTGTTGATTGTTTAGATCTAATGACGTGTGGAAGTTATAGGCTTGATTAGCTTGATAAATGGATTTGAACTAACAATGATTGTCAATGATTCTACATTGATTTCATGGGATGTATCTTGTAATCCCTTTGATAAGTTAAAGGGAGTTGTTAGTTGGATGCTCTAGCATTGGCTGGTTGGATATTTGACAGGGCTTGCAGGTCACCTTTTGGATTTCATAGAACTACGAAGGAGTTGTGTCACTATTTTAAGTGATCGTTGAATTTGAATTCATGGATCTTTGGCCAAAAGAGATATAAGGAGAAGGCAAAAGGTAGTGGGGATTGTTGATCTTGCCACCTTAGCAGATCAAATAGTCTGTAAACACTCAGGCAGATATAAGAGGAGTTTTAAAGTGGTGAAGGCTGTGAACAGATTTAAATATTCAAATTTGAATGTACAGAGCATGCAATGGTATTGAAAATGTAGTTGAGCATGTAATTCACTCTCCACTACAGTCTTAAGTACGGGCAGTTTGTGCAAAGTGCAATTGCGACTTCAAGCAGGAGTTCATAACTGTCATCTCCAGTATGTTGCGCAGCATTGAAGAAACACTCCTGCATGATCAACAAGTTATTAAGTGACCATCCTATTTTTAGTTTAAGTTGGTTTGCTTTGTTATAAGTAAGAGCCTTGGGCTCTTCTTTTAGATTTGAGTTTGTAGATTTGTGTTTAGTGAAGCTTTGTATGCAAAACCATTTCTCAGTTTTCCTATCTTTAAGCCCTAGAATATCCTTTGTTTATGTGTCTAGAGTTTTTTAGGTTTTCATGGAATGTGATTGTCTAGAAACTTGAAGTACTCAATATATATGAAGTTGTGATTATCTCCATCCTATTGTTGTTTATGGATAGCTAATTGTCTCTCACACATTTATGATCAGTCTTAAGTTAGGTTTTTATTGACTATTAAACATTGTACAATGGCATTGTGAAAGATTGGCACAGGAAAACCTATTTTGGTGCATTGTCCCAATTTCATTTGAGCTCTTTGCTTTCAGTTATTTCTATCTCTCTTCTTTGGCTAGTTTGATGAACTAGAATTGATAAGGGAATATCCTTTTAACCCTGAAGATTGTCTTACACTTCAAGATCCCACACTTTTAGGACTTTCCGTGATGATGTTCTTTGTGAGGTGCTAACATCACTTGCATATTTGAGCATCAACAACTTTCAATGTTAGCAGACCATGCCTTGAGTGCTTATTTGAGTTCGTACATGACTTTCACCAATTTACACACCTTGGGCCAAGAACCAATAACTTCAAATCCTTTAGGTTGAGTCATATGATCATCCTTGGTCTTCATAACTTTTGATTAAAAAGGTGGAAAATAGGGTTTGGTAAAATTAAAGGTGGCATGGATGAATAATGACCTATTTTCCCTTATTTCATTCAAAATGTAGGCTAGGAAATGTAAGTGAGGAATAGTAATCAAATCTGATGGAAACAGTAATCAAAAGGGAGATCTGGAATGGGGAAAATGCTGTGTACCTTTCACCAAAAGTCACCTTTTGAAGCTCACCAAGGACTCATTCACCCTATGACGAATGGGTCTTGGCTAGGGTTTCTGGAAAATGCTTTCTGGGTTCTCTTCTGCTCGGTCTGCACTTCCAAATTCCAGGTGTTCACTGTCAGACAACTATAAATAAAATTTGTAGAAGAGTTTCCGCGATTTGACAACTTTTCTTGCAACTTTGACAACTTTGCAACTTTCTCTAATTTTGCTCTTCAAAGGATCTTCAACCTAAAATCTGCAACCACACATCAAAGAGGGAAAAATGTTGTTTGTTAGGTGAATGGGGGTTTGTTTTTCTTGGTCAAACCCCATTTTGGTAAGTAAACCTTATAATGAAACAAAAACGGTAAGTAAACCTTATAATGAAACAATGAAACATGAAAGAAGGAATGATGAATGAACAACAATGTCACAACTCACCAAACCTTATTTGAAACCTTGGATAATAAATTTGCAAACTAGCATGAAGTGGCCTCAATGAATGTAGATCTTGATCATGAAACTTTATGTGATACAATGTCTTTGATATGCTTGAATAGATCTTGAACACTACATCAGCATATTAGCTCAATCAACATGCATGGTGCAATACATCTTTGATATGACAATGGGATCTTGATTGCTGCAATATTCTTCAATAATTCTGCCCTTGGAATGCCTTGAAAATGCTTTTGAATGCTCTATCAATGCTCTTGTGAAACCTTAGGATTCTCGAATGAAACTTGCTAGGTGAAACTAAGTGAAATAACCTTGTATTTATACATATCTTAACATTAATTCCCGAAATTCAAATATCACAAGCTGACATTGAATTGTGGATTTGAAATCATTAAAATACCGCCAAAAACATATTTCAAAGGGGGGTCCTAGGTCTAAGTGAGGACCTTTCGCCATAGGGCGAATGGGTCCTAGGCCACTTACCTAGTTTACACATCGGTCAATGTTAAACATTATGTAAAATTAGGGTCCTAGATCTAAGTGAGGACCCATTCGCCCTATGGCGAATGGTTCCTAGGTCACTTACCTAGGACACACATCTTCCAAAGTTAAGTGTTGTGAAATGGAATTTATGAATGTCGGGTTTTATCACTCGGAAATTGCATTTAATTAGGCTTGGATTTGAATTAAAATGGCTAATTAAGACAAATTAACCTCAATCAATTAATAAAGCCCTAGATTACTGTGAAAGTGTAAAGGGACACCTTACAATATAAAAAATAAGGCACAATTAAGTCCATTTAATTTAAAAGGGCCCTAAACTTAATGTGAATATGAAAAACTTATTACAACACCAAATTAAGGCATCATTAAGCTCATTTTATTATTAATTATTTCCAAATTAAGTGTGAAAAAGGGATACTTTTTCCTACACTACATTTTGCCCCCACTTTAGTGAGGGTATGACCCCATGTCAAACTCACACTAAAGTAGACATTCAAGACACTTATGTATGCAACAATGACAAAGATACACAATCATACAACATCAAAGACTAGGAAGGTCAAGCCTAGATTGTCCAACGCGATATGGGACACATCTAAACTTTTGGTTTGCGCTCACTCCAAGGTAGCGAAACTTTAGGCTGTCCACTAGGTGAGTCTCCCAATAAAGTGGCTTAGTGAGAAAGTCATGCTAGGTCTATAGGCTCTCACCATACAATGAGAAAGTCATGCCTTTGAGTCGGCTTCTCATCGTACTAACCATACCAAAGCTATCCCTCTGATAACTTCAATAAGGCGCCACATGGCAAGGCTCCATAGGTAAGCAAGGTATGTTATGCTAGGTGGCCTTGAATTTAGGGTTCGAGCTTCACAAGGTTAGCAAGTTGTGTTATGCCAAACACTTATGAACATTATCTATATATGGTTTTTTGTTCAAAGGGATTTCGCTTAGTTCGTGTAAGGTCTTCTTTTTAGGGAACATCGTGCCTAATGTCTCCAAGAGAGGACAAATCAAGAGTAAAAGTTTCGCAACTTAGGGAATGCAGTGCGTCGCATCGCCACTAAGAGGAAAGTCGTATGCTAAGAAATATCGCACTCTTGGAGGACATCAAACCCAATGACACCGCCAAGAAAAGGACGCATCACAAGAAAAAAAGAAAATCGCACCATGAAACATGAAAAATGTCGAAAGATATTATCGATGTATGCCCCCACTTTAAAACGGTTGCTAATACCATTGCTGTGAGCAATTGCTTTAAAGTAGCCAATGTTTAATCCTAAGACATGAGAGCTTCCTCGGAAAGCCCTATGCCAAGTCATATGTTTCCGAAATAAAGCTACCTCACGAAAAAGGAGGGAGGGGTTGCCCCCAAAAATACAGAAGGGATCTATGGATTCAGAGTCAGTATATCTTTGCTACAATGTTGTTATAGAGCTCGAAAATGTCATCATTCCCCAAATACTCATAGAACTGGAAGAATGACACAAAGAGAGTAAAAACAAAGAAAAAGCCTTTCGGGTCAACATGGAAGAGACCTAAATGTCTTGACGCCTTGCATCATCCCCAAAAGGAAAATACAAGACAAGTGAAAAGATAAAATGTTTACGACATAGAGAAGAATGTAGGTACAAATAGAGGAATGCACAAAAATAGAGAGATACATCAAACAAAACATTACAGGGATCACATTACGCACATGCAATCACATAAAGAAACATGAAAAAGGAAACAATGCAAAAGACTAGTAAGGCACATGCGAGTCAACCTATAACAGGTCGTTTGCATCCCAATCTCGATTAGTATATGTGGAAGGTGGGCAACTAGCCGAAGGGACAACGACAAGTGCCGAACTAGGATATGTTAGTGTTTGGTAGCTTAGAGAGCTATTTTCCTCCTAAGTAAAAATTAAGTGATAAATAATTAATAAGGCAAGTCGGCCTTAATTACAAATTATGTTTTATATTTTATTTCTTCAAGGAGGCCGACCTATATGAAGAGACACCGTGTTTGTATATATACAAGGTGAAGTTGTTTCATCAAATCATCAAGTCATTCTTATTTTCACATTCTTTCAAGAAGGAGCAGCAAACCATCTTGTAGCAGCAGTTTGACTTCAAGAAGAAACATATGTATCTTTGCATCAAAGGATAGGTGCTATTAATTCATTGTATCAATTCGCCCTTGAGAAGGGTTTGGTTGTAAAGTAGTATTCTACACTTTTATATGATATATATGAGAGATTATTTGCTGGGTTTTTCTCCCTCGAGTAGGAGGGTTTTCCCAGGGTAAAAGTGTTGTGTTTATTGTTCATATGTTGTATTTCTGCTTATTGCAAATCTGATCCTAAAACTAACATGGTATTAGAGCGGGTTTAAGCAAAGACCTGATCAGATTTGTATAAACAATAGATTTAGTGATCTTGAGAGCATTTTTTTTCTTAGTAATGTCAGGATTTTTTGAAATGAGCTGTGTATAGAGTCATATGGGATAAGTGATTTTTTTTAAGTGAAGTTTTTTTAAATGCTGGGTATAGCACGGGGAAGCCGTATCATCTTCAATCAGCCACACTCTTCAAGTGTAAGGAGTCGGGGGTATGGTACATAATCATTGCATCTTAGGATGGAATCACAGATCTTGAAAGGAGTGTTGTGCCAACTCAAAAGCAATGAATTATCGGGAGCAACTTGTAATTGAATAATCGTATTTGAAGGAGTCGCTTCATTATGGATATTGGTGATTCTTCAATCGATTCGGGATTGTGAAGTGTGGACGAGGTCAATTCTTGAAAATGCCAGGCATACATTTGAAATTAAGTCGATGCTAAAGTTTTGTATAAATTTGAGCGCATGAATTGATTGCCGTATTTTCCTTTAGAAGCCACAACATGGTATTGGTAAGTTGAAAATAAGCGACATTGATGGTAAAGGAGTTAGGTTGAATAAACGAGTATTTTAAATGCTCCGTTTGAAGCTCTTGAATGTTCTTTTAAGGAATTCGCCTTTGAATATTATTATAGTTGCCGCCTTATGTTATGTTAGCTAAGTGAGAGCTATTGTGGAGGAGGCCGATACAATTTAATTGCATATTTTTACCACTTCAAGTTTAAAAGGGAAAGGAATCGAACTATATTTTTTTTTATCCAGAGCTCTCTCTACAGTTGTGTCTTTGTAAAAATTCAGGCTACCGCTGGAAAGACAAGAAGTGATGCAAATCAAGCATTTGGGCCATTTGGGTTGAAGGTTAAATTTGGGAAATTTGTTGCCTGGAGATAAGGCTCTTGGAAGTATTCAACATTACATCCCTATAGCCGTGAATGTTGAGCTGGGTTCAGAAGTCATAGATGATTGGTATTGGAAAATCAGGTGTTATTAGAGGATGGATCGAGGAGCAAAAGTTAATGAGCAGATCTCAGGAAAGATAAGTGCAGACTTGAAAAGCGTTTAAGTGTAGCACTTAAGGAGATTCTGATTTCAACGAGATAAGTATTTCATGTTTGAATAAATGTTCATGAATTTTTTTTTATGTAGTTATTAATTCATGCATTGGAATAGTGAATCATGTATGCTTCTAGCACTGGATATTTCTCTTTGGGGTAGTTTGATGAACTATTAGTAATCTCTCTAAATTGCTTCTAGGATGGATTGAGGAGCAAAAGGATGATGAGAGATTGCATTCAAGAGAGGAAGAGCTTGATGCATCCTGGGAGGAAGTCACGCAGGCTGAAGAATGGAGACACAACTTGCTGCCATGGGACTGAGTTGGTAGCACATAATTGGAGACATCTCTTGAAGAGGAAGAACCTATTCAGATTGTCACTGCGATCAGTTTCTTCGAAGAGGAGGAATTAACATTCAGAGGGAGTCTGACAAACCAACAGAGGCAACCTTGGACGAGGAGGTTAGGAGGTTGATGCAAGAACTTGGAGCTTCAGAGGGAGTCGCATCATCATGAAGATTTGTTGCAATGTATATTTCTCTGTGACGAAGAAGTATGAGGTGAAAGCCCTTGTAGTGTATATTTCTCTATGACGGAGAAGTATGAGGTGAAAGTCCTTGTAGTGTATATTTCTCTATGACGAAGAAGTATGAGGTGAAAGCCCTTGTAGTGTATATTTCTCTATGACGGAGAAGTATGAGGTGAAAGCCCTTGTAGTGTATATTTCTCTGAGATGGAGAAATATGAGGTGCGAGCCCTTGTTCATCTCTGAGACTGAGATGAGACGTCATGTTGAGAGACTCCATGACGACATCACATTGAGAGACTCCGTGATGAACCCTTTGTACTTGTGTTTTTCCACACATGGGAGTAGCCATGGTGGACGTCATGTTGAGAGACTCCATGACGACATCATGTTGAGAGACTTCGTGATGGGCATTTGTACGTGTATTTCTTTCCACACATGGGAGTAGCCATGGCGGACGTCATGTTGAGAGACTCCATGACAACATCACGTTGAGAGACTCCGTGATGAACCTTTGAGCTTTCCACAAATGGGTGTAGGCATTGTGGGCGTCATGTTGAGAGACTCCATGACGTAGATATCTGGAAAATATCTCCCTAGCTAAGAGGGAGTGTTAGTGTTTGGTAGCTTAGAGAGCTATTTTGCTCCTAAGTAAAAATTAAGTGATAAATAATTAATAAGGCAAGTCGGCCTTAATTACAAATTATGTTTTATATTTTATTTCTTAAAGGAGGCCGACCTATATGAAGAGACACCTTGTTTGTATATATACAAGGTGAAGTTGTTTCATCAAATCATCAAGTCATTCTTATTTTCACATTCTTTCAAGAAGGAGCAACAGACCATCTTGTAGCAGTAGTTCGACTTCAAGAAGAAACATATTTATCTTTGCATCAAAGGATAGGTGCTATTAATTCATTGTATCAATTCGCCCTTGAGAAGGGTTTGGTTGTAAAGCAGTATTCTGCACTTTTATATGATATATATGAGAGATTATTTGCTGGGTTTTTCTCCCTCGAGTAGGAGGGTTTTCCCAGAGTAAAAGTGTTGTGTTTGTTGTTCATATGTTGTTGTATTTCTGCTTATTGCAAATCTGATCCTAAAACTAACAGGACAAGCACCAAGTTCAATACTCTTATCATCATTTAAGTTCATGGAAGAAGAGAACAATGAATTCAACTCATTATGCACTTGTTCATCAATCTTTGCAGTATCAATGTCATCATCTAAATTAATCACAATAGGAGGTCGAATGATAATGTCCATAGACGTTTGTTCATGTTTACGTTGCGGCAAGGGTATAAAGTCATCATGCATTGTTTCAGGCAAGTTCGGATTTTGATTTTCTGTGTTGCTCTTTTCTTCTTTAGTTTGTAACATACAAGCAATAGCACGATGTCTACGCCTACGCTCTCTAGCATTTCAATTTCGTTTCAATCTGTTGTCAATTTGTAATTGTGTAGGAGTAGGTTTGTCAACCATAGGTTTATTTTCTTCCCTTAGGGGAGGAACGAAAGGAACCATGGGAGGTTGTTCAACCACTTTCTCTTTAGCTTTGTAAACTTGTTGGACTTTAGGAGGCACAATGGGATTGCTTTGATTGTCTCATGGTCTCTTATAGGAAATGGTAGGAGGATTTGTAATAGGTTGCTCTTGGATATTTGGAAGGGATTTTGGTTCAATCATTGGTTCGTCAAGGATAGGTGGCTCAATCACGGGTTGAGGCATATTTCTAAGGGATAATTTTGCTATGCACTTCACCTTAAACTTTTGATATGCTTTGAAAAAGAAGTCTTCATGGGGTCTAATAGGTTCAATAGGCTTGGGCCAAAAGAAATCCAATGAAAAGTTCCCACGGGAAGACACAAGATTAAAGCCACTATGATGCACAGTAAAGATTTCATTGCCAAAGGGAAACTTCAAACATTTATGCACAACCGACGGGATGACATTCATGGAGTGAAGCCATGGATAGCCTAACTTCACACAAAATTGGTTCAATGACGGGATGATGGTGAATGAGACATTTAATGTTTTCGGTCCAACTTTTAGAGGGAGATTTATTGAGCCAATCACAGGGCAAGCAAAACCATTATGCGTTTTGATCCATGCTTTCGGTCTTTCATATGTATCTTGATAAAGTTCATGCACAAATAGGAATTCTTCAGTGATCACGTTCTCCACACAGACGGGATCAATTAATATCCCATTAGTATGCTTGTCATTGATTCTTCCAGCTATGTAAAGAGGACCATCGGGGGCATGTTTGATTATGTCATTTTGTGAGAAAGCAATATCAAGAGGCATTTTGGTTTGACCCTTACGAGGTTTAGCTTCAATAAATGACACCATTTTAATCAGTTTTTCCTCATTGTCATCTTTTGTGTTTTCATTTCATTAGGTCAGCTAAAGTCATCTCAAAATTCCATGATATGAAGACCAGAAGAGGGCATAGGAGGAGAAGGTATGAAGAAAGGAAGGACATCCAATATCGTTTGGGCAAAATCACTATTCCAGTTTTTGATGGTTCTAGTGGTTCATCATCACGAGCTTGGTTGCAGAAATTAGACACATATTTCTCCTTGAATCCCATGTTCGAAGAAGAGGCCATCAAGTTTGCAACCTTACATCTTGAAGGTTTGGCCCACGAATGGTGGTATCATGGCATGGTGACACAAGGCCACAACTCCATCAAAACATTGGAAGAATTCAATCAAAGGTTGACAGAGAGATTTGACATGAAGGATCTAGAAATCCACTTCTGGGAACTAGCATAGCTGAAGTAAGAAGGTAAAGTGGAGAGTTATGTTTTTGAGTTTGAGAGATTGGCAGTAATGGTCCTAAATGTGACGGAAAGAAGACTCATTGTCCTCTTTGTGGAGGGACTATCTGAACCCTTGAGAGGTTTGGTGAAGGCTTTGGATCCGAGCTCACTACAAGACGCCATTAAGAGAGCCTTGAACTTGGAAGATTCATCAACTAAGGGGGGATCACACTCCAACAAGGCGCTTCCCATCGTGACCAAGAAGCTTCCTCACGAAATTACTCCTCAACCAACAACCTTACACCGAGGTCAAACAAGATGGACGTGTTTAAGGACGAACTTTGAAGGAAAGGGTTATGCTACACTTGTAAGGAACGTTGGACAAAAGGTCACAGGTGTATGGGAAAAGGACACGTCTACTACATTGAGGTAGCCCCCGATGAAGAAGAAGGTGAACTTGAGGGCGCTACTAAGGAGGATGAGCTTGGGGTGACATGGGAGGAAGGATATTTCGGGGGCATTCTTACAACACTCTTAGGATCACCAAGGTATCATTCCCTTTGTATTAGAGGAGACGTACAAGGACAAAAGGTGACAGTATTGATAGATAGTGGAGCCACCCATAATTTCATTGATGAGGGGCTAGTGGCTAAGATGGGCCTAAAGGCCGAAAGCTTTGAAGGATTCGATGTGACAATTGCAGATGGTTATTCTATTTTGTGTACCCACCGGATCCAACAGACGGAGTTGACTCTTGGAGGACACAAAATATAGGATGATTTCTACATAGTCGGCATTGGTGAGGCATATGTGGTCCTAGGAGTTCAATGGCTACATTCACGTGGGGAGTACACGACAAACTACTAGACTTTGGAATTGAAGTTCAAATCTAACGGGAAAGAGGTCATTCTTCGAGGTCTCTCCAAAGGAAGCCCTAGGGAAGTTTTAGCTAAGAAGACAGAGAAATCGGGAGGAGCAGCAGAGATCGCCAAGCATCCAAGGTCAAAGTTGCTTGAGGGCAAGCAACATTTGGGCGGGGAGGACTGTCATGTCCCCAAAATTACTTGAACGAATTTTGGAGGGAAAATACATAGTGTTTTTAAACACTAAAATCTGCATTTAATATTTAATAATAATACTTAAAAATGATATTAAAATAATAATATCTATAATATTAAATTTAAAAAATAATAATCTAAATTTAAATTATTATTTTTTTTTTAATCAAGGGGTAAACGCTTTTGACCGGAGCTATGAACCAGATACAACCATTCAACAATACCACCCCAACGGGGTTTGAACCTTGGTGGCAAGAAAAACAATGCCACCAATAAACCATCACGCCATGCCAATACCGGCAATCTAAATTTAAATTATTAATAATAATATTTAAATTTATATTTCTAAGGCCAACCTCCTTTGAGGAAGGCATTGAATCTTGAGGCCAACCTCAAAAATAGGTTGGCCTCGAGATTCAATGCCTTCCTCAAAGGAGGTTGGCCTTAGAAATATAAATTTAACTAGTTCTGTTTTTGGAGTTAGAGATGACGAATTTTGGATATGAATCCAGTCGACTAAGTGAGGGACGAAAACCCCTTATTGGTATGCATCAGGTAGGGACAGAGCCCTCTGCCTGAGAAGTTTGTCTATCACCAACATCTCCACATTACTTCCTGAAGCGATATTTCATTGTATTGCAGATTTGGTGGAAGGCTATCAATTAGAAGCGGATCATTCTTGTTCTAATCTTCCTTTGCTTCATGGGAACCCACCAACTCATGCAGGCCAACCATTGCTCTATGATCAAGAGTCACGGTATCATTGCCGGCTACCATCATCAGTCGCTCTAAGCCACATTCACACATCTGTAGCTATCATCGACATCGGATTGCTATCATTAACTTGGCCACTACTGTCGATCTGGGTCAAGCAGTGTTCACGCCATTCTTGACATCCAGTTCAGGCAACATTAAAACATATTCGCAAGCTTACAAGAGTTGGATGATCACGGGAAATCTTCAATGTCACGGCAGCAATCTGATTCATACCGGCCAATGAACTTGTGTGTGTAATCAGCGAATAAGTGAATATCTTTAATCAAATGTAATTCAGTATCAAACTTATGTCTATATCCATTCGCTGAATTAAACAATTTCCAGTTCGCTAGTTCCAGTGAGATACTTTTATTTCAGTTCATATGCTTTCGAACAGTGGCTGTATATGTTATGCTTTGACTGTTAGGATTGTTAATTGCAATATCCAGTATTTCTGATAATTTCTGGGCAAGTTAACTGTGAGACATCTGATTGCTTGATTTGTCTGGAAGTGTTTACCTTTGTTTTTCTGAGCAAGGTTATTATAGTGTGTTTGAAGAAGTATTCAAGTTTTGTTATTGGTGTCACAATACAGTGGATTGCTACATGTTTGTGAGTTAGTTTACTGTTCAAAACAGATTGATCCTAGTGTTATATGTGCTATATCAAGATCTGTGCCCGAAGCTGAATATGTTCTGGAAACTCGCTATAACTGAGATTGTTTTCTTGCCCAGTGTATTACTAATTTGTGTGTGATCAGACCCGGGTGTCTTACAGTGGTATCAGAGCTTGGCATCTTGCCAGCCTGAGTAACCTGCCATGGGGGTCAGTGAAGAATTCATCAGGGAGAGCAAGGAAGTTCAATCCAACATGAAGGACACCATGAGGGAAATGGTCCAAATCCTGAAGGGACTGAACCAACAACTGAGTGTTGGAAGAAATGGAAACAAAGGGAGCAGTTCAGGTGGCAAGAGAGGCTCAACCAACCCAAATCTAGCAACCTTTAGAACTAAATTTCAGGAAAAGGAAGGGACAAATGAAATGGCAAGACTCCATGATGAATACAATACCTTCAGCGCTGACATATGAAGAGACATGTCCTTCACAGAATATTATGATCTGAAAACAAGAAATGGACGAAGAAGAAGAATGATGATACCCGAGACAGTAACGGATATAACAGAGGTCAAATCACAAGTGGAGGACAAGAAAGAAGCTGTAATAGAGAACCAAGAAGAAGATATGAAGTTCCTAGATATCATGAAGCAAGTGCAAGAGGAACCCTATAAGCCAGTCAAAGATGAAGGCTCCTTGTTAACCTTTGATGGTTGTTTGTACCAACAAAAGATTGATGAAGGAAAGGTGGGAAAGACTCCCTTCATTGGGCATGAGGAGTTTGAGGCAGATGTGTCAAAAATTGAAAGCGATGCCCAAGGAATGTCCATCCAACTTTCAGTTTTGTAGGTAACTGAACCATGTAATGATGATTTACAATCAATAGGAGTAATGGGACCACGTGATGTTGGTTTGTAAGATATTAGTTATGGTGTTGTAAAGAATGACTCGACTAAGTTTAAATCCTATGGGGAGGAGTTGCAAGTTTGTCATGAAAACTCTGACGAGGTTGGAGGGATGTAAGAATCCAGGTGATTCTCAACCCCGAAACCCTAACTGAAGTGCTGATTTTTGAAAGTTTTGTGTGTTTTGTATTTTTTTTGAGGTTTTTGTGAATAAACAAGAAGCTGCGATTTTTAATCTAAAATTGCTTAAAAATCCAAAATAAATCTTAAGACATGAAATATGCGTTGAAAATGCTCAGAAGCTATAGGCGCATCACTTTATTGAATTTCCAGAGCATTTACAATAGCAAAAATTGAAAAATGAATGAAATATGATTTTATTTCTAAGAACCTGATTTCTCTTGCAGCCGCTTGAAAGAATGAAAGAATTTAATATCGTCAACTCCAGATCACAAATCTCCAAGCTCAGAAAGAAGAGAAACCTCCAGGAAACCAAGGCGCACCAGATCCCAATGATATCAACTGAAGACTGAAGGCGTTTTTTTCTTTTGAGTAAAAGTACGGCCCTGCAAGGACAGAACTGTACGGCCCAGCAGCAATGATGAATATGGTACGGCTTTATGGAAAATAGTGCCAGATCCCTGAGAAAAGAACTCTGTGAAGTCGCCTCAAACCATTGATGATTAATCTCTGTAAACCCTGCCTGAATCAATCAATAAGCTCAATCTGTAACCTCTGTGTGAAGTCACCAAGAAGACAATCTTCAACTGGTATTGCACAGTCTCAGTATGCCAGATTCTGAAGAGGTATCGTTCTCCAAAATCGTTCGTCTGCTGAAACCCTAGGTTTTGCAAACTTCAATGCTCAGAGCAAATAGAAGACAAATTGAATAATCAAATCATAAGAGTTCGATTTGTCTTTTCCTGTGAATATATAGTTTCCTTCAAAAATTCGACCCAATGACTCTTTAATAATCATTTAATTAAATGATCAAATTCCTCCTTTTTGACTTAGGAACAAAATAATAATTAAATGGCGTCTCATTAATGAATAATAATAATTCATTATATCAAATATCTCACTTTATTATAAAGTATAATAAATACTTTATAATACGCCCTTTTAATTAAATATTTAAATAATTAATAAAGTGACTTTAATATAAAGTCAAAAATATTAATTATTCATTAAACCATTAAATACTCCATTATTTGTCCATCTGACCGTCAAACTGATGAACTGGGTCGACTTTGAGCTAAACAGCTGAACCAGGTGCCCTGCCCAAAATAGCAGCTTCCGCCTGTCCAACTTTCTAAAAATAGAAAGTCTCTGAAAAACCACTCTGAAGGATTCTGCGAAGGCCCAACCTGAAACAACTGCAACAGTGAAGCTCCAGAACACTGGGTAATTGCCTCAATTGATCCTCTGCACACATCTGTTAGCCTACGAGGATCGAAATAATAGGCTAACCACATATCCAGCTGCGCTGACTAGGATGGGGACATCACAAGAGATGAGGGTTGTTCCCTACAGATTGGGGTATAAGAATTCCTTTATTCGTGCTTTGGGGTATTCACATGTAATGAGGCCTGCTACTGCTGGTTGTAGCTCCTCCATCCCTCATACGGGAATAGAACTATAGTCAAATTTGATCATGAGCAAGCATGAGGTATGCAGTGGTTCATATCTTGCTGAGATCTCAAAGGATATAGAAGGCTCAAGGAAGATCTGCAACATGATGGTGAGTTACTCAAATGGGGCCACACAGCCTCTAGTCCTTTTGCCTCTCTAACAATTTCTGAAAAGAGGGGAGAGAACTACAAGTTGATACACATGGACCACGTAGAAGTCGACCAAGAAACATTTGAGCTCCTTTGCTCCAAGATTGATGAGCTCATTGATGGGTTAGTTTGTGACCATGAGATGGTGACTTCTAGCTTGCACATAACAAGTTTAGGAGAATCCGACATGAACACTAAGGGACAACAGTTACATTCACCAATTTGTCACTTCACCACACTCGAGGACCCAATGGAGATACTTAACTCGAGGTTCTTGATACTAGAAAGAGGTAAGCAAAATAAGTGCCATTTGGAGATTCAAGATTTTGTAACTAAGTCTGGTATGGCATTGTGGGCATCCAACAACAAGCAGATTGGGGGGTTTATGGGAGATAAGGCACTGCACATTCCTAGCACCATAAGGATAAGACAGTTGATGTTTCTCCTAAGATGGTTAACCGATGAGCTAATTGTGAAATGGGAACTTCTTATCGAATGTTGCCAACTAGACATGATTGATGATAGGGATAAGTGTTGGTTTCAAGGTGTATGAACTGAAGGTCATGGTGAAAAGGGTTTTTAAGTTTAGACCCGCTTTTCTTCAGATGTCCAGCCACTACAACTTGCTATTTGCAGATGAACAAGTATGTTCCATCACAAGGTTGCTGATTTTGAAGGGTTCCAAAAGTGTGCAGATGATTGTGGGGGGATTTTCAATCACTGTTCAGTTATTTCAAGCTTCCAAACTGTCATTATTACTGACTATTGACTGCTGTACCTATTTTATGCTGCTGACTCTAATATTTTCAGACCGTGGGTGGTTGATTCCAGCCCCATACAGGAGCACACTGGTTAGTTTCATTAGTATAGCAGTCCTGGGTACAGAGATGAGAGGAGCCCTCATGAATATAAGGGTATGACCACAGAAGCATAACGAGATGAAATGCAATCAGAAAATCTATGCAATAGATCACCATCCAAACATGAGAAGTTTGAGCAATGCGCTATTCTATCATGACTGCAGAAGCATTTTCTAGACAGCTATGAACCTGATTTCTAGTTACAACACTATGCAGCATATTAGATGTGATGATGTGATTGGGTTGTTTGAGATCGAGTGCCACGAAAAAGAATTGCAGGTCTATCTAGGAAACCCCATGATTGTGCACCCTGATTACAGGGAGGTGGGCCAAGAAACATCCACTCCTTTGTTCCAAGTTCGGATCAGTATCTTACAGTGATGCTACCAATAGTTATATCAAAGTAGCACAGTGGAGTGGTGACTCTGAGATTGATATGGGATCCTGGTATTTTGTTTTGGACACACAGGTGTAGAAGGTAGTTGGTCTGGAATACAAGTGCGAATTGCTCGAGGTCAAGCAATTTTGGGACGGGAGGACTGTGATGTCCCCAATTTTAGGCTGGGTCGGCCAGCCTAATATTTAAAATAAATAAATAAATAAAATTATTAAATAATTTTTAGGGCCGACCTAAATATAATATTCTTAATAATAATATTAAATTTGAATAATTAATTAATTAATAACATTTAAATTTATTGTGGCCGACCTCCTTCAGGAAGGCGTGTAGTGTTTGACTGACCTCTTTCCTGGAAGGCGTGTGAATGCATATATATATCAGCTCTTTTCATTTGTTTTAGGTATCACGAATCTGGACGAAAGACGTCATGGAGATCTAAAGGGACGAAACCCCCTGCAGGTCCACATCAGGTTGGGATGAAACCCTCAGCCTGCTGTTCGTGATTCTTGTCATCCGATTACCTCTTTCTGGGCCAGTCAATTATATGCAGCTGTGATCTGAGATGGTGTTGGCCAACTAAGGGTTGCTAATTGGATTGCTGTATTTTATTTGTTTAACTTTATATGCTTGCTCAGATATGTTGGATCAGCGATTAAGGAGATTCTGTAAGCGAACAAGTGACTTTCGAATAATATATTCTACTGTTCGATTATCATTGCATTTCCAGATTTGATTTGCATTCACTGCTGTGTATTAGTATTTGATCATTTATTGCTGCAACTAGTCATATTTAATAATCTGTTCCGAGCAAGTGATTGATAGTGTTGGTCTGAGAAAGCATATTCCAGAAACTTGTAACGTTTTGTGTATCTGTTTTGAGTAAGAATATTACAGTTTGTGCATCTGATTCTGAGCCAGAACATTACACAATGTTAGCATACCATGCCTTGAGTGCTTATTTGAGTTCATACATGACTTTCACCAATTTACACACCTTGGGCCAAGAACCAATAACTTCAAATCCTTTAGGTTGAGCCATATAAACATCCTCTTATAAGTCCCTATTCAAAAAGGCACATTTCATTCATTTTGAGTTGTAAGAGAAAAAACATGTCTAATTGTATGCCACTTAGATGTAGGTGTTAAAGTCTCCTCATAATCAATCCCCTCTTGTTGCATATAGCCTTTTGCAACAAGGTTTTTTTATACTCATCAATAGAGCCTTCAAATTTGTACTTAATTTGATAGACCCATTTAGAGCCAATGGCTTTGACTCTAGGTGGACAATTAACAAGAACTTGAGTATTCTTTTTTATGATTGTATCATGCTCCTTTTGCATAGCATCTTGCTAAGTGATCTTAGAAAAAGCTTCCTCAAACGTATGGGGTTGTGTGTTAGATGCCACAAAGGCATAATCCACCTATTATTAAGTATTTCAATGCCTATTTTTTCTAGTCTGTTGAGGCTAAATAATCTTCCCTTATGATTCAATGCTTAGGGAGGATCATAGTTACAAGACTAAAACTCGGCTTAGACTTGATAAGCTAGTTTTTGACCCAGACTTGAACTTGGCCAAGACTCGACGAATTGATAAAACCATAAAATATAGAGATTTTTAAGGATTTAAACATGCACCCTTCAATAATTAAACTTTAAAGGCACAATGAACTAATCAAATAAAAGCTACTTTGATCACATACACAAGTATACATCAATCACTAGTATAAGAGCAAATTGTAATTGAAGGAGACAACATTTTAAAATATATAAATATTGTCAAGTGTTTTAGGTGTACAAAACAAGTGGATTATGATATCCATGGCATCAAAAACAAAATTCACAATATGGAGTCATGAACTATGGTAGAAAGGTGCTTATATCCCTTAGCCCAACATTGCTAGCTTTATGTAGAGTCATGGACTTGTATCTCAAACAAGTTTTGCAAATGTTGTTATAGTCATAGAAACATTACTTAGGATAGGGTTTGACTTAGCAAACTAGAAGTATAAATGTAATTCAATTACTAGGAATTTATGGGAATAGTGGAAAGAATAAACAATGTTGCTCTTCCTTCTAACATGGCCCAAAATGATTTTCCTTTTTTGTTTTATCAAAACTAGATCAAGGGTTTGGGGGCAACACACCTTGTGGTACCATTAGGTAATGTTGTTACTTGTAAACATGAACCAAAGGGATTGTTGTTGCATTTGTTTTTAATTTTAACAAAATATATATGGCTAAACAATTTATTATCCTTCTTGTTTTTAATTCACATGCAATTTGGATGAGGAAAGAGATGGAAGCAATCCTTGCAAATGGGCGTTTCTATGGAGTCACAAGTGTTTGAGGGGGGTTTGGCGGCTTGAGTTGCTATTGTTGAGGCTTGAGAGGGTTGTGGCTCTGTGTAGAGCTAGTGCAGGTTTTGGGCTTTTGTTTTCCCCTCCCTTGTTTTTTTATTTGCCTTTCATTTTCTATTTGGGTTTCAACGGTGGCAGCTAACATGGCAGCTATTGGGGTTCTAGGGGATCCCCAAATTTTGTCTTTCAAAAATGTTATGAAACGTTTTCCGCAAAGTGAAAATAAAGTGATAAAAGCATTAAAATAAGATAGAAAAACAAAGGATAATATGATTCTTTGGTTAAAATGGAGATAGAAAAAGAATATTTATGAAAACTCTTTTAAAAGAGAGGAATAATTATATTTATTAAATAATACTTAAATGCAACCTTTGTGAAAGGGTGTGATGGTTTGAAAACCAACCCTTAAGGCTTATATAAGTCATTTATGTGAGACTTGGAAAGGACATGGAGATCACTCAAGGAAGAAGAAGATGGTTTGGTGGGCTATGGACATTTGAGGAGGGGGCACACAGGGTGTGTCCAACTCGGGGTACAAAGTACACTCAGGATTGTCTTGGCCAATGCTTTGATGCATTTGCATGGTGCGTAAGCACACTTTGTGTTTTTACACATGTTCTTCGATGTGTGCCATAGCTATGAGGACCAATACCACTGAAATCTTCCTAGAGTGAGAATGAGTTTTCCAAGTGTTGTGATTTAGATAAGTACTAAACTTATTCAAAGATAATTTAATTATAAATGAGATGGAGTTGATTCAATTAACTTCTTTTATAGTGTTATATATTCTTTTGATCATTTTCATATTGTTAGATGCCAATTTATATATTAATGATAGTAATCTTAATGTGCTTAAGTATTAAGTTAGTTAACATTGATAAATAACCATTTCATACATTTGTATTTAAAATATAGATATACTTTACAATATTTAAAACTTAGATAATAACACTAATAAATCTGCTGCCATATAAAAAATAACTCTAATATATTAAATCTATCAAATTTTATACATGGGGAAAAGGAGTGTTACAAAAAATGTTCTTAATGGGGATTCAACCTCTTCTTCTACACATGTCAATGCAGTTCAATTTTTTTTGCATGCAACAAAGGAATCCAAACCGGAGCAACATGCAAGGCCTCATTAGAGACCCAATGGTTGCTTGGAATAAAAGCAAATATTGACTTGTCTTGGTGATTAATGCAGAATCTATAGTGGATGGTGTCCTCTATTTGGCTGAACATTCTTTAATCAACAAATTTATGGCTCTTCATATCTCCTTCCCTTTTTTGGAGACCTACGCCAAAAGGAATTGGAACCCAAAAGGAGACATGGAAATCATTGTAGTTGCGAATGGATGCTTCTTCGTAGTTTAATCTCAAATGGTGGATCACAACTCAATATTTGAAGGAGGCCCCTATTTTCATAATCAAGCAAGATTATTTATCAAACCCTGGCATGTAGGGTTTGATCCTATGAAAGAACTATTATCCAAGATCCTTGTTTGGATTCGCTTTCTTGGGCTTCCGATGGAGTTTTGGAGACGTGGCATTTTGCAATCCATAGCAGCTATCATTGGGAAACCTTTGGGTCCTTCTTGCCAAACAATGGACATAAAGATCACAACCTTTGCTTGGCTATGCATAGAAATTAATTTGAACAATCCACTTCTAGAATCTTTGGAAATTAGGGTGGATGGTTTGAATTGGATCTAGCAAGTTGATTATGAAGCGCTCCCCTTTCATTGCTGTGCATGTCTCGAGTATGGACACTTACAGAAAAATTGTTCAAAAATTGGGGCCCAAAATTCCTTAGCCACCTCTTGAGACAATGGCAACCAACATGAAAGAAAAAGGAAAGATCCCAATCCAAGTTGATGAGTTGGATGCAAATGGATTTACCCCTGCGAAATGTCATTCAAAAAGGAAGTTTTTTAATTGTTAACATAAGGATGCTTCTAAAGGAATTTACAACAATAGATTTGATGTTCTTGATAGCTGTGAGAACATGGTTACAATGGAGCATGTCAATGTTTTGATCGGTCAAGATATGCATGAACCAAACTTAGGTAATGTTTCAAATCTTGTAGATTTAATTCCTTCTCTAGAAATGCAAATGCCAAGGATGGAAGGAAATACTTCTATTTCTAGCCACATTGAAAAAGATGTTGGTCAATAGGAATTTTTGGAAACATATGTAGCAGGGGTAGAATCTACTTAGATTCTATGCATTGAATTTGATGCAAATGGATTCAATGACATTAGATTCTATGCATGACCTAGGGACAAAAGATGAAGGGAAAAAGAAAGCACCCCTCCTGTTAGGTCTTCAATAAAAAAACATTAAGAAAAGGGGTACTGATAAGGGTTCAAAGGCAAGAAGGAAGAAGGATCAGGAAAAGGTTAAGCTGATAGGAGAGATGTTGGTAGAATTGGGTGTCATTAAAACAATTGACACTCATTTCTCTAATCCCCTGAAATGATCGTGTTATCTTGGAATGCTTGGGGTTTGAGTAGCATCCTACGACGAAAAGTTGCTTGTGACCTTATTCTTGATCATAGGTCGGATGTTGTTTTCATTCAAGAAACAATTTTTTCTATGGAAGATATGGTAGGTATTTCCTCTAGGATTTGGAAAGGTGGTCAATATCTATGTATTGGGGCTCTAGGTAATGCTAGAGGAGTGGCTTGTTTCAGGGACCCTTGGAACATTACCCCTTTAGGGTTTCTTAGGGAGCCAAAATTCAATTTCGATGGTGGCTTCTTGTTTTGATTCTATCGAAATTATCTTAATCACAAATGTGTATGCGCCTTCAAATTTCCTAGGTAAGGTCTTGCTTTGGTCCCATATTAGATTTATTCGTTCTTTAGCTTCTTCCTTACCTTGGATCTAAGAAAGAGGTTTTAATGCAATAACAAATTTGAATGAGAAAAAAGGAGGCATTGAATGTCTAGGCCCATCTTGTACTCTATTGAGAAAGAATATTTCTTTTCTTAATTTGGTGGATGTGGTGTTGAGAAATGGAACCTTCACTTGGATTAATAGAAGATATGGAAATGATTCAATTTCATAAAGACTTGACAGATTTCTAGTCTCCAACCATTGGATTGGTAATAGGTAGGCTTCATTTTCAAAAAAATTGAGTTGGAAGGGATTTGATCATTGACTAATCAAATTCTCTTACTCAGTATTTTCGCTCCCAATGCACCCTCCTTTCGAGTTCCAACTCATGTGGCTTCAGGACTTAGATTTGTTCAAGCTCATGGAATGTTGGTGGTTTGAAGGGAAGTTGACTTTTGGAATGGCTATGCGTTCCTTTTTTAAGAGGCTCCAATTTATGACATGCAAGCTATAAAGAAGTGGAATAAATCTATTTTTGGAAATGTTTTTCAAACAAAATTTCTTCTCCAAAAGTGATTGGAAAGAGTTACCTTCCAGATTAAGGAGGAGGGTGAGGATCTTTTAAAGGAGTATACTTGTTCCAAGGAGCTTGCAAAATGGGAGCTTCGGGAAGAAATTTTTTGGAAATAGAAATCTAGGATAGAATGGCTTCAAGAAGGTGACAAGATTACTTATTTTTTCCATAATTTTGTGAAAGAGTGGAGAAGCGGTAATGTTATTGCTTCCCAAATATATTTAATATATTAGAGTTATTGCTTCCCAAATTTGATAGATTTATTTTTTCCATAATTTTGAAAATGTTTTGACCCACCTATATTGATCTTATAAAGAGTGGAAGAGTTGGAAAATGTTGTGTCCCAAATGAAGAAAGGTAAGGCTCTTGGACTTGATGGTTTCCCTATAGAGTTCTTCCAAGTCTTTTGGAATATTTTGGAGTTCGACTTATTAGAGGTGGTTAGAGAATCGTAGAAAAATAAGTAGATGCTCAAACAATCAACTTTACTTTTCTAGCCCTAATCCCTAAGGAGGGAGCCTCTTTGTTGGATTTCTTAAAATTATTGCAAAAAGATTAAATAAGTGTCTAGTCTCACTAATTTCTCTTGAGCAAGGGGGAATTGTGAAAGGACATTAGATTTTACATGGTATTGTTGTAGTTGTCGAAGCCATTCATTATATGTCCTCTTCTAAGGAAAGGTGTAATGTCCCCATTTTGGCATTCAGAGTTCGTAAGGATTAGCCTATCATTTGACCCTCGGAGGTCGACAAATGTGATGAGAGGGTCTTCCTTGGCAGTTATCCAGAGTTTCAGGACCTTACTCCTCCAATTGATTCAGGTTTGGGCCTTTGCAGGGACTCACAGAGTGATATTCGTGCACTTACTATTTATAGTAAGTCAGGCCGACAGGGGGTTACTATTTTTGGCAGGGCACCTGGCTCAGTTGGCAATCTCAGTTTCGACCCAGTTTGACAGTTTGATTAGCAAACGGTGAATAAGGGAGCATTTAATAATAATTAAATAATTATTATTATGACTTTATATTATAAAGTCACTTTAAGTGAAAAATTAAAGTTATTAATTATTTAATGGCAAATTATAAAGTATTATTAATACTTTATAATAAGATGACAATTAATATTAAATGAGTATTTTAATACTTATTTAATTTGGACGCCATTTATTAATTATTGAGCCTAAGTTGAAAAGGGCGAATTAAATAATATTAAATGCATTTTAAGTTGATTTTTTGAAAAGGGTCGAACCCTTGAGGGAAAAGATATATATTTCTCTTCAAGACAAATCGAACTCATTATTGATGATTATTTGAATTTGTCTTTTCTCTCTGAGAACTTCTGGAGTTGGAGAAACAAGGGTTTCTGCAGATTTCAGTCATTCCAGGCTTTGGAGAACGATACCTCTTCTTAGTCTAGCTTTCTGAAGTTGTGAAAGATCAGCTTAAGATTGCTCATCTAGTTGGCTTCATACAGAAGTCGAATTTGTGCTTATTGGAGGAGAATCATCAAGGGTTTGAAGAGCAGATTTTAGTTTGTTGAAATAACCACCATTGGAGAAGAAAAATCAGAAGTTATTGATCTGCTGCTACAGTGACGTGTGAACAGTACCCGCGCTACAGTGACGCGTGAACAGTACCCGTGCTACAGTAAAAACGCTACATGATTCGCTACAGTGATGTGCTTGGTTGGTGTTGCTTCATCGACATTTTGAGAGGGTTTCTCTTGCTGTGATCATTTCCAGAATTTGCCAGTATGCTGATATGAAGTCTGTTGTAGCTGATCAGAGGGTTTCAAGGCACGTTTACCTGTGAGTTTATAAATTGTAACTCCTAGATTTTCTGGGTATTGTTGTTTTAGATAATAGGGGTTATTTTATGAACTGGGTTGTCAATACATTATGAAAATAATGAGTATTTAAGCTGGTATAAAAATCTGGAATTTTCAGCTGTGTATTTCCATTGCAATTTCAGTTTTGAGTAAAAAAATTATTATTGCAACATCTCCTATTTTGCGGCATTATATTGTTGTATCAAACCATTGGCAATATATGATCAAAACACAAAGAAAAGCACAAACCCATCAAACACAAGACAAAAAACTTTATTATTCAGCATAGTTGGGGTTGAGAGACACCTGGTCTCTTACAGTGGTATCAGAGCCAAGATCCTGCCATCCTGTTGGGAGAACAAAAGAAATTTGAGTTGCTATAATGGAATTCAGTGGATGTTCCGAACAGTTCATAAGGGAATGTGAACATGATGCTTCCATATTCCACACAGAATATCAGAGTATGTCAGATGAGTTCAGGAATGATGTTTCTTTTGACGGCTACTTGAATTGTGTGTTGGTTTTGAAACCTGGAAAAAGGGGTGTGGTCAATTACATTAGAAGAACAATGAAAGAAAAAGCAGAACATTCTATTGATGAAGGGATCGAGAAAGAAGTAGAAGTGCTTGTTTGTGGTTTGCAGCCCACAAATATGGAAGTGGGTGAAGATACTGTCACATCGAAAGCTTCTACCTCGCCAGTTGAGCTTGAGGTGACTATGGACTCATTGCAAAGCGCCCAGTTGGCCCTTCAGGAGTCACAGTCACGGTTGGACGCGCTTACCAGGGAGTTGAGTTCGGCACAATCTCCACCAGCTGCAGATACATTACAGTTACATATAGTGGGAGTCGATGAGGATCATATATCCACGGGTTGTAAAGAGGATGTGTTAACATCCATGCCAGATACAGGGGTAGTTGACTCAGTTGGGATGAGTACCTGGATTGAGAGCAGCAAAGGACCATATGTTACTTCAGGTTTTCCTGTGGTCAGTACGATGACAAATGATGCAGGTTTGATAGTTGATAGCTCTTGTGTGGCTGTGGTGGATTCTCCTGAGAATTGTGTGTTAGTACACAACGTTACTCCATCATCTTCACAAGGGATTCACAAAGTGTCATCTGGTTGGGAGTATGGCTCTCATATAGATTTGTTTCCCTCTCTTGGAAGCAAATCTGTCACTTCATCCCATGCAGCTGATTTTGGATTCCAGCTTGTTTTTCAAAGTCAGAGGGATCAACTGCTTGATTCAAGTGTTGTTAGTGATGAGCCATTGACAGAAGTTGGAGCATTTTACCGTGACTACATAGTGAGAAGTGCTCATCACTTTTCTTTTGATCCACACACAGAGGACTTGATGATGCATCGATGTGGATTGGCTCCAGGATTATACCATCCTTTGTGGGATGGGTATTCACCATCTACAGAAGATGGGATTAGCGGCTGCAAGTGCCCGACTCAGCTATTTGTGGGGGATTACTTGCAAGGACAGCTGTTAGTTATACATCATGCCGATATGTATCCAACAGGGTTTGCTACTTCTATGTCACAAAATTTTCTTATGGGTACATGGTTACAGGATGACTATGGTCTCAGTTGGCATGATGATTTGGTTAGTTATCACATCTATGGGAGTTTACTGGGAGCTGTAGAGAGATATTGTGTTAGAGACGCTCCCAAATATTTTAATCTCTATATGGCGAATGGATGTGGGGTTCGGTTGTTTTGGGATCCTGGTGGCGACAGGTTTGGTATAGTGTATTGGATGGGTCCCATTGGTTTGCTTCACCACTTCTGGCACGGTGAAGTTGAGATCAGAGTAGCGCAGAGGAAGTCAGAGGGTATTAGGCATGGCAGACTTCCATTCCGGGTTTGGGATCCAGGGATATTTTGTGTAACTATGTTTATGTTGGTGCTACAGGAGTCAGTTAGAGGTGTGGGACATTTCACAGTTCTTCTTTTCGGCCTTTCGAGGATTGGAGTTTCTTTGCAGTGGAGATTGCTTGGGGACAAGCAATTTCAAGGAGGGCGGATTGTAATGTCCCCATTTTGCGAGCATCAGAGTTCGTAAGGATTAGCCTATCATTTGACCCTCGTAGGCTGACAAATGTGATGAGAGGGTCTTCCTTGGCAGTTATCCAGAGTTTCAGGACCTTACTCCTCCAATTGATTCAGGTTTGGGCCTTTGCAGGGACTCACAGAGTGATATTCAGGCACTTACTATTTATAGTAAGTCAGGCCGACAGGGGGTTACTATTTTTGGCAGGGCACCTGGCTCAGTTGGCAATCTCAGTTTCGACCCAGTTTGACAGTTTGATTAGCAAACGGTGAATAAGGGAGCATTTAATAATAATTAAATAATTATTATTATGACTTTATATTATAAAGTCACTTTAAGTGAAAAATTAAAGTTATTAATTATTTAATGGCAAATTATAAAGTATTATTAATACTTTATAATAAGATGACAATTAATATTAAATGAGTATTTTAATACTTATTTAATTTGGACGCCATTTATTAATTATTGAGCCTAAGTTGAAAAGGGCGAATTAAATAATATTAAATGCATTTTAAGTTGATTTTTTGAAAAGGGTCGAACCTTTGAGGGAAAAGATATATATTTCTCTTCAAGACAAATCGAACTCATTATTGATGATTATTTGAATTTGTCTTTTCTCTCTGAGAACTTCTGGAGTTGGAGAAACAAGGGTTTCTGCAGATTTCAGTCATTCCAGGCTTTGGAGAACGATACCTCTTCTTAGTCTAGCTTTCTGAAGTTGTGAAAGATCAGCTTAAGATTGCTCATCTAGTTGGCTTCATACAGAAGTCGAATTTGTGCTTATTGGAGGAGAATCATCAAGGGTTTGAAGAGCAGATTTTAGTTTGTTGAAATAACCACCATTGGAGAAGAAAAATCAGAAGTTATTGATCTGCTGCTACAGTGACGTGTGAACAGTACCCGCGCTACAGTGACGCGTGAACAGTACCCGTGCTACAGTAAAAACGCTACAGTGATTGCTACAGTGATGTGCTTGGTTGGTGTTGCTTCATCGACATTTTGAGAGGGTTTCTCTTGCTGTGATCATTTCCAGAATTTGCCAGTATGCTGATATGAAGTCTGTTGTAGCTGATCAGAGGGTTTCAAGGCACGTTGACCTGTGAGTTTATAAATTGTAACTCCTAGATTTTCTGGGTATTGTTGTTTTAGATAATAGGGGTTATTTTATGAACTGGGTTGTCAATACATTATGAAAATAATGAGTATTTAAGCTGGTATAAAAATCTGGAATTTTCAGCTGTGTATTTCCATTGCAATTTCAGTTTTGAGTAAAAAAATTATTATTGCAACATCTCCTATTTTGCGGCATTATATTGTTGTATCAAACCATTGGCAATATATGATCAAAACACAAAGAAAAGCACAAACCCATCAAACACAAGACAAAAAACTTTATTATTCAGCATAGTTGGGGTTGAGAGACACCTGGTCTCTTACTGATGAAATTATGGAAACAAGTTAGTTACCGTTGCAAAGAAACTGGTAGTGGTGGCACCCATCTTAGTTAGGGGCATCCTAAGGACCAGTACTCCCATACAGAAGACCGGACCAACGTGTTGGGCAAGCCAAGCTCGGACGGACCGATCACCTTAGATAGGGGCTGCATGAGGACATCACAACCCACCACACTCCCATGAGTCTCGACCTCGAGACCTCGTCGATACCAGTTAGTTACGTTACACCAAAAGCCGATTTGGTAGTGAGCAGCACCCTCATAGCGTTAAAGGGGCATCCCGGATGGGTACTCCCGCCGAAGACCGGACCGCGTGGGTAGACAAAACCCTTCGAATGAGACCCTCGTCTACACCTTAGATAGGAACTGCATGGGACATCACAAAGGGCCATGTTCATTGAGCTAGACATGACCAAGGCGGACGACAAAGTTAGCTGGTCTTTTCTTCACAATATTTTATTTGCTTTAGGGTTTTGCTTAGATTGATAGATTGGGTTATGAGTTGTGTGACCTCAACCTCCTTTCTGTTCTAATTAATGGCATTCCTTTAGCTCTTTTTTCTGCATCTAGAGGCCTTAGACAAGGAGATAGTTTAAATTTAATGGTAGAAGGCTTAGGCAGACTGATGAAGCATCATAAAAGGAGAGGGCTTATTCATGGTTGGTCATGAGCTCAAAATCTTGGCTTGCAAACACATTTGCAATTTGTCGACAATACTACCTTGATGGGGATGGCTAAAATTGATGAGCCAGTCAACTTTATGAGAGTTTGGGACATCTACTTATCTGCTTCCGACCAACAAATTAATGAAGATAAATCAAGTATTTTCTTCTTCAATATGCTAGAGGCTATTCAACATAGAATTGCGGATATTCTTCACTTCCAGATTGGGAGCCTACCTGTGGATTATTTGGGTATTCCCCTCTTTGTTGGTAATTTTAGAAGAGAACATTGGAAGAAGAATTTGGATCGCTTGAGAGTGAGCCATTGGACCTTCTAATGGCCATAGAGTGATTATGTTGAAATCTGATTTGCTTTTCTTTGCCTATCTATAGATTTTTGATTTTAGCTACTCCCAATAGTTTTCTCAAAGAGCTCTTTCTAGCAAATTTCTTTGGGCAAGAAATCTAGATTCTTAGAAATGAAGTCTTGCAAGTTGAGACCTAGTTTGTAGATCCAATAGAGCGGGAGGCCTTGGTCTTCATTAGTTTGAGCTAAATTGCCAAGCCTTAGCAGCCAAATTATTTTGAAGATGGTGTAAGCATCTAAAGGAGCCTTGGGCTAGGGTTTCCAATTACAAGTATTTGGGAGGGTGATGGATGAAGGTATCCCATGGATGGATTTGAGTGGGAAAGGTTCAATGATTTGGAACACTATTAAAAAGGGATCTTCACTTATTAAGCAAAGTTTGTTTTGAATCATTAATAAAGGTAATAATGCTTTATTTTGGGATGATTCTTGGGACAATCATCCTCCCATTCTCTCTTCTTTTCCTCAATTTCAGCCTCTTCATGACATTTATATAGAGGTTGGATGGTCCAAGGTAGTTGACTTTAAGTACAATTACTCTTTGAGGAAGTCCTTTATCCATGGTTGGAAGGAAATTGAAAGCTGGCCTAAAGGAGTTTTTTTAGAGGATAGGGATACCCTCGCTTCCATTTTGCCTACTAGACCATGTAGCTTTTTGGAGGATCTTGATATTCTTGCATGGGATTACAATCCCAAAGGTGAATATTCAGTTACGCTCGGCTATCATTCTTTAGAGTTGCAAAAAGAAAGGTATGTTGAGTTCCTTGGGTGGAAAAGAACTTGGAACAACTTTGGTTGGCCTAAATGTAATTTTTTTCTGTGGTTGCTGAGTTAGAATAAGTGCCTCACTTGGGAATATATCCGAAGGAGAGGGTTTCATGGGCCTTCCATTTGTGTTCTTTGTGGCATTAATGAAGAATGTACAAACCACCTTTTCTTCCTGTGCCCTTCTCTATGGAATTATGGAATCTTTGGTGGCAACTCTAGCATAGATTTGCTATTCATTTGACTTCTTTGACCAAGTTCTGGAATAGTTTGGGTTGACTTCTTGCTTCAACTTCTTTCTTTTTGTCAGCTTGGGATATTGGCCCCTCCTTTATTCTTTGGCAAATATGCTTGGAAATAAATTGTCGTATTTTCCAAGATTTGTGAAGTGAAGTTGTCCAAGTTTGGCATAAAATCAAGGGTATGCTCAAGGAGACCATTGAGGTTAAATTCTATGATGAAGGCCCTCTTACCTTTTCTGATCTGCACATTGCTAATCTTTTGGAGTTATCCTTTCGTTCTACCTCACATGCCATGCTTGGCTCTAGAGTTAAGAAATGTAGAAAGGTGAACCATTTGGGTAAGTGGTCTCCTGTTTGTGATTTCTTGAAGATCAATATAGGTGGGTCATCAAGGGGTAACTTGGGTTCAGCGGGGCTTGGTGGTATTGGCTGTGACAATGCTAGCTTGGTTTAGTTTTTCTTTTCTTCTTACATGGGTACTCATTCTAACAATGGGATGGAAGCTTGGGCTATTCTTTTTGCTCTTGAAAGAGCTTGTGCAATAGGTTGGAAAAAGATCATATGTGAGACTGACTCTTTGATTCTAGTCTCTCTTCTAAATAGTAGAAATTTTCAAGAATCCTTTTGAAGGTTAGCCTTGATAGCTAAGTAGATTCTTTGTTTGGCTAACAAATTTGAGCCTATATCCTTTGTTCATATTCCTAGGGAACGAAAGAGAGTTGCTGATTGTTTAGCTAAATGGGCCTTGGAAGGAGTGAGAGATTGGAATGTGGAAAATTGGAGAGATTTGGATAAGGATAAATCTCAATTGCTTCTTTAGATTCTCTTTGAGGACTAGAAAAATTGACTTAAGCATGCTAAGGTTGGTGATGCTGAGGTTTGAGTGGAGTTGTGGCTCTTTTTTTGTATTTTGGTAGATGGTTCTATAGGGATCCCTTGTGGATTCTTCTTCTGTTGTTTATTGTGGTGGCTATGGCCATTTGGAAATTTTTTTGATGCACCTATATTTAAATCTTTCTTAACTTAATT
The DNA here is from genome assembly GCA_007258455.2 of Sequoia sempervirens. Lineage (NCBI taxonomy): Eukaryota > Viridiplantae > Streptophyta > Pinopsida > Cupressales > Cupressaceae > Sequoia > Sequoia sempervirens. The sequence goes on along the minus strand of VDFB02271358.1, from coordinate 1,258,583,247 downwards.
TTTATTTTTGCCCCACACCCCCCTGCAAAAAATAAAATTCTAGGCTATTTTAGGAAATCAAATGAGTAAGTTTTAAAATGAGTTGATTATAGATTCATTTAAAACATCTTATGTTTAGTAAATATGAGAATTTAGAACAATAGTTTTAGATTTAATAATAAGATTCGGAAAATAGAGTTGTGAGGATTGCTTTAGGATTTATTAATAAGACAGTTTGGGAAAATATAGAATTTCTTGTTAATTCAAATAACTTTATTTTTGATGTTGATAAAAAATGTTTTTGTTGGAATTTGGGTTTTTTGGAAAGGCCATTTTATTATTTATATATTTTGAATTCATTGGGATGTTAGTGTGAGAATGGAGACATTTGTGCAATTGTGCAAGCATCCAAAAGATTGCATAAAGTGATGGAATATCAAAAGTGACAAACTCACAAAAAGACATTAAATTGCAAGCAAATCAACATAGAAATGCTAGATTGGCACTTGAATTTGGGAGAAGGTTGGGAGAGAGGGCTAACTAGGTCCTAGAATTAGGCTATGGGGACAAACTTCAAAATATGTGCAATCCGTCAAGTCAAAATTGCAGTGTATGCATTTTTTGACATTATAGATATAGTACTAATAACTTGCTGAGAAATGGCTTTAGAACCTTGTTCATCAATCTCATAAATGTGCTTGGTGCATTCTTTAGCCCAAATGGCATCATTAAACATTCTTGATAGCTTTCCTTCATTTTGAAGGTGGTTTTCCAATCATCTCCGTCCAAGATCCTAATTTGATGGTATTTGCTCTTGAAGTCAACTTGGAGAAGTATCATACTCCATTTAAGCAATCCATTAGGTCATCCATGGTTAGCAGTGGAAACCTATATTTGATGGTGATCTTTTTGACTACGCAAGAAATTATACACATCCCTCCATTCACCATCCTCCTTCGATGCAAGTATTGTAGGCATTGTGTAAGTACTTGTGCTTTCCCTTATCAAACTTTATTCTAGTAGTTCTTCAACTTATTTGCTCAAATCAACTTTGCACTTATTTTAGAGCTTGTCCAACATTTGAAGCAAGTCACATCGAGGCCTTTGCTTCGGAATCACCTTTGTTGGAGATCAGCTCGCACTTTGAGTTGTGCATGGTGCCATTTGTCTTTGTGCTATCCTTGAGCACATAGTTTTTCCTTCTATTGCTTTGTTTCCCTTTTTGTCCTTGCCCTTGCCCTTGCCATTGCCCTTGCCATTGATGTGTGCATTATGTTATCTATAGGACAATTTTGCTTCAGCTTTAAGCACTAGTTGTTAGGTCTCTTCTAAAGAATGGATTATCAACAAACACATCTCATCTTGAATGGAGATGCATAAATCATTCACATATCTAGACACCTTCTCCTTGTTGCCTTCTAGATGACTAGTGCGAATGCATAGCTTGTAGAACTTTGTGTACATTCACAAACACCTCCTTTTAGTGTAAGTTTTGAAGCTTCTTGATCAGATTCAATGCATAATTGGTCAGCTTAAATTTCCCCTTGAGTTTAGTCACCATGTGATCCCATTGTGAGATCTCGCATTTCTCCCTCCACATGCGATTTATTTGGATTGAGTACCCATTGCAAGGCAGAAACTTCGTGGTGACATATTTGACTATCTTCTGTTAATTGATTGCTTTGAGTGTGAAGTATTTCTCTAGCTCATTGATCTAGTTGACCGATTCTTTTGCATTTAAGCTTCGGGAGATCAAACTGTGGCTTGCTCTTGGCCTTCATTGAGGTGATTGCAAATATTTCCTCTACTCAGATGTTCTCCTCTACATCATTGGAATCCACAACACCATCTTGTGTATCATGAACTTCCCTCTCATTATCATTGATATCTTCCATCATCATCAGACCTCTTCTCTATGTGGTTCCTATGACATTGAGCTGAACTTTAATGTCTCTAAATGTATTAGCTAGATTTGCAATGTGGGCTGCTTGATTGTTTCTTGCACCTCCTCTTCCAAGTTTGTTAGCCATCTTCATTAGTTCACCTACAATGCAACAACACTTGCAGAAATGCTTAGGTTAATGAAAATTCTTGTGAGCTCACCTTTAGGACTCAATGCTCGCTTTGATACTTGATCGATGCGATTGTTGAAGGTGGGTTGAATGAACTAGTGAATGGATGCATGGAGCACAAAAACAGAAGCTAAAACTAGGAAGAACAATGGACATCAAACAAGAAAATGAAACTTAAATTGTAAAGAGTGAAAGAATTACAAATGGGCCACCAATATGTGAAACTTAACAACACTATGTGTGTCAACCACTTATATATATATATATATGTTTAAGCTCTACCCAAAACCTAGTCTATCTTGAACAAGTGTTCAACTCAATCAAACTCTTTTTGCTTCTTCTCCAAAGGTTGAACCCCAACAAATGATAAGGCATCCTAGTAAATAGTGCCAAACACCAAATCTGATCTGTGCTGACACAAGGAACTGATGCAAGTCATCACCATAATTGGGTGCCCAAGAGAGAATCTAATCAACAATGGTGATGTCTGCAAATAGAACAATCAGCCATTCCTTAATAAGTTTGAATTTGACATCCTTTTGACCTTTCAGAACTGATAAGCCATCAAAAGTTCTAGTCGATGCCATATGATAGAAATGTTTTAATGATGACCAACTGATTTGACACTCTTAACATCTGCTGACTTTTCCAAGGCACGCGCATAAGACAAGATTTGGGATATTAGAGCTAGAGTAGGCAGGTGCCATGCTCTGCAAGGAAAACTTGTGCGGGAGCTGAAATGTGCTCTGACAAACATGCGACAAACCCCAAGGCTTGCACAAGACCAACAAACTGCTTTAATAAAACGTAGGATGCACGGGATAAATAGTAACACCCAAGCAAACCAAACAACACATGCCTTGCATGCAAACAAACTACCACAACACAAGGTACATACACAAGTTAGGGTTGTGCATGGGGAAACCACAACACACACAATAGATATTTTTGTGGGATGCAAGATTGTGCCAACCCAAGGATGCTCCTGCATCATTTAATTATGAATAAACATTAGATTGGAAAGTCAAAAGGTATCTACCATATCCTGTAGAAACCACGAGAAGTTTGCAAGTCTGATTTGAATTGATCAGCTGCTTTTGCCTCAATCTTGTTTATCTAAGTTTCAAACCAATCTTGTAAAATCTGCTGCTGCATATAATTTAGTAAGTAGTTCATCGATACAGGAAAGGAGTTGTATACTTTTAAAGCTCTCTTATTTGGTTCTTTGTTATCAATGCATATTTGGAAAGAATAATCATTCTTGTTAATATTATTGAAAATGCAAAAGATCTTATACTGGGTATTATAGGTATTAGGAACCATATGCAATATTTCTCAAATTATTTTCTCTCTTGTCAGTTTTCATTTAACTCAGGAAACATCTCCCAAGAAATGGTGACTGCTTTAAATGCTAGATCAACTTGCAATCCTGAGTTTTTCTACAAATTCATTAATCACTATATTATTGCTTCACTGACCTGATTTATTTTCAATAACTTTATAAGATCAAATGAGATTGAAAATGTGTTCAGTTGACTGGTAAATCTGCCCCGATTGTAAGAACCCTATCAAAATTTCTGTTTATAGTCTTGCAATTTTTTGCTGATCCTGAATTGCAGGTATTTTGTCAAACACTTTGCAGTCTCCTTAATATGGGAGATTTTTGATCGCCATCACTTGGGAATAGCAATAACCAGACTCTTAAAGTATAAAGCAGACATAAATTCATACACAGAATTCGTATATTGGATTAAAGTAATTTTGTCTCCTTAATATGGGAGATTTTTGATCGCCATCACTTGGGAATAGCAATAACCAGATTCTTAAAGTATAAAGCAGACATAAATTCATACACAGAATTCATATATTGGATTAAAGTAATTTTGTCATACAGTAGTTATACATTCTATATAGCTGGAATTGATAGGAATTTAAATATTACAGCTTGCTGTTCCAATAACAAAGTGCAGAGATATGAAATATGTTAAACTCTAACCTCAGAGAGATTCTTGACAAGTCAAAACAGTCCCAGAAGTTATCGATTGAATAACAGCAACATGAATCGCCTAGTGTGAAGGCCTGGAAGTCTTAACAATCTGCTCACGTCTTCCTCAGTTCTGCCTGCAGCATTTCATACTGCTGCGCCTACTCTCCATATGGCCCAAAATGGCCCCATGTCCCACATAAAATCTGCAGCGATCTCTTGTTGGGTGTCAATCTTCCCACAGCATTTTCCACATCACCTTGTTTTTTCAAACTATGGTGCGACCCCTCTTTGTTATTACTATAGTGAGTGGCATTGAGTTTTTACAAGGTTTCAAAATCCTTACAGGCAGGTCGACTTCCTACAGCTGGGTGTCCTTTGTTTACAGATGATGCCATGTCCCACAGGCGCAAACAAATTCAGTGCTCTCTCCTGTTTATGCTGTGGTTGGGTGAAAGGAAGCTATGTCCCTTCAAGAAAGTCTTCACAAATCCATGATTGAAGGCTCTCTCACAAATGGTGGCTAGCTACTCCTTTGGATACCATAAAACCAATCGCCCAAATACTGGAAATTACATAAACCTCTGCAAATTTATTTTTGGTAGCAAAACTTCAATATTTTTGTCCCTGCAAACCTTCGATACCTGGAAAGATAATTCCTTTCAAAACAATTTCTCACCTTTCAAACATATAGCACAATTGTGAACCCTGTATGGATTCAACACAATTGACTGGGTAGATTTCTTTCATTTGCGAAGCCAATTTACCCTTAGGGATTTCATCCTAGGGTTTAGAGTTGGACATGCAATCCAAACTTCACATTAAGAAAATATAAATTGATTCTAATTTTTAATTAACTTTGGCCCTTGAAAGTCACTTTAATGTACAAGGTCATATTTTAAATGTAATAATTAATTAATCCAAATTGTTCGAAAAATAGCAGAATTAGACAATTTAAATTTAATTAAACTAAAATATTCCCTCTTCAAACCCCGAAATTAGCCTATAGGAATGAAATAGGCTAGGGGGTCCATCCCGAATACATATGTTGAAGAAGGGGACATTACATTGTCTATGATCAACTAATATGAAACAAAGAAGCATAAATTGCAAATTGGGCATTATTTTCAACTTGGACCCTTTTCATTGGACATCTCAGATGATGCCTATAAACAATGGTGTAGACCATAGAGGAGTCCTCCTATGTTAAGACTCACAATGTTAATACAAGGTTCCTCAAGAGTTGAAATATCCCAACTAGGATTTGCCCTAAAAATCTGATTTGCAAACTCAGAATTCTGCCCTAATTTTCTGCTCAAAACCCTAGGTTCTCATAAGTCATAAGAATTTCAACAAGCATGAACAGCGAACAAATATGCTTCCAAATACTTCAACAAATAAGCAAATATATCTATCTTATCAATCACGAACATAACCAGCAATGAACAGCAATAGAATGATCATCAAAACATGATATAAGTCCAATTTCCAAATTGTCCAAACTGCTGCTAGAAATCAGAATTATTGTCCATGCAATTACATCACAAAAATAGGGTCAAACATGTCCAGAATTATTCCAGAAGTTTGCTGCTACAAATCAGTCCTAAACACACAACAAATTTGATAGAAAAAGATGCTCCATATGAACCCTAGCTGGGCGAACTACTCCAGCTATGATGAGATGCCAAAATGTATGCAAACTATGGATGAAAATGTCTCCCAAACCCTACCAAATGATGCGCTGGCCTGCTGGTCTGAAGATGAGGGTTTGAAACCCTTGTTAAGCTCACAAATGATCTCCAAATGCCAAATCGCCCCTCCAAAACCTAGGCACTCTTCCTCCAAATGGTGTGCTCCACTCTAGGGTGAAACCCTAGGGCAAAACAATGTAAAATCTGCCTCCAAAATGTTGCCAATCTGATCTACAAATCTGAATGTCACTTTCCAGCCCATAATCCTTCATAAATTGCCATTGAAGCACAAGTAGACCTCCATCATGAAGTCCTCCCAAGATGAGCTAGGTTTTCGTCCAACTACCCACAATTCACAAGGGTTTTCGCCCTTGGAATAGTTGCAACAAGTTGCTGAAACAAACTGAAGATAATATGCATGATAATGAAATGTCTCCACAATGAACTTGTATTTATAGAAAACTCACCTTACCCCTCCAATTTGGCCGACCCAATTTGGGCACCCAATTCCCCTTTTTAAATTTGAATTTATTTCTTTTTTTTTTTAATTTTCCAAATGGGGCGCAATTTTCCATAAATTGAAATGTTATTTTTTTATTGTTTTTTCCCTCCTTTTATCTCCCAAAAGGGGTCACCCAGCCTCATAGAAAAATAAAAAAATAATTTAGTGCCATCAAAATTAATGATAAATCATAGGAAAATATTCCCCAAGCCTGCCAAACCAAATAAGAATAATTGAGCTATAAAGAATTATTTTTTCTAATTATGCAAGGCTCAAACCACAAATTCGGGGACATTACAAGAGGGCTTCACAGTCTGACAAAACCTTGATAATAACAGACGCAGTAATAGCTTAGAAAGATTCAGTGTAGATCCTAAAAATAAAATGTCTCCTTTTTGCTAAGTCTCTACTCCCTTATCTTACAGTTGCAGGCAATTAATTATGGTTGAGTACAAAACCAGTTGGGGTGTGGTGATGTTCAGAAACACTCAAAACATATCCAATTATTTTCATAGATCACAAGAGTCCTAAGATGGTTTATATTGCCCTCAGACATAAAGGGACAAAATGCAGTGACTCCAATTCAGGAGAAACAAAAGCTTTCAGCTATCAGAGAAGACTGCCAATTGGATACATGGTGAGGTCAGGAACACATTGTTGCAATCCTAAGAATCGTATCTTGCAACAGAAGTAAATAAAGGATGTAAGGCATTCCTTACAACTTGTCTTATAGGAATGCCACTTCTTTCACACAAGTTTACTGTACCCTTTCCTGAAGATAATCTATAAATGTTTATGTTTAACTAAGTGGAAACAGAAACCCCCAACTTTGTTTCATTTGTCTCGTAGAGTATTACTTGTCTATGCCTAGTGTCCACCAGGTATGCAAGAGATTCTAAAGATTAGTACAATTGTATTCCAACTCTAAGCATATCTTAGTTTTGCTCATATCACACAGCTAATTGCCATGACATTACCATTAATAATTAAACCCAGGTTGATTTCCCATATGGTCTTAAATAACATTTCTAAATGGAAAACAATGAACATCATGACAGTATCTGCATATAAAAATAACTTATAGATGATATGTCCTGTAAAGTGTGAAAAACCAGAATGCAGCAAAAGGAAATATGAAGCATTATAAGCAATCGTGCTGGGAAGAGCCCTTGTATGATATGAATCCACATTTAATATATTCTTGCCAAGGCATTTTGGTTTTGTTTTATACCGATTCAAAACTGCACAAATCGAATAAGAGAGGTTCCTTTCCTGGCTTCAACAACAATCTTAATCTAATCAGGAACAAAGATGCAAAAACATAGAATTAATAATATATGAATAACTATAATCATTGTCAATGATCTATTGTCTCACATTATTTGTGCATGTCTATAAGGACATTTGCACTTAAGGCATGTGACCGAATCAGCTTCCACTTATTCTTTGATGGAACTCTATACCTTGTTCCAAAGCTCTCAAATTGGTACAAGCTAGGAGAATGCTGGCAAAAGTTTTGGAGTTTGGCTATACACCTGCCAATCATGTTTGCCCAGAATTCTCTAAGGCCTTTTCAGTGAAGCCCATTTTGTGAATATTATGCAATCACCGTATTGCATGAGACCTCAATTCTTCTGGGCATTTGTCAAATGGTTTTCATACCTTCTCTCTGTTGCCACATTTGGCAGACATGTCTATCAGGGCATTTACAACTACAACATCAGTTAAAAATCCAATTCTGAGTTCCCATTGATGCATAGGTTAAAGGATGTTGGGAGAAGTTGTAGGGCCTGAATTTATGCTATATGAAGTGTGTATTCACTGTTTATTTGTCCCTAGCAGTTTCTATTCCCTACTCAGTGATTCCAATCAGTTTTAGGGGTTTACAGGATTGAAGCTGACCTGTGATCCAGGTGGAATGCTGATGTTTGCCTCTGTGTTGTGTTGTTGGGGGTGTTGAAATTTTTACGTTGCTTGTATATGAAAAAGCGATGTCAAATTTTTCATCTACATGATCTGAAATTTAATTTTAATAGAAAATAGTAATTTTGATAATAATGAAGATTATGTAAAAGAAAAGAAACTTTTCAAGGGAAAAGCCTCAAGTTTTTTGACTAAACAAGCTGTCAAAATGACATGAAAATTAGGTCTCAAGAATTTGATGTAATGTTTTATGTAGTATAGCTTTATTCATCTTATCCAATACAGTGAATTCTTTGGATTTTTACTTTTTTTAATATTTTATCTATCATTTATTTAGTAAAACGGGGATAGTCTATTTGAACATATGCTTGAAACATTCATCAGATTAATGAACGATTTTTCGTAAATATTTGTAGAACTTCTTAGCACTCTGTGCCAATGGCTATTATGACGGTACGATATTTCATCGGAACATCAAAGGCTTTATGATACAAGGTGGAGATCCAACGGGTACGGGAAGAGGAGGCACCAGCATATGGGGGAGAAAATTCAATGATGAGATAAGGGATTCCTTGAAGGTATTTTATATTATTTCTATGACATACATTATGCAGATATCACGTTTTTGTTAATGGTTTGCTTTAAAAAGTGAGAAAATGTCTGAATTGTGCAGCACAATGCAAGAGGTATGCTTTCTATGGCAAACAGTGGACCTAACACAAATGGCAGTCAATTTTTCATTTCATATGCCAAACAGCCACATCTGAATGGTCTGTATACCGTCTTTGGAAGGGTTATCCATGGGTTTGAAGTTCTAGACCTAATGGAAAAGGTGGGCATCTTTTTAACTAAATTATAATATATTTCAGAATGAACTTTTAAGTAAGGCTGCTTGTTGTCTTTCTACTATCTAGACATACTTTAAGTTTAAAATACATAACCTTCTGGGGCATTTTTTGAACTGTTTTTTTAACTATTTGTGCCGAATCATTAATTTCAATTATGGTTATCCATTTATGCAGACTCCTACAGGACCTGGAGACCGGCCACTTGCAGAAATCAGATTGAATCGTGTTACTATACATGCAAATCCACTTGCTGGATAGTTTTATGTTTTTTGATAGTAAGTTTTAGTTTTTAATTCTTCCATTAGAGTAATGCTGTAAACATATTAAACTTGTATTGAAGCTCTCATTAGAAGGGGTGTATCATTATTCTAATGGAACCAATTGGAGATCGTAAAATGTATTTAGCCTTTAGGTATCAAATGTAGATCACAATGCAGAAGATTTTGTATAGTATTGACGTGGCATTGAATATTTCTCAAGTTGGCAGGTGTTACTGTGAACTTTGGTTTTCGTATTCAAAATTGGAATTTTCTTGCAAAACATCCATCTCTTTCATTTATCTGAAAGGGAGCATTCTTAAAGGGAAAAGCAGCAATAGATGTGGTCTTCATGTAGAGGGAGCGAACTGTTGCCCTTTCATTCAAATATCATGCATCAGAAAATTAACATAGTCAAAATAAAAAGTTACTATGGGTGTTTGTAAATGAGGCTTGCAAAAATAGAACTAGGAATTGCATGTCGATGATAAATTCAGAAATGTGTTGTACCTTTCTTTTGTGTTTGCTACAATAGTCCAGCACTTTACCAATCATATAGTTGTCATTTTGCAGGTGAATATTAACTGAAACTTGTTGCCCTGTTCTGACACTTTAGATGTGAAACTAAGTCAAATGAGGATACAACTCTAGTATAGAGATTGAGTCACATACAAATGGGAGTGGTTTTAGAACATATGGTGTGTACATTTTAACTGTTACCCCAAGTTTCCGGGACGGGGATAATAGGGGATGACTTTCAGGGATGGCTTTTTTTTAATCCATTTTTGAGGATGGCAAAAGGGAAATTTCGGGGATAATAGGGGATGAGTTTCGGGATGGCTTTTTTTCGATCCATTTTTGAGGATGGCTATATAAAAATAGGGGAAATTTAAAATATATAGGGAAATTTCAAATATATATGATAATATTGATAAATCATTCATCATATACATTATAGATACTTAATACATAACACTTGTGTTGAATTGAGAGTTTACATGAACGTCGAACAAATTAGTAAATGTAAAAACTTAATATCTTTCATAATTCATTGTCAATATGCATGTGATTTAAAAAAATAGTATAGAAGTTGCAACAAAATGCTGAAAGGCTGCAAGTTTCACTTTCACATACAATATGAAAATACAAAAACAAAGAAAGTTTCATTTTATTTCCTCTTATTCAGGGCGAGTTGGGGTGTGGAGGTTGTTAGCATTTGAAGTCTTTTTTATCCAGCATTGATAAAATAGTTGGTGACTACTATTTTAAAAAGAACACGTGACGTCCCCAACTTTCCGGGACATCCCCAAGTTTTCGGGACATCCTTTGTTTTTCCAAAAAATGGGGACCCTAGGTGTCCCCCTCTCCCCAAAACATTTTGGAAACAGAGATGCCCCAAAAAATGTGGGGGATGCGTCTCCGGGTTTCCCTTCATTTTAAGGAATTGTATAAAAATGAGATTCTAACCCTGGTTGTCAGTGCAAAAATATGATTACTACTCTAATGCTTGTTTTGGGTGGAAATAACCAATGTTCCCTGCAGGGATTGGCAAAGGACATCGATTCTTTCCAAGATTGGACAGGTTGCTGCATTTGGGGCATAAAAATAAAAAGTGTAATTTTTAAAAGAAATAAAATGGCAAAAACCTGCTAAAAATATTGTCATTGCAAATTCAACACATTATATTTAAGTTATTTAAATGGATGCCCCCCCAGATGCCCCAAGAATTTAGGAAGTTTTATGCCGTTCCCAAAAACCATGTTTCCCACATCCTAGAAATAATCAATTTGAAGAGGTGGCATTGCTTGATGCTCTTAGCCATTTAATGTTGAACATTTGGACTCTCCTAGAGTTTCTTTGTTTCTTGATCATTTGAATCACATAAAACTTTCTCCACCTTCCTAGTTCACTCCTAGTTCCCTCTCGAGAACTCTCAAAGTCATGTTGAGGTCAATCTCTCTATACCAAACCATGTTAATTGCGATTCTCATATGGTTCGTGTGCAGGTTCAAAGGAACATGCTGTGTTTGTTCCTGTCTATGGGCTTGATGAACTCCAAACCTGGACCTCTTCCCAGGTTACGTTGTAGTCTAATGCTGACGTGGACTAGACTTAAATGGACCCCTTGTGCCATAAAGACAAGGGAGGGACAAGTGACTAGCATACAACTCAATGCTTGAATGAATGAATGAATGATTTTAATAACGTCCACAAGACCATCAACCTATGGGACTAGGAGTTTGATCTTTAACCCTTTTCAGGTTCGTTTCCATGTCCGCTCTTTTATTATGAATCTTGATTAGGAAGCTGGCCGTCTTGAGGAGCCTTGCCTCTATGAAGAGCTCATTTAGATTATTGACCTTCAAGTTGCTCTCATAATGGATACAAATGTCCTCATAAGCAGCACATTTGAAGATAAAGTGACATTCGGTCTCAACCACCCCCTTGTTGCAAAAAATACAAGTTCTTTGCTCCCACTCTTCCTTGGGGACAGTCCACCTACCTGTCTCACATCTAAGATGATGAGACCCAGTCCTTAGTTGCGCAATGAGAAGCCTCGCCTTACCTTTAATTGGGACCCTTAGGTAGTCCTTTTCATCATGCTCCCACATGGGGTTGAACTCTTTGATATAATGTGCCTTTTTGCGACCAAGCTACTTAGCCCACATAGCGACTCTAAACTTTTCGAACACAAACTTTTTTATCTCCCCATTAGTATTAGGACATTCGTGTAAGTTAATGTCCCACTTTCTCAACCAATTGCTATTTTGTTTCATCCAAGTCTTCTTCCTACGGTTTAGCTCCTCTTCAACAACCATTTTCGGCCAGCATTGCATATCCATGTTTTCAACTTTTTTTAAATAACTTACTAAGCGGATCACCGCTGATACCTCCATTGGAAACATTCGAGCCTCAGCCAAAAGAATCTCGTAGGGAACCGAAGACTTGACTTTGATACTAGTAGTGATTAAGTGCTTTTGAATTCTTTCAACCTGCCTCCACTTGTGGCTTGACATGCTACTTCCCCAAACTTCACAACCATAAAGGACAACTGGTGTAACCAACAAACCAAAAAGGGTCTTCTTGGTCTTCCAATCCCATAACTCTGCTATCCTACACTTGTTTTGCAACAAGAAGAAGCTCTCCAACCACCTTGAATCCTTTTCGTTCTACATGTCTCCCAACTGAGACTATTGTGAAAATCAATACCCAAGTACTTGTATTCTTCCATCACCTCTAAAGAACTCCCCTCAAAAATAAAATTAACCTATTGTCTCTTCCTTTTCAGAGAGAAAACCATAACTTTGGTTTTACCAGTGTTCACTTGCATCCCAACCTCTTGACAAAAGAGCTCAAGAGCCTTCAAATGCTCTCTTAAACCAAGGGCAGTTTTAGCAATTAGAATAACGTCATCCACATATAAAATTAACTTCACCACATAACCAACAAATTGAATGCCCTCCCCAACAGTTTTGTTTATCCAATCTTCAAGCTTATCAATATACAACCCAAACAAGGTGGGAGACAAGGGACATCCTTGTTTGACTCCAATGTCACTACCAAAGCACTCAGACATACCATCTTTGGTTATGATTTTAGCTCTAACCTACTCATATAGCCTATGCACAACTGCCCTAAACTCATTAGGAATCCCAAGTTCCTCCATTCTATTCCAAAGTTTGTCCCTGGGCATAGTGTCAAAGGCTTTTTTGAAGTCCACGAAGCAACAAAAAGCTTCTTCCCCTTGAGTGTCCCATACTTTTTCAATGAAGTGCCTAAGCATGATGCAATGATCTATATTAGAGTGCCTTGGCCTGAAGCCCGCTTGCCCTTTTGCCCTTTTTCCCTTTTTTTCAGCCCAACTACTGATTCTGCATTCTAGCATGCTCCCAAAAAGTTTTCCAAGGAGAGGATTGACCATGATAGTACGGTAGTTAGAGGGATTATTGATATCCCCACATTTGTGTAAAGGAATGACCACACTAGTTGCCCATTTTGCTGGAAAGCCCCTTTGTGTGATGTTATTGAAAAGAAATTTGATGTGAGGAGTAAGGAGCTCAATGCCCCACTTTAAGAATTTAGCCTGCAGCCCATCAATGTCTTGAGCTTTACCACTTGCGAGATTTTTTATACCTTGCTTGATGTCTTCGTCCGAGAAGATCTCACTTGGAGCACTAACAAGAGGAGGCTTGCTTTTCTCTAGTGGACGCTCATAGAGGAGCTTCGCATAATCTAACCACTACCCCTCCGTGATATTACTTTCAATTTGCTTTTTCTTTTGCCGCAACTCTCTCCAAAAGCCTTTGGGGTTGTGTTTACTCAAAGAGATTAGCTCCATCCTTCGATAATTCACATAGTTTTCTTTTTTAGATTTTACCAACTTCACGTAATTAACCTTGTTTTCTTTGTTAGACTCATTCTTTTTGACCAATCTTTTTGTAGCCTTGCACTCTTCATCGTACCAAGGGTTAGCTAGGAAAGTGTTTGAAATCCCCCTCTTAGGACGAGATCTCTTGCATCCCTCTAGAGCCTTGAGAATTAGAGGAATCAACCTATTGCTACCAATGAAGTCATTTTTAAAATTGTTTTCTTTGCATGTTATATTGTTTTTCTCCACTTGAAGGTGTTGTTCCAATGCAACAACAAAGAGCCCCTGATTTTCTTGATTCACCAAGATTTTACCTTGAGAATGGACTTCCCTTTGTGCATGTTTCATCTGTTCTTCTTGCCGGCTACTAGCATGTATGTTAAACTTAGCAAAAAGAGGCATATGGTCAGAATTTAAACCAATAGGACAACACCCAATATTGAACCCCAACAACCTAGAAATAGAGTTCTGAGAACATATCACATAGTCCACCACACTTTGCCCATTGCAGATTTTACAAGTAATACCACCTGACCTTGGCCAAGTTTTCATACCATTACAAATGACCATGCCATACAAGCTGCAAAGACCTAGCAATTCCACTCCAAAGTGCGACACACTGCCATTACCATCCTATGAGGCCCTTTCCCAAGGCTGATCCCCCTCTTCCTCAAGCCAAAGAGGATTGTTTTCCCCTACACCACTGCTGCCCAACTGTATTGATTGGTTATTTGCAGTCTTGGCATTAAAATCCCCCAATAACACTATTTCACCGGAGATACTCTAAAACAAAAATGTTTTTTTTTAGAGCTGCAAAAGGATCTTCACTATCTAGCCTTCTCCTCTTATATAACTTTGAGTTTTTAGGAGCAAAATAGCAAGCAGCCAGCCAAACTGTATCCCCATTTTATGTAATTTTCAGCCATATGAACTGCTTGTTTGGGTCCTCTTTTTCAACCTTTATTATCTCGCTCAAGTTTCTTTTATTAGCACAATAATCCCCCCATGCCCTTTACCTAGCTCAGTTCCTTCATTGCACACTGAGACCTTAAAGTAACCTTCAAAATTAGGGACTTTACAACCCTCATGCTCATGTGTTTCAGTAAGAATAATAATGTCTTTCCCCTCTGCAACGGGCCCCAACCCCGGTCCTCTCCTCCACAAGAAACCCCTACAATTCCAACTTACTATATCTAAATACTCCCGTGGGGTCCCGAATCCCTATTTCTTGAATGGTAAATGCTCACTGATCTGAGCTTTCCCATTCTTCAATCATGCCCATTTACCTGCCTCCCTTGCTGATCTCACTTTCTTCCACTCCTTCCTTTGATCTTCTTGTTGCCCAAATGTTAAATCATCATCCAAGTATATATTAGAACCTTTAAGCATCCCCCTATTCTTTAGGATAGCAAACTTGTCTTCCATGCTTCTTAAGATAACCCTTACGTGCCTATTATTGCCTTCTTCAGTTTTCTTTCCGATTCTGCTTGCTTGCTAAATATAGCCAACCCACTTTAGCTTATCTTTAAAGAAATCCCTTGCTAAAATATCAGTCCTCTCCTTCTCCCCAAAATCCTTCAAACCTTTGATAATGATGTTGATAGCTTTGTCTTGTTTGTCTTTTTCTTCCCTTATTTGCCTCTTGATATGTCTCTCTATGATTTCTTTTTGCGTAGTTGATGATCCATTTACGACTTGAGCCCAAGATTTGGCATCTTCTATTTGGTCCCTTAGCTTGCTTTCACTTGTTTCCATGTTTGTGATTGCTGATTGAATTGCTTCTAGTTGCGCCGAGTCACTTACTTTCATTGCCTTTGGGCTCTTTTCTTCTGTTGTTTTAGCTTGCACTAAACCTTGCTTTAAAGCGATCAGCTCCTCCTAACCCCTCTCCATCCTACTTTGAGCAACTTGTTTTCCATTGCATGAATCCTACTAGCTTCTAAAATTTCTTTTAGATTGGAATCTTCACGCCGCACCTTTGCTTCTAAAAAATCAATCCTCTTTTTCATGTTCACGAGCTCATTCACATAGAGCTCTAATGACCACAACAAGGGAGTGGTCGTAGGGCTGTAAGGGTCCATGTTGTCTTGACACCCTTCCACACCACCCCCTTTCCCTGTCGAGAAACTTTCTGTTTTGCCTTGAATTGATCCACAGAACCCCCGAGGAGACAAAATTGCTTCCTTAATACCTTTATCACCCCCTTGCTCCATTTGGTCACCAATTGAGTGAAGCATTTTAATAGTGATTGCGGCATTTTTCTTAGCTGCCTTAGGCAAAATCATAATGAGGTTTTTTCTTTTGTGATTGCTTCAACTTTTGATCCGCTTACATCTTAAGATCCCCTTATACTGCTTTGCATTCACAAAGAGCAACTTCTTCTTTGTGCCATTTGAGAAAACATGTTGGTACCTAGGACAAAAAGAATTCCAAGGACCAACAATCTCCCCAACTTGAGAGCTAAGGAAAGAGTTTGCAGACCCCTTTGCAAACTAGAGAGAATGATTGCATGGGTTATTTAAACCCTCGTGATTCAACCTCTTTAACCAGGACCCAATCAACTGCATTTGGGGACTGCTCACAGATTCAAGGCAACTTGCAAACTCAACTGGTCCTAGTTTCAAAGGATGAGTATTTTCTAATGAAAAATGAGTTTTCACACCTGAAACCCCTTAATTTTCCCTGACAGTGATAGCCTGGATAGCCTGAGAGTTTTCCGTGAGCTTAACCATAGTTTACAAAAGAGAGTGTTATTAACTGTCGGTTGGCCAACCCCAGGTTGCTGCTTTTGAAAATGTGACAGAGAAAAAAGAAACTGCCAAGCACCTTTCTGTAGTGGGCCCCTAAAACCCAAGCCAGAAAAGCCCTTGAAGCTTGCCCGAGGTTAAAACCCAGTTACAAAACTGAATTGCTGCTTGCATTTACGTGAAGTTTTTAGTTTCAAAAAAACCGACAAGTTTGCTTGAGTTTACTTGGAGTTTACAAAAGCCACCAGGCATATTTTGAAAGAGACAGACAAGATGAAAAAGACAATACTGGTAACTGCGTGAGAAAAGACAAAGGAAAAAGTGCAGAAAGCAACTTGTTGTGCGACCTGTAGGGAAACCTAAAGCGTGACCCGCGCACGACCCCACCGGATCAGGAATCCTGCGATACAAGGTTTTTTTTGCCCAAATAGCTTAGAAAGATATTCGTTTGATCATGATCTTTTTATCCATGACCATCATTCCTTAACCTCGGTATTAAAAGCTCTCAAAACACTTGCGCTAACAAAAAAGATCCCTACATGGGGACCATGAATCTCATCGAGAAGAGCTTTGTAAATTCTTTAATATGGTTAGGGTTTTGGTCTTTCCTACTTGACACCCAGTTATAGTGCCAATTAAGAACACTACTAAATTGGAAAACATATTCATGTGGTATTTGTAAAATGGTGTGCAAAGTACCCATTAAAGGGAAAATTAAATGCATTAAAGTAGGGCATTTGGTTTCAGTACCGAGAGCTATCAATCTTTCCACCATATTCCTCTTAAATGCTCAACATGGACTAGGTTTTCCCAAAGCCAATCATTTCATTCTTGTTCAACCTAGGGAAATGGGTGATTAGGTTCTAGCTGATGGTATAGATTGTG
Organism: Sequoia sempervirens; assembly: GCA_007258455.2. NCBI lineage: Eukaryota > Viridiplantae > Streptophyta > Pinopsida > Cupressales > Cupressaceae > Sequoia > Sequoia sempervirens. The sequence continues at coordinate 1,258,565,990 of VDFB02271358.1, read as the reverse complement.
ATGAACTTAGCAATTTTTCTCACTTTTGATTTCTCATTCTCTTTATCTAATGCCAAAAGGATGAGGCTACCAAAAAAGGATGAACACCCCAACATTCTTGACAAAAAGTCTTTTTGCTCAATGTACTTGGATCATATCTTGAATCAATTTTTTGGACTGATTGGGCATGGAAGGAAGTTTGGATTTCACACCCCAACAGTCTTGACAAGAAGTCTTTTGGCTCAGTGTACTTGGATCATGAATCAATTTTTTGGATTTGACATTGGATGGTTGAAAAGAAAATTAGTTTTAAAAATGGAGATGACAAAGAGCATGTGGCTCATTAAAGACTTTAGGGTTTACTTCCTTTGTAATTGCAGATGTCTCCATCACATTTATGAGCCATTTAAAACTTCTAGTAGGAAGAAAATTTAGGATTAATATCTAAAGCAATGATGACTATTGAAACCATTGTCATATTCTCAAAAGAAAAAGAAAATAACCTTAATTTTAAATAGAGTAGAATGAAGGTGATATTCCTATTTGGAAGGTGATAATACAATTGATGTTTGCTTATATCTAAGAAAAAAATGTTGGTAAGAAATTGTTCTCTTGTGATTTTGCTTTTTCTTTTCTTAACGCTCAATCCATTTCAGCAAACAATCAACCCATTAAATTTAACAATGTTGCAGATCTTTTATCAAGCCATGCTAGTTGCTTCCATTGCTTTCTATCACCAATAGTTGGTTTACATAGCCCCATGCCTTTGTAAAAGAACCCCACTCTACTCTTTTCCATACTCAAACCTTTGAAACCAACAAGGGGGATGACTAAATGAGACCCCAAAACCTTATTGAAAACCATCTAGTTACAATGACATGCAACAAAATTTACCACTTATCTTATGAAGCAACAATTCACTTACCTTGGACAATATTAGTGATACTCTAAATGTTCCTCACAAGAGAGAAGCAATATAGAATGCTACATTTCCAATATGGGTACAATGCATGCAAGATGAATAAAGTAGATGAGGAACCTTACTTATGTACACAAGGATGACATAGAGGACAACATAGGATTATGACAAATATCACAATAATATGACATAAGATAAAATAAATAAATAACTTAAGTGTATCCTAAACGAAAGTGGTTAGGCAATAACCCCATTCACATTAACACCCTCCTTTAAATGCAATTTAGGGAGGGAAAACAAAAGTGCGAGAGACTCAAAGATGGGTTCCAACAACAATACCTTAAGTGCAACTTGGGGAGGAAAAATAGAAGTCCAAAAGTAAAAGATGGGTCCCAACAATAAGATTAGAGGTACCCATGTAAAAAAAATCTTTCGCAAATGGATAAAAGGTAAAAAATCATAAAAAAAACTCCTCAAAAGAGAAAGTGAAGAAAAGTGTGAAAGGAAGATAAAGAACTCTATATGACCTATCGAGAATTGCTTCTTTCACCAAGACAATAGATTTTCGTTCTGTAGGAAAGAAGAATAGAGACTATACAACCCCACAACAATGTATAGTCGCTTGTGTCAATCGTAGATGCTCGACATTGAATGTTGAAAATGATCCAAAAATATTGAACAAAGTTCTTCCCCATAGGAAAAAATAAAGCCAAAGGTGTATGTGGAAGATATTTTCATTCCAAGAAGGATTATGAATGAGGGAAGAAAACTTATAATGTCCCAAAAATTGCTCAAATGTCGCCTTGCTAGTGCCAAAAGATGCTACAACAAAATTAGGACCTCTAAGGATAATCAAAGAGTGACAATTCAAAATTGTGTAGAAATGGATGAAGAACAAGATCCAAAATGATGGAAAATCCTCATAATGTTACTTAAGGATCCCCAAGCCAATGCCAAACTATGACAAATAAGTAAGTGGAGAAAGAACACAAGGCTTTGAATGTGCTCTCATGATATTTTGAGAAGATGATTGAGCTTCATATGAGCTAACATCAAAGAGGAGATGATGTTCTCAATAGTGTCCTCTAAGTTTGCAAGATAAGAACCACAAAAAAGACTTGAAATGTTTGTAAACTACTCATCCCATGGGGCTACATTAAAAAAATGATGTTGGAGAACTAAATTATTCGAAGATGAACAATGCTAAACTTTGAAGAAGCAAAGAACAACAAGAGTATCAATTAGTGAATCTACACTAGGAATTAATGAAGTTGAAGTATCAACAAGTGTCTCTATAGGAGTATCAGAAAAAGTCTCATCATCACCATCCAAACATTCAAGGATTTCCATAGAAACTAACACCTTATTTCTATTATAGTCATACGGTAGATTCTATGAATGATCAGGAGTTGCAAGGTAGTCTAGAGTAGTATCATCTAGGAATGGGTAAGTAACAAGATCTTCGTGCATCTTCCAAATTTTGGTCAAAATGGCACAAAAGCACTCAATATGTGAAATGGTCAACCAAGTGTAGTAACATATAGACCAATCAATCCTACATGTTCATTTTCAAAAGTCCAAACATACTTTCTTCAATAAGTACTTGGTTGAGGAACAAGCCCATAAAGATGAGGCAAAAAATGAAGCCACTTGAGACATGTCAAGATTTTGTGTAATGCTCCTCTGTGATTCACCCTGTTGGACGGTTGGTGTTCTGATTAATTAGCACATTAAAATAAAAGATTATTGAAATTAAAAGACATTGTGATAATTAAAAATAAAAGCTTTTATATAATCGAAGTATTGATTAAAGTAGAATATTATTAAAGTCTTTATTTGATTTTAATAAATTAAAATTTATGATTTAATTAAGAAATATTTAAATAAATATATTAATTATTGTGTGGTGGAAGCAAAATTGAAATGAAAGATTAAATTAATAAATTAAATATTTTAATTGTTCAGTTAATTGTGTGCAAATTATAAGGAATGATTAAATTATAAAATAATAATAATTAGTGGTAGTTGTCGGTAGTGGGGAAAAAGAAAGGAAAATAATTAATATCAAGAGTGCATGGTTTAACGGGCATTAAAGAATGGTAAATAAATTGGTTAAGTGAAATAAAGAAAGGGGCTTTTTTGTTATTTTCTGGAAAGTAATCTTGCTTCTCGGCTGTGAATAATTCTCTTGTTCTGGATAAAGTTTTCTTGTGGTTTTGGGAGCTTTGGATTTGGGTTTTATAGAGGTTGTTGGATTCAAAAAAGGTTGGAGTTGCAAATTTACAAATTGGAGAAGAGGTTGGAGCTGTGAATTGGAGGTAGAAAGCTTTGCATCAACTTCCAGCTCAACAATCAATTATTCAGGTTCCATTACTATACCAAATTCTAGTTCTGTAGAAAATGGAAATGGAGTTTTGAGTTGTTTGAGGCGAAACAATTTCTCGCTATTCTCTGTATTGTATATTAGGAAAATTCGTTGTTTAGGAAATTTCAAAGTCTTTCATGAAATTGAATTGTGCTATCCGATAGTATAATTCAGCTGTGGAAATTTCCTGTCTTTTCACTATTTGTATTATGTCCTTTTAGAAGTTTTGCTATCATTCTTACTGCCAATCACAGTTCATACCAAACTTGGTTATTATTTTTTTGGGAAGTTTCTCGTACCTTGTTTTCCATTGAAATACTGCACATTAGATTATTGGAATCAATTCTCTTGGGTGCATACAAACAGTTTAACCAACAAGATACATTCTTCTTCTCATCAAATTTCTTCTATTGATTATGTTTGGTAGACTCTCGGTGTTACTATGTCCTTATCTGGCCTTTAGCCTGGCCTTTACTAGCCGATTCAACCAATAGAAATTGGGATTATTGGCATTTTATGAAATAGATCTTGGGCATCGTATCTTTTCTTCCCTTGTAACTAGACAAAATAATTATTATATGTGTGTGGATTTAAGCCGCTAGGCTTAGCTTTGCCAAGCCACCATTTGGAGTCTTAGTAAACTTTTCTTTGAAAAGGTTCTTTTATATTTATAGTGTGACAAAATCCTTCCCTTTGCAGGGAAACAATTTACCAATGTTCTAATTGTTTGTTGCATGCCTAGATCACCATGGCCGCACTATGTTTTTTTTTCCCAGCACCCTCTCTTTCTGTAGATTGAGTTTCCTTGGATAAAATTAGACATGGCACTCGATGCCTATAGAGGAGGATAATCTTCTTGATTGGAAGCAACACCCTTATGCATAGGTATTGTATGTGTCTTAGATTGGATCTAGATAAGTTTCACTAGCAGTTCGTTTGATAATTTGATTTGTGAGTAAATAAATTGCATACGGTTCACCATACTTAGTTTACTATGAGATCGATACCATATAGGTAAATGGTTTATCAAATTATAAACATATAATCTGATCTTCATAAACATTAAAATAGCTAGCATATCATAGATGTCCAAGAAAACAAAAGAGTTATCAAACACATCTATCATATGCTTTGTTTATCTAACATGTTTTCTCCTTGTGCAGATATAGGATAGATCTTTGTTATTGTTTTGTTTCAGCTGATTACAACATGTGGAGTAAAATGTGGCTCCCACGAGGGTTGAGCCCACCATGTTGCCCTCTTGTGTTTAGGAGGGATAGCCAATACTATTAAAACAACATTGTATCAAGACCCATTTTGCCAATTAAAATTTACAAACAGTTGTTTGTGAAGACCCACTTCGCCAATTAAAATTTATAAATAGTTGCTTATGAGGACCTATTTCGCCAATAACATTAAAAAATAATTACATTTGAGGACACATTTCGCCTTGAAAATTACAACGTATCGTTGTATAATCACGCAGGATTTGCCAAATTTTTAATATACCATTTAAAAATCTCGCAGAATTCGCCAAATATGGAATCATGGATTGATATAAATACAATCGAAAGTGTCATTTATTCTTACACATTTTGTTCGGTTATGAGGTTCTACTTTTCGATTCGGAAGTCAGTGAAAGCCGAAAATGTATACTTAAAGGTGAGTGATCATTTCTTCATAGTGTTATTAGTTATAATAATAAGTTTTCTTTATCTCTTTTCCATTCTTGCTTCAGTCTTAAAGATGATATTGAGTAGGGAATGGGATCTATATTATTATTCTCTATCCTTAAACAAGAAGACATTTTTTTCTAGTTTTTATTCGAAGTGAGAGATGAATATTTCGAGCGAATCAGAGATCAATATGTCGAGCGACTCAAGTAGCAAGGGTAAGGCTCCTGCCGCTCCTCAGGGTGGTGAAGAGACTCCTACCGCTCCTCAGACTCCTTCTGCTCCTCAGGGTGGTAAGGCTCTTGTCGCTCCTCAGACTCCTGCCACTCCTCAAGGTGGTGAAGAGACTCATGCCGCTCCTTAGGCTCCTTAGGGTGGTGAAGAGACTCCTGCCGCTCCTCAGGGTGGTGAAGAGACTGGGAGGCCATCAAAATGCCAAAAACCTAGATGTACCATACAGTCTTACTTTGGAATTGCCAAAGTTTCTGATCCATCAGGTCAAGATGGAGCTACATCATCAAATATTCTACCAAATATTGGTAGCATTCACAATACCTCACCGCCACTAGAAGGTCAAGTTGAGATTTTCATTGATTTAAATCAAAATGTATCAAATCGGGATGGCAATACCGTCGAAGATGTTCCAAGGGTACCCTGGGCCTGGTTAGCTAGAATGAGATAATTGACTTGGATGAGGATGATGATGTTGGTAGCAAGAAAAGGAAAAATAAACCAAAAAGGTGGCATGAGTGGGAAATGACAAGGAATTTTCAACTTGGTTGGTTGTCAAAGTACCCATTCATGGTACCAGTGGGGATTGGCAATGCAAACGATATTGAAAAGGAAACATTGGCCAAACGTAAGATTTGTAGTTGAAAATGTGGAAGATCCAAGACGTTGCAGCTAAAGATTGACACTATAGAAAAGCATATCGGTAAAGTTTATGAAAAACAAATCATAGACGGAAAGGAAGAATCAATCGTACGATGGAAATCAAAGGAAGAATGTCTTCATGTTAGGTATGCCACGGATTATGAAGAACATGAAAAAAGAATTTCGAACATTGCTGCATGTAAAGGTACACTTGAGACTTAATTTGGAAAAGAAATGGAAGCAAAAAATCTGTCAAAAACTGTTCAGATGAGTGTTGTTTTTCATATTTTGTCCAGAGGGCGTCCTATGACAGACTACCCAAAATATTATGGTTTATTATCTTATTTGAATGTTCCTCACTATCCCTACTCACATTGGTCAGTAAACGTTGGATGGGAATGGGAAAATTGTCTTGCTGTTGTGGAAAAGGAAAATTTAAAGGATAAAGTAAAGAGTCAAATTTCATTGCATTATCTTTAGATGAAGTTACTGGGGTAGACAATACTTCTTGGGTCTGTATGCATTTGTATACTGTACAACAACATGTTCACCAAGCTCATCTTCTCTGTGTTCATAAAATGAAGAACAATTCAACATCACAAAATATATTTGAACTAGTCAAGAAATCTTTGAATGAAATTGTAGGTATGGATGAGTTGACAATTGCGAAAAAGTTGGTGTGTGTAGGAGCTGACAGAGCTGTAGTGATGCAAGGTCAAAGGACTGGTGTTTGCACAAAGTTACAAACTACTTGTGCACCATACATTCTTGGCATTCACTGCATGGCCCACATAATGAATTTAGCATTCAAAATTGTAAGCAAGTTTCCTACAGTATCAAAAGTCGAAAATCTAGTTCGCGATATCCACACATACTTCTGTCGAAGTCCTAAACGTTTCACATAATTTCAAATTTTTGTTGAGGGAATAATACTAGGAAACAAGCTTCTCAAGGATGTCAATACCAGATGGATCTCCCTGCATGGACCAACATAATGAGTTCTTTCAGAATATCAATCCTTGATTGGAGTGATGTACGAAAATAATAGCACAGTAGACAAAGCTCCTAACCTCTTACATAGGTTAAGCGGTATAGAGACACTCTTGACTTTAACTAGTCTTCTCCCCATGCTGGATGTGATGAACGAGCTTGTGAAGAAAGCCCAAGACAAAACTATGTATATTAATGAATATTCCAAATAACTTAAACATACATGCTTGGCCCTTGATCATCTATAGCTAGATCTAACACAAGATGGCACAAATTATTTCATGTGGCAGAAAATTATTGATTTGAATGATCCTGATAATTATTTACAATTTAATGCAAGCGGGAACTTATGTATCTATGTACATGGATATGAGATACAAATGTACCAATGTAAGATATCCGGGCACTCTAGCAGAGAAGTAGCTGTTAACGATGAAGATTTTAAAGGCATTGTTAAATCTGTTGGTGATAATTTGAAGGAAATTGCAAAATCTCTTTCCTCAGAGATTCATGAAAGATTCCCTCTACATGAAATACTTGAAGCCATGAGTATTGTGTATCCTCAATTTTGGGAAAACTGAGATAACCCAAAATATTTTCATGCTCAGGTAAAAATCTTGATCAAACAATTTTTGAAAACTGTAACATACAATGAGCATAAAATAGAAGGAATTTTAGATGAAGCTAAGCTTAGAAAATAATGTAGGAGTTTTGCAATAGCTATGAAAGACCAATATAAATCCATGGGCAAGGACAAGGCCTTTGAACCAGGATCAATAAAAAAGGTTTGGACAAACTTAGGTCAGAGTGAAATATTGTGTGTTTTGATATTAGAATATTTCAAACTTGTTGATTTATGTCAAACAATGATATTGGGGTCGGTGGAGGATGAGAGTTTTTAGTACATTGGGGTTTTTGAAATCAAAGTTAAGAAAAAAACTAGACATGAATTTGGAAAATTGCTTGAGGATGAAAGGAACTGCGTATAATGTCAAAAAATTTCCTTTTGAAAGGGCACTCACAATCTGAAGGTCCACATGTGAAAGAAGAGGGACCGGGTTGTGCAACACTCCAATTCCAAAGGCTGGTACTGGTGGAACTAGCACTGGCAATGGGACTGGGACATATGACATTGACAAAAAAGACACAATTAATGTTGAATTTGAGACACAGGCCAAAGAAAATGAAGAGCAGACTTGGAATCAAATTCAAGATGACTCTTCTACTTTATCTGATGATGAACGTCAGTTTGAGGACCCCGAGTCCATTTGGGAAATGAAAGAGAATTAGCAGCTTTTAGGTATTTATACTGCACTTCATGGATCCAAGGATCATTTTCCATTGTTCCATACTATAGTTGATGATATTTTATATTGTATTCAATGAAATTGTGAATCATTGCACTTCATGATATTTTATTTAATATTGCACTTCATGAATCATATTCCAAAGTCAAACTGTAGTTGATGATATTTTATAGTTTACATTAGTCTGTACATAGCATTCAATGAGGTGTCAGATGACGTCGCCTTTGAAAGGTTAAGGCAAGATAAGTCGATAATGTTGTGTGGTCACTAAAACTTGGAACCTTAGAACCGAAGTCTAAAGTTTTGAAGTTTTCCAAACCTCCGACCCATCGACTAGAAAGATGACCAAGAAAGACTTGCAACTCAACAAAGTGAACCATCAACCAAGTCGGGGAATCAAGAAGTTATGAAAATTTAGAGCTTCGCGACAAAGTTATAAAACTTTGAGGACTAGCAACTAAGGTTAGGAAAAGCACCAAAACCGCCACTTTGAGTGATAGTAACCACAATAATGAAACTAACCAAAAATCCATCATTCCAATTCCAATAATAGATAATCCACGACAAACTACTCAGCAAAAGAAGAATAAATCCACACACTATAACTCAAACTCAAAAGTTAGGTCTAAAAGACTTGCAACTCAGTTTCTCAACAAAGTGAACCAAGTCGGGGAATCGGGAAGTTATGAAAATTTAGAATTCCGCGACAAGGTTATAAAACTCGGAGGACTAGCGACTAAGCTTGTTTTGCTCCCTTATTTTGAGTCTATCTGTATCGTCTCTCTAGCTGTAACATTTTACATGAATTATTAATGAAATATGATCAATGATCTTTCATTAATCTTCTTTGTCATTAATATTATGCATTGATGTATGTTTTAATTCAGGCTCTGGTTTAATGAACTAGTTAAAGTGCCTTGATTAAAGCATGAATTCATATAAATCTTTAGTGGATATGCTAAGTAGTCATGGAGATTGAGTATTGATGTGTGAATTGTAATGCAATTTCACTAAGATTATGGATGCCTGGAATTAAAATCACCTTATAGTTCATATTTTAATTGTGTTAAAAGTAAAACTTGAGCATGTACTCATCAATTCATCACTCAACTCAATGCTTATTAGATTAATAACATATTAACAATAATATTAGTAGCATATACAACAATGAATATCAACAATCGTTTAAAGTGTATCTAGAAGTTGAAACCACTACCAGACTTTTTCTTCAAATGATATAATAAATAATACAATAATTGAACATCAACACATTACTGAAGTATGAATTTGAGCTTTTAAATTGATTATCACATGAAGGAATACATAGAGGCATTGGCAATGCAAAATCTTGCTCAAAGACAACTTTGCACAGAGCTGAGTTGGAACTTGGAAACTCATATTATCAAAAATTAAATCACTGCATCACCTTTTCTAACAACTTCCACTCTTCAGGTGTTGGAATTGTCATTTGTTCTAACTGATGTTGTTTCACTTGAAGATTTGTTAACAATTCATGATTCAAATTGGAACCTGTCTTGGATTCTTTAGTCAATTTTGCATTCAGGGTTAGCAATGGTTTGATGGAATCCAAATAGGTCACCACATCTGGGTTCTGAGGAAAATGGTCCAAATCAATCTTCCTTGCATCCTCCATCTTCTTTCTGAAATCATTTTTTCCAACGAATCGCTCATATGTGTCAAAAGCCTCTGGAAAACAAAGCTATGTGAAGTTCCTTACCTTTTCATCCACCTTCTTCATCTTGTCTGCAGCCAAATCAAAATATTTCTTTGTTTCACGCATTCTCAAACACTTTTCAATGATAGATGACGTCATTGATGTAGCAAGCCGATTAGTAATCCCTTTTGATTTCAGAACATTTTCATTGGCTTTGTAGACTGTTTGGTGAATTTGATTTGCTGATTTCTCTAATGCCAACACATTTTTGTTGTCCATTAAATATTTGTTGAGCTTATTATGATGTTGTCTGATAGCATCAATCAATTGAAACATGTCACACAAATGATCAATCCCCTGCATTATTTCATCCCAGATCTTTTGTTTCATATGCCTCATTGTTTCTCTACAAAATGCAGATAACTTATTTTGCAAGACCTAATTTCATTTTTTGCTTCCATCAGCTCTGCCTCCAATCTTTCATTTCTTTTTCTCTCCTCCAATTTTTGTTCCCACTGTGCATTTCCATTTGCAATGCTTAGTCTTAATTTTTCTGAAGTGGATTTTTCCTCATATTTCTTGTTGCTCTCATCTAGCCTTTGCTTCAGTTCATTCACTGCAATCTCATTTTGCTTATCCTCTTTGCTTGTTGATGTAGAGACAGATTTTTTATTTCTTTTTTCTAGTTCATTGCTCTTGTTATCTGCTGCTTTCTTATTTTCTTTCTCATTTGCTAGGTCTTCCTGTAACTTTTCAATTTGAGTCTGCAACCTTTTTTCCTCTCTATCTTTCTTTAACAATGATGTGTACACCAATTCATTGTTCTTCTTTGATACATTAATTTTGTCAATATTTTTGAATCCAGAAAAATCCAATTGAAAATTGTTCACCTCGAATTTAGATGGAGCCATCTGATTTGTTGGTTTGTTTTGAACTACGGGAACAAGAATTGTGTACTCCATGATTTCTTTACTTGTGTCAAATGTGGGTAATACCATGGTTGTTGCAGGCTCTGAAGTTAGAGGAAACACACTCTCCATTAGTTGCTTCTTTTCATTTTTATTCAATTTTGATTTCTTTTTAAACTCTTCAATGTAATCAAAACCTGGGGATGCAAGAACAATGGAATGCTTGAATGTCAAAGGAATAGGAGTACTTGTAGTTGCTAATGATGTCGCAACCAGACTAACTGGCATTGGGGGAGTGCCTGGAAATAATTCCTTTGTGGTGGATCCATTGGTAGTGTGACTTGGAGTTGGACATGTCAAAATCCTTTGCCTCTTATGCATGCCTTGATTACCTGGTGTTTCTATGGTATATTGTGTTGTTGTCCTCTTGTGTGTAATTTTTTATTGTGGCACATGTTGACCACTACTAGTACTACTACCCATACCATTGCCACTAGAGGTAGTGCCAGTTGCACTAAGCCCTCCACCATGGGCATGTCCTAGTTGTGATTGTGTCTGACCATGAGGATGGGGATTTAAACTTGAAGCTCGAACAAATTGACCTGTATACCCTAGGTCTACTTTTTCACCTCCAACCCCAAGGCTTGATTTATCAACTAGTTTCAACTGGTTTTCTATGCTCTACATTTATTACCATCCAAGGGCCTTTTCTTTGGGACCCCAAAGGACCACCTTCATAACCCATTTTTTCAGCTATGGTTGCTCCTCTAGTAAATGCTTCTTTTGTGGCCTCACTTAAACCAAGTTTGAAATTGACATGGCTTTCTTCTTCCCTATCATCATTAGATTCATCATCACTTTCTTCATCTTCTCGTTCATCTAGATGCTCTATATTCCATAATTTTCTAAACTCAAGATCTTCTTCGTTATCTCCATACTTTATAAGAGCTCTTGGATCACCTAGCTCCCTCCTCATAGACCAAAAGGCAGTAATTTTTGATCGTGACCAATTTTTTTCTGTAACTTCCTTCTCTAGAGAATCTGGCATTTTTACTCTACTAGATGGTTTATGAATTTTTTCATAAAAGTTGTACCTCCTAATTTTCTTTCGATGCAATGCCATAATTTTTGCTAACAATTGTTCAAAATAAATACCATTCTCAACAACACTTTTCTCCATTGCTACTTTGACCTCATCCCAAGAATCCTTGTTTCTCAAGTTTTCAAGCAAGGGTTTACTTTGATGTTGAATTTTACTTCCAACATTCTTATTGAGCACAATCATTGATTTAATGGTGTCACATGGATCATACTGCCAGTGACAGATAGCATGAAAATCAATTTTTTTTAAAAGATCATGTGCCACACTAAATGCTTTTCTCTCAAATATGATCCCTCCACATGAAAAAGGTAAAGAAGGAAATAAGGTCTTCTTTCCCTGACTGGTAAAGTGTCTTTCATCAGTACTTTGCATCTGCCTTACATATTCCAAAGAAAAAACCCTTCTGTCACATGTATTGGAAGTTTGTATGGCTGTACTTCTGATCCATAAAATCTTAGCATAATATATTCTTCCATTAAGTACCAATAAGCCAATTATATTTCTTTTCCTAGTTGAATGCAATTTCTATATGACATGGGCAATCTAGGCATTGGAGTATTTGTAATTGTTTGATGCAATGGAGCCAAAAAGTAGTCTACAAAATGACTGTAGTTCTTTCGAGAATCATGCATCCTTATCACAATGGTCCTTTCATATACTAGAAGTGGAGCCGTTTTCTTTTCCTCAACATTACTATAGGGCTGAATCCGAAGCTTGTTGGTTTGAAACATTCCTCTAAATTTGAATAGAAAAAGATAGCACAAGTAGGTTGTGAACCTAAATGTCTTGGTGGAACCTTCTTTAATCATTAAAAATTGTTTATGCATGGATTCTACAATGTTCCCAATAAAATTAAATTTGACATGTGGAACATGATAATGGATATTATATACCATTTCAAGGAGGCTTGCACCCACTTCCAAATTGCTATCTAGTCTGAGGAAAAATGCTAGCATGGAAATAGTATCTTGAGCCCATGGTTTAAAAATATCCAAATCATAAGGAAGCGTATGATCACCTTTCAATTTGTTTCTATCTTGAACTATTCTATTTAAGAAAGAATTTTTCTCCTTTTCATCCACTGCTTCATAATTACTAGCAAGATTTACTAGGCCAATGTGAACATTTCCAAATTCTTCGGCTGTAAACCCCAAGGTCAACAAATTTCCAATTTCTTCTGCATTAATGGATAACAATTCTTCTTTGCTATCTTTATTAACAATTGCTCTTTTGTTATCATCATAATTTAGGGCACAGACCATGATAAATTCTGGGCAAGGGAAAACCTCATATAACATCATGCGCCCTAATCCACTTACCTATGGTGTACTGAAACTATTAACTTGCATTTGCTTTGAAGCCTTATTTTGAGATGAAAATCTAAGTTCTAAGGTATGCCTACCATAGGTTTCAGGATCATAAATATCATGGTATTCATCAGTGAAACCTAGGGTTTTAAGCAATTTTGCATAATGTATTTTTTTATCCGAGATTGCTCTAGTGGTACTGCTACTGGTGGTAAGACATGCTGATACAATCAACAATGTGAAATTTGTGAATTCCCTATTAGTCCTTAATATTTCTTAATTCTTAAGCCTCTTAACCCTAAACCTAAACTTCAAAGTTTGACAAAATAAGATTTTAAGAAACGTCAAACGATGAAACATAGCCATGGGAATTCTTTAACTTACTCAGATTTTGAATTTTGATTCTTGAAGTTGAAACTAGGTTACTGGAATGGCTTTGTTGGAAGTGGAACTATGGAACCTAGAACAGGGTGGTGCACTGCAATGAGAAAATTGAAGATTGAAATTTCCCCGTGTGCTGACCCTCTAACATCAAAATAAAATCACTTAGCAATAGAAAGTGCTATTTTTTTGAATATTAAAGTGAATGACACCGAAACGTCTACTTGTTACTTACGGACTACACAGTACACAATTACGTAGTACAACATTTAAAACAAGCCATTAATGATTTACTCCTGCATTGACAACAAATTCTAAACCGTTGATCTTTGTTAATCTAACAGTTATAGGGTGATTCTGGGGGGTTTAAGTTCGCAAGCCTAGCACTCTGTGCATTTCATTCCAGAATGCAACTAAAACCATAAATAATAAACATAAAACATGTGTTTTAAATTTTCTTTAAAGTTTAAACTTTAATGTGCTAGGATTGACATCAAGGCCAAGGGGCCAGAAAATTAACGTTGCAAAGGCCTTAATAAAATGAATTACAATGTCATATTAATAGCACATTGCACAACCATTAATAGCACTTAACTTGCAAAGGACTTAATAAAATGAATTACAATGTCACATTAATAGCACAACAATTTATTTTATTACAACTGAATTACAATGCCACATTATTACATAGTACAAATACAAATGTAAGCGCAAGCGCCAAGCTTCTGCTGGACCGCTGGTGAAAACGTAAATGTGATACATCATTACATGTGTGTTTGAAATAAAGGGGACTTGCTGGGTCAACCATGAGATTTGAAAATAAACACATGGGACTTGTCGGGTCAGCCATGGGCTTTGAAAATAAATGCATGGGGCTTGCCTGGGGAATCATGCTGGGGAACTGGGAGCTATGAAGAAACAAAATGTACTTAGCCCCTTTCAGAACTGGACTCATACAGAAGATGAGGGGTTGTAAAATTGCTCCCATGCAAAAGATGAGTAGTAGCACTTAAAATAAATGCATGGGGATTGCTTGGTAGGCCATGGTGTCTTAAAATAAATGTAGGAGACTCTCCTAGCCAACCATGTAGACGATGAGGGGTAGTAAAATTGCTCCCATCTTCTATTTGCAGCTTCCATGCACTGGGATAGCACTTATCTCCATCAGAGCTCCTCATCCTGGTTCAAAACTATTTTGAGAAGTCAGGTGAACCAAATCAACTTCTTTCCAATTCCACCCATTCTGAACTTGAAGGAAATTGGTCTTTTACTTTGTAACTACATAACTGGAGGCAGGAGAATTTAGAGTATCCCCAATAATATTGCATCATCTTCTTCCTAAATCCTTATTAAGTTATTAACCCTACAAAATGAAAACTCTTATGACAATTCAACAAATGATTTTAGTTGTGCTCACTATCCTTATTTATGGGCCAAAAGTGCCACCAAAAGTGCCACTACCAGCCTAGTCCCTTGTACACCTCACACGTGTGTGAGGTTGTGTATAGTTACTATTGACTAGTAATAATTGCGATTCACGCAAACCAAAAATCCAACTTAATCGGTACCTCAAGCTAGCTACATGCAAACTGTACCTCAAGCTGACAAGCTGTCAATTGTCAACATTGGCAGTGCCATGCAAGCTGTCGATTATCAAAATCACTGGATAATTGACATCATCATCTACGATGTTCTACAATACATCGTGCAATTTTCAATATAAATCTATCTAATCAATCACTCTAGCTATTCATATGGCATTAATCCACGTTGCCACCCAATACCACAGCCAAATTGAGAATTTCAATAGAATAAATGAAAGGTAGAGTACTTTGACGCATTGAAAAGAGAGAATTAAATGTCTCATTTTACCTTAATCATTATCAATGTCCAGTGTCCACTAATAAGTCACAATAAATTTCGCTCACTTATGATCAGAACTATATGTTGATAATTACTATTAGTTTTAAAAGCCACATTTAACATTTTTATATTGATGAAAGCAAAAGGGATTTACAAGAATGAAGCAACGAAAAGAATTTTAATTTAAGTAGATATTGCTAAAGACTGAAGTACATAGTACATAACTAGTGTGGCCAACAATCCACTAACCATGACAAAAAATCAGTCACAAAGTACATACTACAAGAATTGTTATGCTGTACAATAAAATATAGACATGTAACACGCCACACAATTCATTACTAATTTTTTTTGTAACATTAACTAAGGCCATCAACCGGTTGTTTGAGTAGAACGTGAATTGAATTTAACAAATTAATAGTAGAGAAGAAAACTGAATCACCCAAAACCTTCCTCCAAAACTCCAAACTCTTTAATGATTCCGTTTTCGTATCACATAGCAGACCCTATCTCATATTAACCAGGGCAAGAGCCTGCGCTGTAGAAGCATGCAATTCCACTTTCCTGAAGATTCCACCAACAAGCGCTAACCCACTTTCAAAATTGTAATGCTCCAACGCCAACTCCAACAAAGAAATAGAGTAAATGAAAGGTTGCAAATAACATATTGCCAGTGTCTTCACCAAATCTTTATCGAGCAAAATGTCCATGCAATTGGACAAGAAAGCCGAAGCTACCTCAAAATATAGAGCACGAGGGTTGTTCTGAAGCCATTCCCTACCCACAATTATTCTTATAGCATCCTCAACCTGCACACAAGGAATTGTAAAAACCATACCCAACTTTTTGTCTGTCGTGTGCATCGTCCCTTCTTTTCTCCCAAAAGCATTTGGGTAGCATGACATGCCATGAAGAATCCATAATATCTTAGTTAAATTGAAAATAGAGAAGAAATAAATCAAAGCCAAATATATTTAGCCGATAGGCTATATATTGTGGGAGCTTTCAGCCGAAACAAGTCTCACGTCTGAAAACTCCCTTCCGATAAACAACTTATCACTCGCAATTCGTCGGAATTTATTTGCTGAAAAATTTTGGCTTCTTTTCCATAAATGTGGCTGCAAAAATCTCGTCTCTAGCTCGTAAACCCTGATATTTTGCACCTACTTTTCATTTATTATTGAATAGATTACATACGGAGATTGCTTTTG
>VDFB02271358.1:1258395446-1258549337 GCA_007258455.2 Sequoia sempervirens | reverse complement strand
ACTTGAGCTACAGAGAGGACACCTGTATATATATATATTCGTTATATACTTCAACAAAAAGGCTTACAATCTCAGCCAAATAACCTTGCTGAATGGGACATCAGTCCATGATCTATTTGAGCTGTATGTAACCTGCCTGGTCCAGTTACAGTCTCAAAGCCTTCTGTAAATTGCCATACTTTCTAATACATTTTTTTGTAAATTTTCATTCTTTCTAAATCTAATCATAAGCCTAAACAGCTATTTTTAAAAATTCTTTTTTGTACCAGCGTATCCCCTCACATTCTAGTTTTCACCTAAAAATTCTTGGATTGGAGCTGATAGTGGAATTAGGATGTGAGATTTGTTCTTGCTTTTCTGGGAAACACATTGAAGTTAATTTTCTTGTTTCTCTTTGATTTTTATTTTTATTTCCAGCTATGAGGCTAACAAACTTAAATTTTGGTCGGATGTCTTTGTCTTGTTTTTGAAAAGGTTAAGAATTTTGTAGTTCTGGTTTAAACATATAAGGAAAAGGATAAGCGATTTAAGGAATGTCCGCCTGATATGGTTTTATTTTTATCTCTACAGGATAACATATGGCGGAATAAAGTATTTGGGTCAGAATCTTATATGTGCAGACATATCAAATGGGACTGAAATGATAAAAATACCATGCACGAATGACAGAGACATGGTTTCAATCACAAAATTTCATTACATCCCAACAAACAGGTTAACTGTCTTGAAATATATTTTTTAATTTTTTGTCATCAATTTATTTAATGTCATGGGAGAGTGCTAGTGGACACTTTATTTATGTAGTAATAATTTAGCTTGCAATGTGCATATGCTTTTTAGGTTCTCAACACAAAGTACTATTATCTTAGAGAGCGTGCAATCAGACATGGAAAAACAAGCAAAGGCATGTGATGGCTGTGATGAATTTGACATGGATGATCCAGAGGCTGGAATTTCTATCCATGTTCATGAGTGTGTCTGTGATCAAGATGATCGATTTGATTGGCAAGGAGAGCCTATGCTAGGTCGCCTAGCATATGACCGTTATGGTCGTCTTCAGGTACTCTCTAGAAAGAGAATTGTCTATGCATGCCTTACATGAAAAAAATAATTGCTTCAAATATGTATTACTCAGCTTAGATTGTACTGTTATTTGTTTGATGATAAGGGCATGGGATCTTTATTAATAACACGTAGAAAGTGGGATGTAGAAGTAGGGTATGTGTGTAATAACCACCCTCAATTTTATTTTTATTTTTTGACAATATGCAAGCTCAACCAAAACATAACAAACAAGATTTAACTGCTATCATCAACTGCTGTAACAAATATACAATGCTGATACAATATGCACTGATGTAATCATTCCCCCCATGTTGCGCAACATGCATAAACCCAACACCCAACTGGAAATACAATGAAATACCTTAATGGATGACTGGAAGTCTGATTGGAGGTCTGTAAATGGACTGAAAACACGCTGATACAATCTGACAGTGAGGTAATAACTCAAAATGCTCCTCCAAAACACCTCCAACACACCCAACAAGAATGCATATCAGACCCATCACTTCATAACAGCTCCAAAACACCACCCATCAAGCTGAAAGTGTGTGTTAACAATCTGAAAATGTAAATCAGACCTTTGTAGGTCTGAAAGCACAGGTACAGCAGGTACAATGGCTCAGAAAACACAACTCCAGCATACCCAGCTCTCTAATAATGATTGTGGACTATCACCATTACCTCCAAACACACCAAACAACATGAAATGTACTTCAGGTCAGAAAAATCAGTGAATAGCAGTCCCCACATTTGAAACATAGGCTGTATGGCCCTCCAAAAACCATGCAACAACTTCAAAGTTTAAAGCCAAACCCCATGAAACATCATTACCAGATCAAGGCGTCACTGTGCAAGGAGAAATGTGCCTCAAAAGATAGGCGATTGGAATTTCCTAGCTCACACACCACCCCTACAAGTTGCTGGTACGACCTGGTATAGAGCACTGCCTTCAAATGGAACCAAATATCTGTATGGCCAGCAAGAAATTGTACTTTCAGATCTGCAATAACAATAAACAATCACTCCAATGCTCTGCTGTCAGTTATCAAGGTGTACGGCCAACAAAGGGTTGCAATAGGTATGGCCTGCTCATGAAAATGGTACAACCCAGCAACTTAACTCTTCAAGTCACCTTCAAAGATTCATCAACAAACTCTGCCAAAATGTTAGACAAACACTTCAAAATATCAACTATATAGAAAACATCAAATACCTCCATTATGAAATCTAAAACTGAAGACTCTGTTTGAAATCCAATGGTGATATTCCTGGATGAAATCACACTCAATCTAGCTAGGGATTATTTTTCAAATCCGAAACTAGAAATCTAGAGAGGGTTTTTGTTCTCTGAAGATCTTAGGAAGAACTCTCAGGTTCAATCTGTTAGTTTTAGGTCAGATTTAACAGAAAGCAGAAAAGTAAATATAGAACGATGAACACAGAATTTTATCCTAGGAAAACCCTCCTACTCGAGGGAGAAAAACCCAGCAATTTATTCACTTAGAAATCAGAAATAGAAGTGCAGAAATAGCACTCAGAATCCGGCTCGAGAAAGGCCGAATCTCATACAATAGATCAGCACTTAAAGATAGTGCAAATTCCTCAGATACACAAAAATATCAACTCTTCTTCTAGAAGCGAATCTGCTGCTGAAGGAAATTGAATTTACAAATGGAATAAATTGATTGAATAATGTGGAGACTATCTCCATTATATACCAAACTAGGTGAGCTCTCCTCTTGAGCCGACCTAGAAAATATAGTATTTGTTTTATAATAGAAAAGGCCGACTTGCCTTGAATAAATTATTCTTTAGGAAAAATACCTCCTTCCGCTACAAAACACTAACACAATCTGACAGTATTTTGATATCAAATCAATAGCATAACCACAAATGAGCCCCAACACTTCCTTTCATAGCTTTTTTGGAGAGAATTTGCAATTTAAAAATTCTAATAATTACTTTTTCCTTAAAAATGATTTTTTGGAATAATAATAACATTTCATGTGCAAAGGCCCCCTTAACCTAGACATCCAATTTTTAAAATACTTTATTACATTTTCAACGAGCTATTACATCAAGTTGTCCTTTTATTAGTTTTCAATATTAGACAACATTAGTGAAATATTAATTAATTATAATTCACCCAAGTTGCGGAAAACATTGAAACTGAATTGGAATCAAACTTTGATCACACTAGAATGATATTGAAGATGTAGGATGATGATTGGAGCCAATTGGGTGACTTACTAAAAATAAGTGTGCTCAAAAAAGTTTGGAGAACATCCCAAGAGTTCAAAAACACTTCTAAAAGAGTCATAGTGATACATACTACCAACTAGGCTCATTGCCAAAAATAGAAATCTTGAATTACTGAACTTGTAACTTCCCCAACACACCTAGAAGCTTACAAGAAAACTCAAAAAACTAGCCAAAAGCTCATGAAACAATATTGTGTAAAATGGGGACATTACAATGTGGCCCACAAATTTTCAGTTTTACAGAAATTTTAAGGGTCACGTTCTCGAACTACCATGATATATGCATCCAAGATATTGATAAAATAGAATGATTTTTAAAAAAATTATTCAACCATTATCAAGGCAATGGAGGTGTTGTAAAGGTTAGTTGGTGTGATTATAAACTTAAACATAATACTTAGTCTTTGAAGAAAAGCTTTAAAAGTTAAGACTACAAATAGAAGCATATATGTCTAATCCAAGCTACAAATAGATTGCAACCTTAAGCAAAATAGAAGAACCATAAAAATAGCTTACTATACATCCAATCTAAATATCGAAAGGAAGGCTATTGGGTTCAAGTACTTCCATTCTTATCTGTTCATTAAGCCTCTCCTTCACCTTTACTACATTAACTTGGAGTTCATTGTAATGTCCCCATTTTTGGTGTCCTTATTTGGACTAGGTGGGTTAACTTACTATTTTTAGTAAGTACTATATTTAGTAATTGGTCTTGGCAGCAATGCAGTGCAAGGTTTCCTATTTGGGCAGTGTGTGGTAGTTGTCAGGTGAACTCTAATGTTTTGTGCCAGTTTGGTGATTTGGAGTATTTACTAGTTTTAGCAGTTGCTATAAATAGTAAGTCTATTTTTAGTAACTGCTCCTGGTCAGGGCTACTTCAACAGTGTCTGTTTCCAGTATGGGCGTTGGCATGGCTAAGGTTTGATTTAATTATTATTTATATTTCTCACTTAAGTGAAGGGGTCAAGGGGTCATGCAAAAAATGCCTTGGAGCCTAATGTAATAACTTAACGTTGTTTTAGAAGGCAACAAAAGTGAAATAGTTTCCTTATGAGCATAGACGCCCAAGGGAGGTATTTTGAATTATTTTAATAAAAAGCTCATGTGAAGAGGGGCGTTGGCTTTTGGAGGGAAAACAAATTTGAAATTAGGTTGCCCTAATTCCTTCTTGGCTCTATAAAGCTTCATTTTGGGCCTCATTTGCATATCTCCGAGTTGATGACATGACAGGGTGTTGTTGGATTATTTCCAGAATATTGCTGCTGCCTGTTGAGGACGAAAACCCTCATCGTTGAGAATTGGTTTTGGTGGTGAAAGATCCACCCTAGCTGGGTTTGGTGTGGTTCTATCTCAGGAATCACCTAGGGGCTTCACAGAGTCACAGTTTACAGTTTTTGAAGTGGAATGATGAAGATCTTTAAGTATTTTTGAAGTGGGTTTTGGTTTTCAATGTTGGCCCTATTGGCACAGTATTGGGTTTTGATTTAGTTGGTGATTTTGGAGCCGTTACATTGGTTATAAGGCCTTTTTTCTGAAATCTGGAAACATATCTTACTAGGGCCTGATATTGGAAAAAGGTCCATAACTTCATGCAAATCTGAGGTCTCATTCTGGGTATTGCTTCAATGGATGCCTCTCTCCAAGGTGTCCCATTTTTTGTATTAACTTGCATTTATTGAATTAAACCTGATTTTCTAGGGCAGATCGCCATACTCAAGGAGGCCACCCCTGTTGGTGTTTTCTGGATTGTTACGGCCTGCTGCTGTAAAGGCTCTCTTCTGCATTAATGGGGTTGGGAAGCTGGTTATTTGCGCTAGAAATCCTAGGGGTTCGTTGGCCATATTATTGGTGAAGAATGATGCAAAATCTGTAGTGATAATGTTGCTGTTAGAAACCTTTAACAGGCCTGGACTGCTAAAAATCAGGTCTGATATATGTTGTAATAGGTCTGATTTCTGAGTTGTTATCAATGATTAATCTATGAGATGTATTTCAATATGGAAGCAAAGTCTATATTCAGTATTTACCTTCTTTATGCAATCTTTATTATGAATGCAATGAAACAATGAATAATACATGAAACCACAAACAAACCCATCAGCAAAACACTAGCAATCAGCAAACAGAAGATATTATTTCAAAAAAAAATTAGGGGTGACCATTACATTCATGCAAATTCTTGACCTTTTCCAAGAGTTGACAGGTCTGTGCATGATTAGAGCACTCTATATGTGTAATGCCCCCATTTCCCGAGTGATCACCTCATGGAGTTGGTTAGTCCATCCTATTTCCCATAGGCTAAGTCGAAGGGCTAAGGGAATGACCTAATTGATTATATTTAATGAATTTATTAGGGAAAATTGATGATGAGATATGACTTCGTATATTTTTGAGAGCTTATTGGTGAGTTCAAAATAAATAAGATAATTTTCCCTAGAGATGAGCATCCAGGGAGAGAGAAAAAGGAAATAAAGAAAGGAAAATCAATGGAAGAAATATCAAGGACGGTTGGCCAAATTGAAGGAGAAAAATAAGAGAAATCCAAAAAAAATTCCCTTGAGGTGGACGACCTAGTGAGAGGTCATGAAATGAAATATTTAATTCCACAAGTGGTTTGCCCCACTTGGAGAAAGGAATGAAAAATAAAATAAAATAATTTAGTTGTGTTTTTTGGGTGCCTAGCATGCCTTGCATGAGGTCGGCCCTAAGGAGGAGGAAACAAGCAAATAAAATAAGAATATATTGCTTAAGGTGGTCGCCTTGGTAAGGTTATTTTGGAGGGCTATAAAAGAAAGTAAAGTGCAAGTTATTTGAGCATCCATTCATATCTTATTTTCATTTTGGAGATTCTTCTCTTTGGCTCCAACTTTGGTTGGGTTTCACACTAAGGACGAAAACCCTTGTGAATGTGGTGAGTTGGATGAAACTCTAGCTCATCTTGTGAACTCATGATGGAGTTCTAATTGCACTTCATTGGAGACATTTGGAGGTTTCGAGCATCATTGCATAATCAGATTTGAATATTAGATTTGGAGCAGCATTGTTGTGGCATTTTGTGAGCATATTGCATTAGGTTTTTGCCCTGATTTGGAGTGCCAATTTGGAGCAGACTTGAGCGCCTATCTTCGGAGGATGATTTTGCATATTTGGAGTAGCAAACCCTAAGCGCTTGCTAAGGAGAAATTCGCCCATCTAGGGTTTGATATTTGAAGACTATTTTGCATATATTTGGGATGTACAATCATAGTTTTAGGTCTGATTTGTAGAGCAGAAATCTGGGCATATGTTCGGCATGTTTGAGCCCATGAATTCATTGTAAAATCAGTCCAGAAGGCTCAGTTTTGTAGCAGCAGATTTCTTTAATCAGTTTTTTGTAAAATCAGTCCTGATGTTTATATGTAACCCAGTATTGCGCCAAGATGTCCAATCTTTGTGACATCAAAATCTTGGTCGTCGTGATTTTGTATGCTTATTTTGATATTATGCATATCTATCCTAAAATGTGTTTTGTGTCTATCTTCTACTTCTACTTTATATGAGTCAGTACTTCGACTAAATTTGAAGGTTTGGTTTAATAGCAAAGATTTTGAATGTGACTTGGTTTTGTATCTTGAATCTTTGAAAATGCATAATTCACGCCCATTTGACTCTACCTGTTATGAGAAATGGTTTCTATTTTATCGATTGATTAGGTATTTATTTGGATGATATATTCTTTGAAGTTTCCTACTTGAAAATTTCTTAGTGAATTATTTTTTTCTTTTATCCATTTGGGATGCAAACATGTTTATTGTAGTTGTTTTGAGGTCTTAATAAGTTTTTGAAGGTTCCAGAGTTTGTTATGATAGTGCAGTCTCTATGATTAAGCATTCTTTTGATGTTACTAATAATTTGGAATGCAGTGTTGTTAGTAGCATTTTACCATCCACTCACATCATACAACAAGACTAGAGGTTCACTCACATATCATTTAGTAAATGTTTTATTGTTAACTTAGCAATAACTCTTATCAACTTGATTACCAAAGAATCATTTACTAGCAAAGCTTACATGTTACACAGCATTTTGCTATCTTAGACAAACTTTTCATTTCGACAATTCATGGGCTAAACTCTCTATTTTATTTGCTCTCTATATCTCTATGCTATGGAAATGCCTCTAAATTTAAAAAACTAGTAGTTTTTGTCTCTTTTAAACTTTTTCAATCTGATTTTTCCCATTTTTCCTCGTTTAAATCCCCATTTTTTCAAAATATCTTATACTTTTAGTTTGCCTACTTTTTCCCCAAATTTTTTTTGCTGCTAGGCCCAGTGATCGTCCTTTGAGAGAGACCTTATTAACATATACAGTCCAAAATGTCTGTGTTTTACTAGGTTACTACCTCCTTTCAGCATAACCCAAATGTTGGAGGCATTTAGTGCCAATTGGATAATGTGGATTCACACAGATGGGGACAGATCAGCGAGATGATGTCCAACTTCACATGCTGCTACCAGACCATCTCACTCTCACTTTAATACCAGCCAACATGGATCTTGGATCTGTTTCTCTCGGACATAAAGGGCAGCCTAGTTCTCCTTGTTTACATCCCGAGCCACAGAGGCAGGCACATGTGATCATTTTTCTCTCCACCCTTTGGAATCCGCCAATCTTGGATACTGTGCGCTATGCTAGCGATGCATTGTACTTTCTTATTGGGTTGTCCAGCCTGCTATGGACATTATTAGATGCTTTACTGGTCCAATCATGGTTATGGATGGTGATGTTGTTGGGTTCATATGCTTTACTTCCTCCTAGGATTGTCAAGATTCTCCCATGTACATTATAAGATGTTTTATTATCCCTATTGTGGGTTTCGATTCTGAGGTCATGCTTTCTTATCTGACTTTTGATATATGTGTGACCAACCGCTTTCCAGCCTCAGTCTCCAGCTTCAGTCTTCCATGGTTTCAGTTTCCATTTTCAGTCGGTTTTTACAAGTTCAACCCTTCTAGTTATGTTCACATTATTTTAGTGTTTGTTTTTTTGGGTTCATCTTTACCTTTGTAATTTAAAATGACCTTGTTTTAACTCTTAACTCTTGAGTTCCATTGACCTACTTTGGTTGTTCATATATATATATATATTCTTCAATTTGGATGGGCAACAAACAAAAGGGTTCACTCACCAAACACTCTGTATTCAAAATCATTTTGAATCACTTCAACGTGCCTTCTTTTAGGCTTTTAGCCCTTGTTGAACATTGGAAGCATATGTATTTTGTTCTTCTTTACCTCTTATGTACATGTTGTGCTTTCCTATGCCCTCCTCCTCAAACCTTGTGCATGAAGTGGCTCTTGTCATTTTTGGAAGTTTGTGCTATTTGACTTGCAAGGAGTTCTCATTTCCTTTACTTGGCACCCAAGATAGATTATTACTTCCAAGTAATATGTATCACAAGGGCTTATAGAGGATACTCTCATATCACTAGGAAATTTGGTGGTATAGAATATTTATTTCTTGACATTTTAATTATATTTTGGTTTTAGCTGAACGCCTAGTTCATTGAACATTTTTCCCTCCAGCAAACTATAGTTATTCAATTATGACATTTCGCAAGAAAAATGAGCCAGAATAATTGCAGTATTTTTTAAATTTGTTCTGAAATTAGTAACCGTGGACATTTTTTATCGTCTTTTATATCAAACATTTATAACAAAAGGCTAAGAAGTATGGGCATATCTGGATTTATTGTAAGAGATAAAATTCGTCTGAGACTGAAGTAGCCAACCCAGCCACAGTGCCTTGATTGTCTTGCCTCTCTTGCTCCTGTAAAACAAATAAATAATTCACATTTCAAAATGAATGCCAATGTTCAGGCTATGATTATACATGTATCCTGAAACTTGAAAAAACCTAATCTACATAGCTTAAGTGGGAAATGTACTTTACTTTATTATATTGAAACTGCCTGATTCTAATTTAATACAATGAAATCTTTGGTTGGCTGGCAAGGTCTCTGTGTTCTTTCTTAGTGATTACTACCTAGGAAATCTTGTTTATTGCTGAGTGGATTAGTTAGTTGGAGGAGAAAATAAAGTGCTACAATTAATAGATCTTGTGCAGAATAACCATTCCAAAAGAGTTTCCTTTTTCACCTTCGAAGACACAATAGGATCGCTAATCTATTTGTATTTTGCAGCTTGGACCAGGAACACCGGATGTGGTTGAATGCAATAGTAGGTGCCCATGTGGATCAAAGTGTTTGAATCGAAAACTTCAATATGGACTTAGGGTTCGCTTAGAAGTTTTTAGAACTCTAGATCGGAGATGGGGTGTGAGAGTACTTGAACAGATCCCAAGGTTTATTTATATTTGAGTTCTTGTTTGCATTGTTTTCAAAGCTTATTTGCTTTATTTAATTGCCACACTTCTGAAGTTCATAGATATTAGAAATTCAGCTGCCTGGAGGAATGTGAAAATTTTCCCAAAAAACATATATAAGCAGAACAAGAAACAGTTTGGAATGGAAAGATTGTGGCAGTGCACTTGTCTGATAGAAGCAACAACCTATTTATATGCATTCACTATTTTTCAAAATGTTTGTGAGGGTCGCTTGTTAGCATGGGAATTTCCATTTATGCATGTCTCAATTTTAAATGCGTAATCCTAATGAAGCAGGGGAAAGTTCGTTGTTGAATATGTGGGCGAGGTATTATCTCCGGAAGAAGCCGCAGAGCGTGAGAATATAGATGATAATTACAATTCCAGGTGATTGAGTTGTGACATGGAATGGTTTCGGAAGATACTATTTACTTCAAAATTATAATTATTATAACCAATAATTCATTCACTTATTGAATGTTCTGTACGTGTTTCAGATATCTTTTCAGTATGGATCATCCCTCTGTTCCTTCCAAAGACCAGCTGGTTGTTGATATCTTTGGGATGTCAAATGTTGTACGCTTTATCAATCACAGGTTTCACAGAAAAGTTTTCTATTTACTTATTTATAGATAAAATTTCATGAAGCTAAACTGAATAAAAAACATATGAACTTTGATTACGCATTTGGAATCATATTATCTAGATTTAACCAACAAATTACCTGGCACTAATGGATTTAAGTTGAATACAGATGAGCTAACGTCCTTTAATTCTTGCAGCACTGAAGGAAATTTATCAATTTATAGGGTTTACACAGAGACTGTAGATCCTAAAATATACCGGCTGGGTTTGTACGCATGTCGTGATATAGAAGTTGGGGAAGAGCTTACCTATGATTATAAAATCCCATGGACAGAATACTGAACTTAAATGTAGTAACTGTTATTATCAGTCTGGGTCTCACAGCTTCTTACAAGCAAATCTGACAGTTCTTTCTTGTGGTTGCTGAGAGTTGCCACTCGTCGGGGTTTAACGAAATTCAAGTTAACATATCTTATACCATTTCGGAAATAATGTAATTGATAGGCCAAGGTCTTGAGTCTATCGGATTAAGGAAATCCTCATTGTTTTTGGTCTTTTTTTTGTAAGTTTTACAGAAGGAATTATCTAATAATTATACTACGATTGATAGAGATTCGACTGTGTACTTTGGAGTTGAAAAACATATGGAATGTCATTATTGTTGTATTTTTGGTGCAGAAGAAAGATTCAAGTATGCCACGAGGACTTTATCTATGCGAAAGATGTTTTGTATTGAAACGATAACAAAGGTAAGGTGATTTTTATTTAAAAAGAAAAAATCCTATCATTTTGGTTTTGTAACTTTTTAGTTATATTATCTCTAGGCAAGGCTCTTTTATGGCGTGCACGTTTTGAAAATTTAATTGTGTATAAAAAATTAACTTGTATTTCTAAAACTTGTAATGGATGAGTTAATAAGCAAATTAAGAATATATATATATATATAGGAAAGAGAGACCTGTACAATATTAAGATAGTTTTTAATGTGAAAATGTGATTTCAACATTTATGTTTATTATATTAATTTAAATAGATCTTTTTAATAAAATTTTATAAATTATTAGTCTCATTCATAGTCATTTTTTATGTTTTTTTTGTCTTTTTTATTTTTATCATAATTTTCTTGATTGATCAAGAATAAGTTGAATATGTTTCAAATTGGGTGTAAGACGTGGGAAAAATAGAGGTTTGTAGAAAACAAGAGTTGTGTTAGCTATTTTAGACAATTCTTTTGTATATAAATAAAAAAATAAAAATGCATGATTTTATAAAGAAAATAAATAACTCATTTTAGGGTTGGAGTTGTAAAGATGTCAAAAATAATTCAATTAAAATGAGGGTTATAAATAAGGCAGATGTAGGAAATGCATTGTAGAGGTGAGTCATGAAGTTGTTTCATTTAATCAAAGTGGGGGCTACAAGCAAGGTAAATGTAGATAGTCAACATTTAAGACAAAACTATGTAGCTTATTTTTTTTAATAAACATTTCTTTTATGACCTTTTGTACTATTTCGAAGGATCTTCTCATTGTCCTCTTTATTTTGTTTGGTATAGTGTTAAACACTTTGTGAAATATAATAAATTTAAATGCAATCTAAATATTTTGAACCATAAATCTATTTTCATATATTTTTATTAGAATTTATTATATATGTGCTTTAAAACCAAATGCTTAAATGTGCCTTTTATCTTTGACAAAATTTTAGCTTTAAAGAAGATTCCATGTGGCTTGAAAATAAAATGAAACTTAAATAACATTTAATCCTTTTCCACTTATAAAACAACCATTTATTTAGTTGCACCAATACTTTCCACTTTGCTTCTTGTTGTCCACATGTTAATTTTGAATGTTTAAAACTATGAACAAATGGAGATAATAAAATTTAAAAATAACTATCAAATTGGGAACCATAGTTTACAAGCATTTTAATAATAACATCTTTAATGGATGTTTTTGCAGTTGGAAAAAGTCTTAGATCACCATGTTTATGTGTTTTATGCTTGACTATGTTTAACACATTTTTGTTTTGTTTTGAGTAAAAGATAAAATTGAACAAATTCTAATGCAACATAAAAAAGCATGAGAATTGAGGTTGAATAAATTTAGCTAACAATCCTTGTTCACCACCAACTATTGACATATGTGTTAGTTGTATATAAAGGCATCATTGTAGTACACTCTAATAACACATGATTTAAAAACATGCACAATAGCATCAAAAGTGTTTCTCTTCTTATAATTACATTAGTCATCAACTATGATTCATCCTCTTGTAGCATCCGCAATAATCAATCTTTTATCTATCATTTGACATTTTTTAAAACTTTGAGTAGACTTTTTGATACATTCATTCATTTGTTTGTATCAAACTTCAAACCATATCAACGATCAAACATTTATTTGAAGAAACTCCCAAGTCGTATTTCTTTTATTGTTAATTTGGTCTTGAGGCTTGAGTAAGGTGGAGTTCTTGACATCAATTCTTGCACAACAAAGCCCATTGTTGTCCATAGTACCACCATTGTGCTCCTTACTTTAGTTGTCATAGGGAAACATGTGTTGCAAGTATAGAAGACCTAATTATGTTTTGGATATAACCAACAAATTAGGACATAATTTCACCACTAGAGAAGATCATTACCATGATGTTTTAGATTCAACTTCTCAAATTAAAGTTGTCCTAGACTTGTAATTAATACTCTAGTTCCAATTTTAATTTTTGGTCTTCAATGCTCTCTCACATGTCATTAATTGAAATCTACTTCCTATTAGTTTTAAAATACATGTAATCCAAAACCAACTCATTTCAATTTACTATATATTGTATTAGTGTCTCTTTAAATTTCTAGTCACATTAATAAATTTGGCAATTATCTTACCATGTGATTTTGGAGGGTGGATAGAGAGATGCGAGATAAATATGGTAGAATTGTTAATAATTATGTGCATATAATTAAAGAAAGATCAAAAGAAAATATTGCTACACTAGGAAGTTGGCCCCTAAATGTATCCAATGGTTGGATATTTCTAGAAATAATTAAATAGGAAGAGTGGAGATAAATCGTGAATCTTGAAATAAACATTCATGCTCACTCTTGACCAAGAGCTAATAGGTTGAGGGAGATGACTAGATTTATGGATGGCCTATCTACTCCAATCAATCTTTCATAAAATTGCAATTAAAAGATTCACAATGACAATGCATTGAAAAAACATTACTTGCTTAACAATGTTTAGTGCCCTAAGCTCTTAACCAAGAGGTGAAGGGACATGATCTACTTGACTTTGCTAAAGCTTCCAAAACATTGTTGTTATGGAGCATATAAAGGATAAGTGCTAAACCATATTTCTGTCAAACAAATAAAAAGTTTCATGAAGTTATAAGGCTAAAGCCTAAATAAAAAACAAAAAAATATTTTCTATTGTATGGCCATCATTATTGACTAAATCATTTACCCACAAGATGACCCTTGAATCATTCGAGTGGTCAAAGCAACTAAGCCTTGCTAAAAAAAAGTTACCAAATTAACCCTCCATAAAACCACTATACCACAAAATAGACTTCATAAAAGATTGGTGTTTTGAGATAATAGATATTTATGGGCGAGTTTTGATGCTTGAGAAAGAACTAGACCATCAAAATGAGGAGGTGGAAGTTAATCTATAACTATTGTGTCATCTTGTCATATCTTGGATATTAAGCAATCTTGTCTATCAACTTTATCGATTGATTGAATTTTTGCCCATTTCATTCAAATTACATTTTAGATATTTTTCGATTTTGAGATGGTGTTTTGCTTGGCATGACAGACTAGGTTTTGAAGGGCCCAAAGATTCACACTTTTCTTATAACATATTTGGTTGATTTCCACATGTTGAAAGCATTTTCAAGACTTCCTTCAGTGACAACACCTATTTTTTTTATTTAATGCACTTGAGAATTATATGCAAACCAACCCAAAAAATTATTTATCTTGTTTACTTTATTTTTCTAGCACCAATATTCCTGTTAGTGGTAAGAGACAAGGTTTTTAGGTAGTTTTTGGACTTGCAAATCCACAATAGGAGCTTATTGACCAACTACTATAATGTAGATTTTTTTATCATATTAAAATGTGTTATTAATGATGACAATTTTAATGTCTATATTAAAATGATCTTTAAGGCCTCTCAAAATGCTATTCAAATATAAATTTCCAACTTCAAATGTCTAGCTTCTTTTTCATCTTGAAAAAATAAATAAAGAACCTTTTTCAAAAGATTCTAGGGTTAATTAATTAATTAATTTAATTAATCATAGAATTTATGAGTTGAGACAATAAATTGGAAATAGGAAAGCACACTTTTTAAAATAACAACGATGGTTTAAGGTTAGTTAATTCTATGTATGATTTTATGTAATATTATAAATTATTCTTTTGTGATCCAAAATAATGTTTTGATATTGGATCTAAGTTTTGTGATGCTTTGATAGGCATCAAACTAAATTTTATTTCAATTTAGGGCAATATTATGGTGCAAAATATATCCAAGTTTATTATGTGACATGAAATTAATCTTAATAGACAAAATTGACTTATTATGTGTGAAATTGACTGGGTTTGATTATCTAAAAATTGGCTTGCTTCATCTTTTGATATCTGAAAATAGAATGGCAATATTTACAAACACTTTAGAGGAGATTGCTAAATGAGGAGCACATTCTCCTCTATTGAACCCTTCGAGTAAATATTTAATAACTTGTGAACAAAGATAAAAAAAAAATCAATCTTGTAATATGCATATTTGTCACTAAATATGTAGATGTTGACGTGGAAATTAATGCTCAAATGTTCTCCTTGAATAAAGCAACAAGTAGTGAGTGATAGCTAGATGGATCTTGTAGACGTGTTAAAATGAATAAGGGTTTTTCCTTTTATACAACACTCTAGAATACAATTTGAAATGTTTCACACTTCAAGTCAACACATAACAACTAGTTGAAGGGGGTTGGCATGGGCTTATTTGAATTTTATATTTTGAAAAAGCAAAGGTTGATTTTGTATAAACTAAAAAATGGAACTTGTTCCTAGGGATGTGTGAAGGTGAAATTAATCTAGGTTTAAGGAATATGCCAACTTTGAGTGTAGAAATGCACCACTTGCATGCTATTTATTGTATAAAGTATAACCTAGTCAAAATGAGCAAAACTAATAGGAAATATGGGGCACATGCAATTTTTGCCATTATACTTCTATAACTTTAGGTTTTATTGCAATTATTCCTTCGTAAAAAATATTCTTGAAATTGTCCCACTATAACAATCATTCTCATTCCATATTAGTCATCCAAGTTTTCTCCAACATATTTTTTTAACAAAGAGAGAAATAAGATAACATATGTACAGGAAACATAAGAGTGAAACTCAATTATATATTATAGTATCATTTATTTTAATATGATGGAAAATAAGATATCCAAGGATACCTCATGGAAAGAAGTTGGGTTGTATAGTTGGGTGAAGTCACTTATTAACAGAAAACAAGTTAAAAGGGAATTGTAGTAAACTTCAAATTTATTGGTATCACATGGTTTGTAAAGTCACAACCTCTAAGGTGTTCTTATGTTAGTCCAAGAGTCAACCTTTCTATAGAGGTTGCAAGCAATAATTTTTATTTCAACATGATTAATATTGTTTAGTTAACAATTTAAAAAATAAAGTAATTTTAGTTGATGCAATTAGAGTTTTAAGAAAATTTCCCAACTATCTAGACCATAAGATGACCAAAAGACCACAAAACCACAACTTATGAACACCTTTCACATGCATTCCCTTCCTTATTCAGATTAGAGTAATGTATGATATACAACCAATTTATTTTTGAAAGATTTTGATCAAATCTTTTTCAAAAACTCATCCTTGAAGGCCTTCTTAGGGTAACTTGCAACTAGGGGCAAACATATCTAGGAAGAGGGGTTTAAACTTCCATGAGGAGTAAGACTTCTATCCTCCCTAGGATTTTAGGGTAGGGGAGACTCCAAAGTAGGAAAAACAATGAGCTAACCTTATTAGGAGAGGGGGAAACCTTTAGAGTATCCTTGTTCAAGAGTTTCAAATCCATTGAGGTAAATTTTGAAGACAAAACAAGTGGTTCAGGGCAATACACCATTGTTGTTACTCAATTCCTTACCACCAAGAAGCATATATGGGAATTTAATTATATTTATTGGGGATGGTGAATTTATCATAGTACACAAATATGTCAAGTGACCTTGAGCACTTAGTAATATTTGCCCTTGAAAACTACTTGATCATACTTCAATTGTTTTCATATTCTTTCACCACCTTTAAGCCAAATCTCTTTAGGTAGACCCCAATAGAAATTCATTTCATCATGAATCTAAGCAAAGGTTGGTTGGGAACAAAACTTGGTTTCTTGTAGGATCAAATTTATTAAGAGATTGAGAACATGAATTGGCTTAAGATAGAAGAAAAACCCTTGATTTGTCACATGATAATCAAGTCCATGATACAAAAAAAAGTGTCTAATACACACCGAGAAAACTATGTAAATGTAAATCTAGTGTATTAGTGATTTGGTGGAATCATGTAATGTTTAAAAGCAAAAATATAGCTTTGAATGCTCTTGAATTAGATTTGTCTTTATGAGATTCTTGAGTAAGTTGATCAATTTCTCTCTTTTAATTTCAAATGACCTAGGATTTGTCCTTCTATAGATGACAATGGTCATTAATTTGAACTAATTAGCACATGGGCCACTAGGATAACAAATAAATTTGTGAAAGTGTGAACTTATGGGTGTGAAAAGATAAGTCAAATTCTGGCATCATGTAGGATAGTCTTGGATTTGGTTATGCCACGTGGACTAGAAAAAGGTCATTGAATGTGTAGTGATGGACGATGATATGGTTTTTAGTGGCAAGTTGTTAGAACCCTTCTATTCTAACCGTCTATTATTATTAGTTATTTTATGAGCATTGTAATAATCATAGTTTAGTTGGGTGTCTATTTTGCAAGATTATGGAATGGTATAAAGGAGCTTTGATACTATATTAGATTTGTTGAGATTTTGTAACCTAATGAGTAAGAGAGAGGACCCAATAAATTTAGGTGAAAAAAACACACTACACTAGTAGATGTACAAAGACAATCAAAGGATTGTAAAATGCAAGATACTATGCTATACCAAATAGAGTATGCAAATACAATGTAAAACTATGTATCCAAATTATACAAGAGATACAAAAGTGCAAAATAGTTTGCAATATAATCAAGAGAGCGCTCAAGATTTACAAGATATGCTCAAATGTGAGCAAGAGGGTCACATATATAGGCTATGATAGGTGAGAAGTCTAAAACAACAACCACTTCCATGTGAGTCACCAAGTGAGGAATCCTAATAAACAACTAAGTGCTATGTGAGAAGTACTATTAGAGAACCACTACTTAAATATAGCAAGTTAACACCTACTTAAATATAAACCCACCTAAGCATCTTATCCTAGTGTGTATGATAATGCTAGGATAATAAATAAATATAAAATAAAATAATGCAATGACACCCCCATAAGCATAGCTTAGGTGGGTAGAAAGATGGGTTGTAGAAAATATGTAGCCATGTTAGCTACTCATTTACAACATAATCCCTCCCAAAAGAAGATAGGAGAAAACCCCCCCAACGAGAACAATAAAACACCCCTAGAGAGAGAGATGATAAGGACTATGTAGCCTCTAAAAGGTTTTGGAATAGACTCCTAAAATCCTTGTAATATTTTCCACATGAATGCCTCCACATAAAAAAGAGAATGTATACACAGATAGTTACATAATGAGTATTGAAGAAGGCCCCTCCACATAAAGCATTGCATCTTCCTTTAGAAAAAAAAGGAAATCTAAATTGCAAATCTATGCAATGCCTATTCAAAAGGTGGAATCAATGAAGGTATTAGGATGCATATTTTCCTAAATTACTCAAACTTCTCCAAGGTGACATGTTGAACTATAACAAGTTCTAATTAGTCAAATCAAGTACTATATATAATTCAGGTACATTAACTATATAAGAATGACTCACAACATAGGTATGAGATCTAAACTAATACAAATAAGGCACTCTTGCATAAGGTGTGAGTGGTGACAAATATATATTAGTGGACTTGAGAATAATGGAGGATGTGTCAACATAAAAGTATGTAGAGGTAGAGAAAAACCATAGGGGTCAGCATGTACTCTCATTAGATTTAGATAAGGAGATGCAACTTCATGAGAGCTATCATCAAAGATGAGATGAATGTCTTTGGTGTCATAAATATTCTCAAGACAAATATCTGCAAAAAAAAAAGTATTTGATAGGTAGACATCCCAGTAAGGTGAATCAAGAAGACAAATATTATACTATCAAAGAGTATTTGAAGAAATATTTTAAAAAATCCAATTCCTCTATTGAGGTAGTAGTTGTTGAAGGAACAAAAGAGTCATCAATGTCAAAATGGTGACTTGAAGTTAAATTAGAGAATTTATGAACTACAATAAGAGTCTTGATGAAGTTAAAGAATCATTAATAAAGTTCAAAACATCTTTTCCAAAATATGAATGAAAGTTCAAAATTATTATTCAATTTTTGAACTTGAAGCACTTGAAAGAGACATATGTTTTGAATTTTAAAATAGTTAAACTAATGAATTATAAATGTTTTAGTATACTTTATATTTATAATTATTTGGATATAGCTTTTAATAAAGTTGATAGTATAATAGAATCATAGAAAAAATCGAAAAAAGAGGTTGACGAGCCTCCACTTTCATATAGTAAATTCTATTTTAAATACCACTTAGCTAATTTGAATATCAAGTGCATGATTTTTCCCCCTACTCGACTAGCTTGAACATCTAACATACATTTTTTTAAAATATATAAATATTTATTTTTAAGTTTCAAAAAATCAAATTTATTAAATATGTAAGTTTCAACAAGTCTCCACTTTGTCTTAAACAAAAACAAATTACACACTTTAGGAGAGGATTCTATCCTCTAGTGAACCATATTTTTCTTAAATTTTGAAATAAATTTTAATGTGTTTTTTATATTTCTAATATGCCTTAAGTTTGATTATAATGGTCTACATGTAGTAAATTGAAAAAATATAGTAAAGGTAATAAATATTAAAAAAATCAAATTCTAGGCTCTAAGATCTACCAAACACTATTTTTTAGATTTTGTTAAAAATGTCCTTGTTTGAAAAGTAATAAAAAGAAAGGGGCTAGACTGTCACTTCTATTGCTAGCTCACCATTTTGACCAAAATATATTTGATTGAAAATGTTTTGGTTAACCATGTTTTGGTCAAAACATATTCACTCAAATACATTTCACCAATAATTTTATCTTCTTTTTTTTTTGTTGAATATGTACTTTAAGTATTATTAACTTAAATTAAATAATTTTAATAGTGAAGCAACATTTTCAAAAATAATATTTTAAGACAATTAACAATTTTGACAATTGTAAATCTCAATTTCACTTGGGAACATTTTTGGAGGTATGAATTTTGTTGAATTTTTTTTAATTATTATACTTATTTTCTTTATACAATTTAAAAAATATATATTCTATGTGGTCATTTATTTTTTCTTCTTAGTTTCCCACTTTCTTCTTAAGCCCCCTCTATAGTGCATCAAACACAACATTCAATAAGATTATCATCTTGTATCTTAGAAATTGATACCACAAAGGTGTATTTGAGAGCTATAGTCAAATAATAAGGAGGTTACATTTTTTCCTATAGTTAGTTTTTCTTAATATTCTTCTTTTTTTTCTTCTTAGACTTTTGCCCTAGTTATCTCTCTAGCTTCTTTCTTCTTCTAGTGATTTGTCATTTTTGGCTAAGCTTGATTCCTCATAAAATCTAGTGAAATGAGGAGGGCTTAAAGTCCACTACCTAGGCCTTAGAAAAATCTAAGACCTTTCAATACCATGTGTCTTAGTACCATTCTACTCTTTTGGGTGGTTTAACTTAATAAGAGATTTAGGTATATCGAAAGATGGGAATGATAAATTAGATTAATAAAATACTCTTCTAGGAGACATAATGATAAAAATAAAAATAGTTTATAGTTCCAAAGGTTTCTAGAATATATAGGTTTTTGTGGTGTGAGGTTTCCTTAACTACCTTGAGTTTAGGATCTTATACATTGAGTTTATAATTTTAGGATGTAGGGTTTGGTGTATAGATATTTCTTGATTTATGGATTGTGACCACGTAAAATTAGGAGTTTACTTATGGTTGAGATAAATAGAGTTTAGGGTTTAGGGATGATATATGGGGTTATAAGGTTAAGGATGTATACATAATGGGGTATAATAGGAAGTAAATATTTAATAATCTAGGAACATATGAATCATGGTTTATAATAAGGGTCAAGGTTAGTAAAAGTAGAAGTGAACATAGAGAACAAGTATGATTCATAGAAAAGACATAAAATACATGAGAACTATATTAGTGTAAAATAAGACTATTAAACCATCATCCCTTATTTACTTAGAACAACACATTCCCAAAGGAGGAAATGAGAGGTAAAAGTGGAGCATGTGATAATAAAGATGTAAGTAGGATGATTATATTGTAGATAATAAATCATCATATGAGAATAATAGGATAAAAGCATGATAAATATGATAATTCTTAATTAAAAAGACAAGGAAGAAATTTTAGAAAAATCACTAAGTCTTAAGAGTCTTTTATTATTACAAGCATGATATGTGGAGAGAGAAAATCAATTGAGATTGTGAATTCTCTCATTAACCATTCTATTATTCATATTCATCATGCACATATTCACATCCATCATTCTATAATTCATCATGAAATTAATAAGGTTTTAAGTCCATAAACTTTATACATGTGGTGGATAAACTTTGGAAGTCATGTGGTGCTATGAAAAGAATAGCGTAAATGGCACACAAATTAGAGCATCTAACTTAGTAGGAAAGTTAAGTTGTGATTAGGATAAAGCATAAAAAAGTAGGAAAGTTTAATACTATGGGTGGTGGGAGGCAAAGTGGGAAAATTCAATAATATGAGGAGCACATAAAGGTGATAACTCAACATGAAACAAAGAGGTAACTATTTATTATGGAATGTGATATATTGAATGTATATGAGGATTGAGGGATGAAAAAGAGTTAAAGGTAATCCATGGAGGGTATAATAAGTATATAGGAAATAAAGTGCATAATATGTATATTTTGAGAAAATATGTGACATTAAGAAGCATCAAAGCAAGATCTAGTAGTGAAAGGTGACATTGGGAAAAATGGTATAAGATAATTTAAAGAGGAATAATTGAATTTGGGAAATAGGAGGGTTTTATCCCCAAGTTGACATGTCCCTAAAAGTTTTCTATCATAGTAAGAGTGAGTAAGAAATAACATGATAAGAAAATATAGTAGAAATATGTAAGAGAAAATTATCCATATTAGCAAATGACTCTAGCATAAGGATAAATAAGAAGTCATATAGAGAGTGCATATGCTTAGACTTTAGGGATCTAAGATTTGTTTAGGTAAAGAGGGGAGTTCTCTAAGGTTTAAGGTTTAATGAGTAATGTACACGATAGTATTATAAAATTATTGTAATATATATGAATT
Organism: Sequoia sempervirens; assembly: GCA_007258455.2. Taxonomy (NCBI): domain Eukaryota; kingdom Viridiplantae; phylum Streptophyta; class Pinopsida; order Cupressales; family Cupressaceae; genus Sequoia; species Sequoia sempervirens. Next base: position 1,258,527,415 of record VDFB02271358.1, on the reverse strand, counting down.
TAATTATATGTATGTGTATGTATACATTGTAAGTCAAAGCTTCATGATTGAAAAACATCTAATGAAGAGAAATATGGATTGGCTAAAGAGTTGGCTACATCCCCTTAGGTCGTCTTTCAAGAAGAATAAGTTGAACAAGATGAACATGTTGAGGAACAAGTTGAAAAAGAATATATTGAAGAACAAGTTGGAGAAGACATTGTCAAAGATGTAGATAAGGATTTGCTTCAAGAAGAAATTTATGATACATATTTTCTTCCTAATATGGAAAATTGAATGGATATGGATGATGATTCTATTTTTACTAAGATTGAAAATATTAATTGAATTGCTTATTTGGAGAGTTGTTTTAATTAGGTATCTACCTATATCAGATCAATTATTAATTTTTTTCGTTTAGGTATCATATTAAATTTTATATATTTATTATCAAGATATATCGATTATATCAAATTGATATATTAATTATATCGATTGATATATGTCAAATTGAGTGAATTGTTTTTTATTATGATAAATTAGTTTTAAAGGGACCAAAAACCTTGTGCATCAAATAGAACAACTCAAAGCTAGCACATCAAGATCTCCAATGGGACAAATGTTATATAGTTGTAGCCAAGCTATGAGGAAAAATCTAACACAACTACAAAATAAAACCCAAGAATCCAACCTACATAATGTTAGACTCTTCCCTATTCAACCTCACACCCTTAACTTTGGTGGGTGATTGGGACATATATTTGGGAAGATCTTTCTTTCATTTTTGCATAATTGTCTAGGAAAAGTTATCTTCTAAGTCCTCAAACATAGGAGAGGTGGGGGAGTGTTCCATTTGAAGGCCCAACTAATGGTGCAACACAAGCTAAGGAATGTTTAGCAAGAGAAACCAATTGATGAGCAATTGAATTAGGAGTCGCGTGGGACTCACCAATAGGAGCCAAAGGAGTCGAATGAGTACAACTTTCTTGTGCCACACCAACTACATGAGAAAATCTCTCAAGAAAGTGACTTGTTTCGAGGGAAATGGAAAGAGACAAACCAACATTTTGAGAAGAATTGTCATCCTTAGAGGAACCATCAACCAAATAGTTAGAAGCATTAATAGTCAAGTGATCATTGTAGGCATTCCTCTACCATATAGTTGTACTCTTGCATTAAGAGAGTAGACAACCATAAGCTAGGTTGTTGATGATGAAATGCCATCTACATCTAAAGGGGAGATCTTTATGCAAGTATTTTGTGGGAAAGGCTCTATACATTGTTGCATCACTCAGAAAGATGCCAACATTTTATCTCTCTTATGTTACAATTGTTTGTTTAGGGTTCTAAGAGTTGTTTTTTTGAAGTTGTATTAGTTGGAATATATTTCAATGGAATGTAGGTTTGATGCACACTATTTTTCAATTTACTCCTCTCTACATACTTGGACTAGTATGTTTTTGTTTAGGAATAAAATGATATTTTGAGCAACATTATTATAAAACATTATAACAACATCGTAATACCTGTATTGATCTTTTTCAATTAATCAATGGTTTTTACATTTTTGTAGCAATATGGTGTTATGCTTTAAATGATGTTAAATGTTGCATAGTACAAAACCCTATGTTTTCTTAATGAAATTCCTATATTAGAAAACTTGACTTTCTCCAACTAATTTCTCCTTCAAAAACCAATAATTGGTATTAGAGCATCTAGGGATTTAAAAAAGTTTGTTCATTCCTTGAACTACAACTAAATAGAAAGTGGGTTGAACAGTTAGTTCTCAACAGAGAAGACAGGTGTGGTGGATTTTGTTTGAAGAAGGCATATTTTAGAGAGGTAACAATGTGTGAGAGAAGACCAGTTGAAATTTTATTGTGAAAGGGAATTATGGAAATCAATCATTCAAATATAAATCATACTCAAATACATGTATTCAAAGGAGAAAACTATGACTTCTAGAGTATAAAAATAAAACTTTATTTATATCATAGGACTTGTGGGAGTTAGTAGAACATAGTTATACAAAGCCAACAAATATTCAAGCTATTGTAGCCTTAACTCAAGCATAAAGAGATCGATTAAAGGAAAATAAAAACAAAAAATACTCAAAAGCCTTGTTCATGATTCAACAAGTTGTGCATGAGTCAATTTTCCCAAGAATAGCTACAACTACAAAATCTAAAGAAGCCTAATATTTTTTGTAGAATGTATATCAGGGAACAAACAAAGTGAAAACAATCAAACTTCAAATGCTAAAAAGGGATTTTGAAAACTTGATCATGAAAGAATCATAACCTATGCAAGATTTTTTTACTCGTGTAATGAGTTTGATCAATCAGATTAGGTCCTATGGAGAAAATTTAGCTAATAAAAAAATTATGGAAAAAATATAAGATGTCTCCTTTCCTGATTTGATCCTATTGTAGTTGTTATTGACGAGTCAAAAGACTTAAGCATTCTTTATGTAAATGAGCTTATGGGGTGGTCTCTTCAAACCCAGATTAGGTCCTATGGAGAAAATTTAGCTAATCAAAAAATTATGGAAAAAATCATAAGATGTCTCCTTTCCTGATTTGATCCTATTGTAGTTGTTATTGATGAGTCAAAAGACTTAAGCCTTCTATATGTAAATGAGCTTATGGGGTCTCTTCAAACCCATAAGCAAAGAATTCAATAAATCTACGCTAAAAAATAGTTAAACAAGCCTTTCAAACTAAGATAAATATCTCAAAGAAAAATGGAAAAGGATCAAAAGGAACATCTTATAGGGCTACAAGAAGGTTCAAAGGAAGAGGAAGAAATAGAAATTTTAATAGAGGAGCTAGTAGTGGACAAGGTAGAGGTTATTATGGAGGAAGAAACTCTAGTGATGGTCAAAAGAGTAATCAAATTTATGATAATTCACATGTACAGTGCCACTACTATAAAAATAGGGAATTTATGAATGAGACTATTAGAAAAAAAATAACATGCAAATTCTTCTAAAGAAAAAGAAGAATATGAAACTAATTTATTTTTTGCTTGCAATGCTACAAAGGAAGAGTTAAAAAATTTATGGCTTTTGGATAGTAGTTATAGTAGCCACATGACAAGAATAAAATTATTTTTGTAAATATGGATGATTTTGTTAGAACGTAAGTGCGATTTAGTGATGATAATGAAGTTGAAGTCACATGTAAGGGGACAATTGCAGTCAAAACACAAGGTCAAAAAAGGTATATTTGTGATGTATTATATATACTAGGGTTAGCACATAATTTTTTGAGCATAGGATAATTGGTTGAAAAGGGATATTCAATAATATTTAAAAATAATGAGTGTTTCATTTATGACAAGAACAAAAATAATCAAATAGTGGCAAAGGTTGGGATATTCAACAATATTTTGTTTTGAGACTTGCATATAGTGAAACTCGAGTCCTTAGAACTAATTGCAAGGACCAATCTTGGTTATGGCACACTAGATATGGACATTTAAAGTTTAGAGGACTAAAATTATTCTCTCAAAGTAAAATGGTGGGGCACAAACTACCACTTATCTCTCACGATGGTCAAGTTTGTGACTGGGTGTATTGTTGGCAAGTAGCATCGAGATTCCTTCCTGACAAGAAAAACTTGGAGAGAAAAAGTACCACTTGAGTTTGTATATACTGATATTTGTGGTCCAATGCAAACATTGTCTTTGAATAAAATAGATATTCTCTTTTTTTATGATTTTAGTAGGTCTTGGGTCTATTTCATCAATGAAAAATTAGAAGCATTTACCGAATTTCAACACTTTAAGGCTATTGTGGGAAAACAAATTGGTTGTCCTATCAAAATCTTGCATTCAAATAGAGGGGGAGAATTCACCTCTAATGAATTTTAGGATTTTTGCAAAAAATGGAATTGAAAGACAACTTTTTGCAAGTTATACTCCTTAACAAAATGGAGTTGTCAAATGTAAAAATCGCACTTTGGAAATGGTTAGAAGCATGCTTAAAGCTAATGGTCTATCAAATACTTTTTGAGCTGAAGTTGTTTTTGATATAGGAAAAAATAGATTTTGAAGGGACCTAGAACCCTTTAACAAAAAAGAGCAAGGTTGCAGAAAAAACAAGCAGCCAGCGAAAAAGACCAGCTCCAAAATAAGACCAATTAAGATTTGCATTTAACATTTTTCTTGTGGGAGCGGAGAGTCATGTCGAAAGATGACCGAGAGGATTTATCTTTTTTTCCCTTAACTATGATCCAACCATCTTCCACCTGCGCCGCCTTACCGTGCCACGCCAGCTCGCAATCATTATGAAGATGAAAGCCAGAAGCCAAAGTATTAGGGGTTATATTTTCATTCCTTTGCACAGATAAGGACTTTTCTGAAGAGCCACCAGATAGGGAAGTCGAAGCACATTCCCCTGAAATGGCAACCATTGACTTAATAGGGGTTGCCTTAGCAACCCCGCCATTTGAGACGACCGAAGGGGGCGTCCCAAAACCCAGTGATTCAGAAGTAGCCACCTCACGAACATTAGGGGTTTCAACAAGATGTTTAGTTTCAGCAACCCCACCAAAAGAGACATCCGAAGGGGAAACTTCACGAGCTTGTGTTTCCGAGGCAACCACCTCAGAAAAGTTCCTATGTTGATCAACAATCTTCTCAACCGTATAATGTTGTATTTTTTGAATATATGTCCAACAAAAAGTGTGAAAATCATGACACCTTATGAGGCATGATGTGGTAAAAAAAACCCAGTATTGCACACTTTAGGGTTTTTGGATGTATTGCTAATGCTCACATAGCTTAACAAAAAGGAAAAAAATTGATGATAAAAGTAAGAAATGTATTTTCATTGGCTATGGTGAGGAGACAAAGTGTTCTTGTTTGTATAATTTGGAGAGTGAAAAGCTAATTGTTGGTAGAGATGTTTATCTTTGTTGAAAATGAAGCTTGGCAATGGAATGGAAATTTGATCAAAAAAGAAAACAGTTATTGATTTAGACCTAGATGTTCCATGTTCTTCTCATGGCCTGAGCAATAGCTCAAATCCTAAATTATATCGCTTTCACTGATCTCACCATCTTCTCCATCTACTCCTTCGAGCTTGAGTCCTCCTTCAAGGAAAGTAAAAAGTCATAAGAAAATTTATGAAAGCACTACTAGTCTTGATGCAACTATAATTTTTTCTTTGTTGTCTCATATTCAAGTTGAACCAAGGCAATTTGAAGATGCAGTAAAACAAGAAGTATGGATTAAAGCCATGAATGAAGAAATTGAGTCTATTGAAAAGAATGAAACATGGGAGTTAGTTGATCATCCACTGAAAATGATGCCATTGGGTTGAAATGGATCTACAAAACCAAATATAAAGCTAATGGATACATTGAAAGGCATAAAGAAAGATTGGTGGGAAAGGGATTTTCTCAACAACTAGGTATTGATTACATTGAAGTATATTCTCATGTTGCTAGATTAGACACCATAAGAATAGTTTTAGCATTAGCAACCCAACATAGGTGGAAATTTTATCATTTTAATGTTAAATAAGCATTTTTGAATGGTTATTTGAATGAAGGCATTTTTTTGTAGAATAGCCACGTGGCTATCAAATTAGAGGACAAGAACAAAAAGTTTATAGGTAGAAAAAGGCACTTTGTGGACTCAAACAGGGACCCAAAGTGCAGTATAGCAAGGCAAATGGTTATTTTTAGAAAATTGGTTTTAAAAGGAGCGAAAGTAAGCCCACATTATATGTGAAATTTTGAAATACAAGTGATTTACTTATAATTTGTATATATGTTGATGATTTGATTTACACAGGCAATAGTGAAAAGTTGATGGATGAGTTCAAGCATGTGATGAAGAATGAATTTAAAATGATAGATTTGGGTTTAATGCATTATTTCCTTAGAATAGAGGTAAGACAACTAAATGATAGGATTTTCATTTCACAAGGAAAATATGCTAATCATTTACTTGACAATTTCAAAATAAAAAAAATGCAAACCCATGAACACACATTTTAATATGAATGAAATCTTGATTAAGGATGATGGTTTAGAAAAGGTAGACGCAACATTGTATAGGATTTTGGTTGTTAGTATTATGTATTTGATAGCTATAAACCAGATATCATGTATGTTGTTAGTTTGATTTCAAGGTTTATGCAAAATCCAAGTAAAAATCATTCTTGTGCAATGAAAAGTGTTCTAAGGTATGTTCGGGGTACAACTAGTTTTGGTATTTTGTATGCACCTATAGATGATTTTGGTTTAATTGGATATACAAATAGTGATTAGGTTGGTTCTATTGATGACAGAAAAGCACTTTAGGTTATATGTTTAGTTTGGGTTCAGGTGTCATTTCTTGGTCTTCGAAGAAGCAATCATTAGTATTGTTGTCTTCAACCGAAGCCAAATATATTGTTGAAACTTCAACATCCTAATAAGAAATCTAGTTGAGGAGAATTATGGCTAATTTAAAGCAAAAATAAATATATTATTGTTATATATTATAATAATAACTCAGTGATTGCTATCACGAAAAAATTTGTATTCCACAATTGAACCAAATACATTGATATCTAGCATCGTTTTGTCAGAAATATTGTGACTAAAGGACAAGTTGAATTGAGGTTTTGCAAAACCAGTGATCAGATTGTTGATATACACACCAAGACAGTTTTTAAAAAAAAATGAAAAATTAAGACAAATGATGGATGTTTGCAAATTAAGCATTAAAGGAGAGATTGAAGGTGTTAATGCTTAATAAAAAGCACATCGTGTTTTGAATTCATGTATACTCCACCACCCTCTTTAATCACCATCAACTTTTGGTTTTCCAGCTACTACATATGTTTCTTTGTATGTAAAAAAATATTGATTATTCTTTGTCACCGTTTGACAATTGTTTCCTTTGTAGTGACATTTGTTGGAAGCACATTCCTCTTAACTCCACGTAACTATATACAGGTTTTTTTTATGCATTGTAAATAAAATACTCTCCTTTTGGTTGTACATTGTTATGTTGTTCTTTATGCAAGTATTTTGTGGGAAAGACTTTGTGCGTTGTTGTATCGCTCAAAAATTTGCCAGCATTTTATCTCTCCTCTACTATAGTTGTTTGTTCAGAGTTTTGAGTGGCTTTTTTCCTAGGTCATTTTAGCTAGGTTTGATACAATATTTTTCATTTTACTCCTCTATACATACCTAGACTGGTATGTTTTTGTTTAGAAAACAAATGATATTCTGAGTAGCATTGTTAGACCTATATTGATGTTTTCTAATGAATCAATAGTTTTTTATTTTCATAGAAATTTAGTGTTATGTTTTAAATGATGTTTGATTTTGTATAGGACAAAACCTTATGTTTTCTTAATGAAATGCTTACATTAGAAAATTTGATTTTTTGCAATCGATTTCTTCTTCAAAAACCAACAAACTATACTACACCATTAGTCTATGCAACTTGATAACTTGTTTGCAGTCTCATCTATTTGACTCATACCAAGCCCATTATTTCATATGTAATAATCATGGTTTTGAGATTCATGCAGGAACCTCATGAGCCGCATTGGAAAGTAGCTAAGAGGATCCTTCACTACCTTCAAGGTACTCTCATATTTGGGAATTGCTATAGAACTGGCATAAAGGTTGTCTTGGTTGGATACACAAATTTAAATTGGGCTTGCAATACTCAAAATTATAAGTCCACTTTAGGTTATAGTTTCTCATTAGGCTATAGTCCTATTAGTTGGTCTAGCAAAAAGAAAAATGCTATTTCTTTATCATCCATAGAGGCAGAGGGTAAGGGAGTTGTCAACACAACTACTGAAGCTATTTGGCTTCAGGGCATTCTCATTAAGTTTGGCATTTCATTCAAGCAACCCATAGTCATCTATTGTGACAACCAAAGCACCATCCAAATATGCAAGAATTTGGTCTAACACCAACCGACCAAACACACAAAGATTCACATTCATTATATTTGTGAGCTTATTCATGGTCAAATCATCAACTTAATTTTTGCTAGTATTCAAATGAAGTTGTTGATATCTTCACCAAGTCTTTTACTGAGAGAAAATTCATTCATCTATGAGCTCTTTTATGGTTGTGGTCTACTTTAGCAACAACATCATCTTCAGGGGGATTTCTAGCCTTTTTCACTTCCTTTTCTCTCTTTTAGGGGGGAGTTTGAACCCACTAGATTTTCTCTTTTTTCCACTTTATTTATCCTTGTTTATTCTAGATTATTCCTACACATGGATTATTCCTACAGTTGGAGTTAATCTTGCTTAGGTGTGCTAGTTTTGTGGAGTTACATAGCTAGTCTCATTGAGTTAGATTGCTATTCTTGTGGAGTTTGCTTGCCACCAATCTTTTTTACATGCCTATTCTTAGGCTCCTTCACCACTATTCTACATGGAAATTGCACTTCCTTTCTCCTATATGTTTTAATTTTGTGAGCTAATTCAATCATGCTATTGCACTCCTATATCATGTTCATTTTGTATTTGTGTATTTTCTTTGCATTTTTTAATTTAGCTTGCAGCAAGACCATGTGTGCTTGACTCACAAGGCTCGAACTACTACAAGAATTCGATATAGAAGATCTTAGGGTACATTACTATAGTTTGTTCAAGTATAACTAACAAAATATGTTGTATTAAAAAATGTTAATACTTGTGGTCCAATAGGGTTGAAAACTAAGACATACTATTGTTCTTTCACCTTCCAAAGACGTCATCTTAGGTCATTTTAATTATTAATAAATAATCAAGAAAAAGTATTTTTCATCTATATTTAGAACAACAATCACAATCTCAAACTTAACTTAGTCTATGTTGTATCAACATTCACTATTGGGCTTGTTTTCAATATTGTTCCATCAACCACAAAGCTTGACTATTATCAAGGAAGTCAGTAATTTTCCCATCAGCCAAAGAAGCCCTCAAAGGTGTTTTTTCTCTCAAATAGGTACAAATACAAGAGAACATTTAATATAGATCTTGAAGAAAAATATCAATCATGAACATAATCATGCAAGAGCAAAGAATCCCATGACAATTGTGGGTGTAGCATAGCTCCAAGCATCATAAATCTTCAAGAATTTTTGTCACAAATTCCTAATCACTAATTCAGTACTAAATTCCAATTTAAATTTTGTCACATCTTGACAAATCAAACAGGTAAAAATCAACAACACTCCAAATATATCCTTATCAACTTTTCATTTTCTTTGTCTTGGTTACTCATATCTCTATTTACATTTATAATTCCTCACATATTTAAAAATCTATAAGAAAATTGCAAGTCCTCATTATATGACCATCTACACTTTTTATTATCCTTAAGCTCATTGGATTTAGAGTGATAAAATCTTAGTCATTAATATCATTCCACCAAAATTTTATCTCCATAAGAAGAAAGTTGTGAATAATTATTTTTAATTAAAAAGAGAAGTTTATATCATGTAAGAAAGGGTATGAAGTTTATTCCCTAACCAATTTCTCTCTTAGGTCATCTTCACACCTAATTCATTAAACTACTTAGGGCACATTTAGGTTATTTATTTATTTTTGTCTTGTTTCATATGATTGTGACACTTGTTATAATCTTGTGTTGTCAAATGTCTCACCCTTGCCTATATAAGCAAGGCTCCTAGTGCACTTTATTCATCTTGTAGGTATTGTACCATTATTGACAATATAACATTCTTTATTGCTTCTCTCTTGTGTGGAAGGTTCTTTTTTTTACAAAATATTCTTACCCCTATGAGTCTTTGAAGCGACTTCAACATAGTATCAAATATTTTAGTTTGCAAGCCCCTTCTCAATTTTGGAGAGATCTTGTCAAGATTTTTTGTTGAGTACATCTTGGTCCAAATTTGACCTCACCATAGAGTTCAAGAAGCCCACATCTATATGGATTGATTGTAAACTTGATAAAGTTGTGTTACAATCCCATAGAGGCATGTTCTCTAGTCCCCTACCCCATCAATGGTGTCCATACTATCTATGCAAGTGTTGAACCATCATCTAAATACTTATTAATATATTATCTTAGTTAAGTATGTGGGATAGCATAATAAATTATGCAAGGTATCAATCATTTGTGTCAGATTCCTTGTTATTTATAAAAAATATTATAGATCACTTTTATTGTGCTTAGTACAGTATCTACAAACTACCATACATGTAAAATATGGGCAAATAATATGTAGGGATCCCATTGACTAAGGCACCTGCCACCTCACCTCTATGCATAGATCTATGGTATGCTATCTAGCAAAGTACTTCATTAGGACGTATCATCCCAATAGGCCTACTCACACCATGTATTAGGATAAACACTTAGATCTAAGTGCATAGTGCTTAACTTAGCACTCAAACACCTAGTGTTATATAAAGTCTTAGTAGCCCTACCCCAATCCACCAGCTTGGCTCAAAACCAACGTCCATCATGGGATCTCAACACTCTACTCTACTTACCACCCCCACTCTAGTTGCCTAGTGATGCTACCTTGCCAAGCCCAAGGGACCTTTTTTTGCACAATGAGGTTAATTTTTTCGACAAAGCATAACTTTCACAAAGACAATAAAATCTTTGACTTCTTGTAGGAAATGAAAATCTCTTTCCTAGAACTTCACAATCGTGTGTTATTTTTCTAAACTTTCTTCCAAATACCTAATTTTTTAGTTTGAAGCCTATTTTTTGCAGAATTTTTGCATACAAAGACAAATTTGAGCAAATGTTTTTTTTGAAATTAATTAAAAATCATAAGGAATCTATTTGTAACCTCCATTTTTTTAAGTTTATTTTCTTTTAAATTGTAAAATTTGTCATTTTTTACAAATAATTGGTTTAGTCTTGTTATATGCAAAAAATGAACTTTTTATGCCTCTTGTACATTCTTGGGGGGTTAAAATTTTAGCTAAGGGTTTCATGTCTATACAATTTTAGTGAGAAACTCTTAGTTCATAATAGGTTTTTCATTTCATCATTTTGTAATCATCTTGAAAAGAAAAAACTATAAGTAATGGAGAGACAAAATGTAATGCCCCGCCACGAAACCCCAAAGGACAACACAACAACTAACAATTATGACAATTTTTTTTTTTTAAAGTGAATCAATGTATAGATCATACTAACAATAATATAGAAGGTAATCTACATGTACATAGGCACTAACTATGTCCTTTAGGGTATCATGACTGCATTACGAACATAGCAATTAACCAACCTAAACATACATCGTAAAAATAACTAATAACAAGAGTTCATTTACATCTTCTGCATTAAAAGAATTAGATATACATATTTCCATAGATACAACACCATTCAAGAGCATAGAATACGAACCAATGAACACATATACAACTTTTCATATATGAGGGTAGAACATTACACTGTTTACAAGTTTACATCAAAGCTTCCCTTATATCATCGGGAAGGATACATCAAATACATGACAAGATACAACTGAAATGATTACATTACATAACATCCATGTTAACTCAAATCTGGTACAAGATCAGGAAACTCTACATCAGGTACCACATCCATGCTCACGAACATCAACTGGGAACCCAATGGTGTGCATAGCACATTCCACCCAACCATGTGGAACCCTAAGGTCCACCCTCGTGCTAGGAGATAACGATAAGCTCCCACCACCAAAGCAAACAAGAAGACAGTAGTACGACACAAAAGGGCTAACATGATTCCAACCTACAAATACCACAAACAACTCATAACAATGACACCGCTTCTAGAGGTACACAACAACAAAGTGAACACAAGACAAGGGAATGCTAGGTTGCTATAGGGAGGAGTGTCATCACATAGCTTGCTATGGGTTACCTTGGTGTAACCTTCCTAGGCTACCAAAACCCCCATCCTGGGTTACCCTAGCCACCTCTACCGGTTGTTGGACCCCATGCAAACTCATGCGGGATCAACATACCTTCCAGTTGGACCAGGTAGTTGATCTTGCCATTCTAGACCTTCCCCCTCATCTCAAGCCTAAACAAGCACTTGAGCCATGAGTGAGGCGTTATCTTGATTAATGTGAACTACCCAACCCCCTAATTTATTTTAGGTTATCACTGATTAAAGAAACTCTCAATGAGTTACCCTAGACCTACCACTTTGTGCGTCAGACCCCCATTGAGAGCCACTCCCCCTACTAACAACTAGAAGACCCAAAATATCCAACCGCTAAAGTCATTTGCACAAAATCACAAATCGCATGCGCATACACATAAAGCGAGGCTTGAACCTTCTTGCTCACAAAGTCTCCACAGTTAACAAATTCCACAGTGTAAGGCTAGAACCCACATAATCATAAATCAAGTGTAAGAACAACAGTTCACAAAGTACTCAACAATAAGTAAAATCTTTCCCCAACCTCTCGAAGTCCACCTAACCACTATGCACAATAACTCCCCATCAAAGAAATGGCATTATCATGATCATAAAAAGGCTATTTACAAATAACACTCACCATCAACCGTAAGGAAACAAGAGTGGAAACATCATCAAGGGAACCATCAACCTCATTCATTAAAACAATTTCAACCATGAATACAACTTACACCATAACACCCCACTTTCAAACAATTATCAAATTCACTCCCAATTTCCAATGAACAACACAGTAGTCAAACAAGCCATACATGGAAACCACGATAACAATCACAAGTGTTCTCAAGAATTGGCACTTCAACTATTAAATAATTTACAAAAGAAACCAACATTCATTTAATAACTAGAGATATTCTAATTCATTTATCTAAACATATCTTTCAAAACAAGCAATCAATCAACAAAATGACCAAGAAAAAATAACCATTACATGTTTACAAGTGTCCATCTTATCTCAAGGATAATTTATTATTCCATGTAGTCTAATCCATCATTTATTTAATTACAAATGTATCAATTTTACCTTATCTAGATTTTCCCTTAACTCGTTTATTCAACTGTCATGTTCGATTAGAATTAAGGACAATAATATACTTAGCAAGAAAACACTATACGCATATGTGCATATATATATATATATATTATACATTTTCATTAAACAAAATGCTATTGCTTGAGTAATAAATTACATTACAACAATGTATTCATAAACCTTGATTTCAATGTGTATATATATATACACTCATTAAACAAAATGTTGTCAAAATAATAACTTAAAATACCATAATGTATTCATAAACATTTACAGCTGAATACCCATGTGTGTGTGTGTATCATATGAATGCCAATTCAAAAACAAACTAAAGTACAATGAATTAGAGTAATATACAGGGAAAACAACTAATGGAGGCTAGATGGATAGGAGGACTAAAGCTAATGTAAGGCAACTCGACCAGGATTCGTCATTCAGGGAATGGTAGGTCCCCTTTCTCTTTATGTGCATTATTTCTTTATATGTAAATGTATAGTTTTTCTTTATATGCATTAAAATAGTCAGTTCCTCGGCTTGTGAGGGACACTATACACTTATCATTATCAATAAAGACTAAATTTTTGGAAACATTGTGTACCTTTTCCTAATCAACAACTGATGCATTACATGATTATGTAAAGTTGAAAGAACATGAAACACATGCAAGTATTCAATAGACTATTGCAATGTTTCATGAAAAATGCAAATAAACTCACTTACCCGTTGATTTCGATCATGCCTATTGTTGTCCTGATCTAGACAAGTGAGTTGAATTTGATCACTTTCAACTACAACTCCAAAATCTTCTTCTTCAATTGCATCTTCATACTTGGGTGCAATCATGACCTCTAGTACTTCAATAGTCTCCAAACTGGCTAAATATCTGATTGGACAACCCCTAGAATGAACAAACCTTGAACTGCCATTTCTGGATGCTTCTCTTTCTTCTTATTTTTCATGGTTGTCCTGCTTCGTGGCTAAGTTTGGACTATAGAGAAAATAATTTGAATGCTTAGAAGAAACAACATTACCTTCCCTTGCATAATAAGTTTCCATGTTGATTCCTCCTCCATGGTCAATGAACAATCCTCTTCCACTAAGGTAGCTAATAACTTATCAAAGCTATCAGCTCTTCGAAGGCTCTTAGGGAAAACTTCATTTCATATATCAGTCTCAAACTCCTTTGTATAGTAGAAAGGAAGCTCCTCCAACCAGCTAAGACCTTTCAATTCAGGTTCATGAGAAGTTTCTTTATTAAGACCATATTCCTCCTGTTGCTTCAACACTTGTTCAAGCTTGTGAACCTGTTATTCTAGTCCAACATGATTGTCAACCTTTAACAGGTCTGATTCCTTATCAACCAACATTGAACAAAACTGTCCAATTATATTTGTGCACACTTCTTCGTAAATCTCAATATTAGCCTTTTCATCCATAACATGTTCAAAGATATTGAAGCTCATATTTTGGACAATGGTGTTAGGTTCAGTTTTATGCTCTTCTTCATGGTCTAAGGCTCCATTTTCTTGCTCATGATCATCAATCAACAACTCACCACATTGTTTTATTCCTTCTTGTTGTTCTGAACTTGCAGTTGGGGTGATCAGACTCACACCTTCTTCATCATACTAAATAAAAGAAGGTAACGCATCATTCCAAACCATGAACTGCTCCTTGTCATCAGCCACTTTCACCTTTTCACCCTGCTGTCCTCTAGAAACATTTTGATCATTTTCAACAAAAGTGGGAGGATCATTAGCTAAAACATTGCAAGATCCATCTTGAGAAACCTTCCCTTGTCCAACCTTTTGCTACTATAGTCTGTATTCCTCCATAGCTAAATGCAACAAGTTTATATTTCTAGTCTCCTCCATGTTGAGTGAGTTGTGTTGGTCAAGATTATGCTCTTGTTTTGCTTTCTGGATGTTAGAGCATGGTTCCAGTTGCATGATAGATGGAGGAACCTCACAGGGAAAAAAAGATGGCCCTTTCCAACTTGGAATCTTAAGGGTAGAAAACTCATTGGTAGGCTCACTAAAGGGCTCAAAAGGTTTGTCTTGTTTAAAACTGGGGAACTTGTACTTGGAAACCTCTCCATTCATAGGATGATTCAACATTACAGGAAGAGTTGAGTTGAAACTAGGAATGGAATAGGATACCTAGGTTTCATACCTTTGTTGGAATTGATAATATGAGTAAGATCGATTACTTTACACCTAAGTAGACAAAAACTTCATTTGCTCCTCTTTAGCAGCTATCTCTCTTTCAAGATTTTCCTCAAATTGTATTCTTTTTGTCACCCAATCTTGATCATAAACAAGGGATTGATCAGCCAACTCTTGCTGCTGCGAGATAAAATTTTTTGCTTCTTGATGTCAACCAACATCCAATACATGTGTGAGAACACCTTACTAACATCACTAATCTTCATATGTTCAAGCTTTTGGCTCAAAGCTCACAACACACGATCAAGCTTTTGGATCAAATCCAATACATTCTGGTAAGGGTGATCTTGAGGATAATTATGTGAATAATCATATTGGTTGGCATTAAAAACCTCTTCTTGGGGTTGATTTTGATCATATATTGGCTGATATTGAGATTGAGCAAGGATGGGAGGGTGGAAAACATGATAGGACTATTGGTAATCTATTGTTACAGGGACATTTGGAATAAAACCAACAAGCTATTATGTGTGGTATGGCTGGTAAGAGGGCATATATGCATGATATTCATGGAATGGTGGGTAATTAGCATTTTCATGATATGTTGTTTGATATGACATGTTTCCATGAAACATAGACATGTTTATTCATTCAAAAGCTGGAAAATAAGCAAAAATCAATTTACTTGAAACTAACTAGCATTTGATCATACAGAAACCAGTAAAAACTTCTTGGAGTCACCAGGTATGTATTTGAAACACCTCAAAAGGTAGTAATAAATTGTTGTACACACCAAACAATAGTAGCAAAACATATATAATGGATTGAGAATCAGTTCATAGTCCCACCAGGCGTGCCAAAACTGTTAACTCTTGAAATTTGCACCCCTTCTAAGTTGGAGCAACATGGGAACACTCCTAGGTTGTGGGTCACCTAAGCTTGGAGTGGACCTCCAGATAAGGTTGGCTCCTAATTGATGTCACCTAAACTACTGCTAATCTAATGATTTCCTAAGGAAAGAGTAAGAGAGAAACATGAAAATGAAAACTTAACTGAAAGCATTAAAAGGTGATACACCAAGTACTAACTAAGACTTGCAAACAACTTGCACACAGTTCAAACAATGACAAATCTTGTCTTACACAACTCATTTTTTATGCATTCTTGCATAAGTGTTTTATAAGAAGGTTTCAAAGCTAAACTCCTAGAAGGAAAGGAATTTCACAACTAAAAGAATTTGCATTCATAACACAACTTATAACCTGCAACAACATACTTTTTTGCAAAAAGGTTCTTAACATGAGATAAAATTACAAGGAAAAGCTAAATTCACAAGGAAATTGATCAATCACTATATGCACACAATGAAGCATGCAATGAGAAGGAAAAATATTCAATATCATTGATATCCAAGGTACTCACTAGTATACAAATATATAAAAAGAGTTACAATCTACTCTTGTTGAAAAGATAACTCTAGAAAATAAGCTACCACACTGCTGGAAAGAAAGAACTAACTTCAAAAACTTTGTTTGAAGTTACTTATGCAATTTTGAAAACAACTGTCTCACACATGTCCTTCTAGAAACTCCGGTCGGATGCAACAGAAAGGCCAAAAAAGAAGCTTCCAAAACTCCTCCAAAATGTCATCCAAATGAAGAAAATTCAAGCCAAGACCCAAGTCACACTAAAAGCATGACAAAACTGCCTCCAAATGGTCCATCCCCTCCGAAAACAGTCAAATACAACCCTCACACCATTCCCATGTTGGTCAATCTCCAAACTACCCACATGTCTGGCACAAGCTTGGCATGAGTCATCATTTTTGTTCAAACATGTCTTCAACCTATTTGACCCACACTTTTGGTGTGTTTTCAAAGGCATAAATCATTAGCCACCCTTATTCATCCCCCCTTTGACTCAATCTTGAAAACAAAGCACCTTTATTTTGCACCATACACAACATTAGAAAAGTGGCTCTTAAATGCATCACTTTAATAATGTGCTCACATTTCAAATAGATGCAAAATAAAAGGTACTTTTCTACATTATGAAAATAATGCAAAAATGCATATTTTAGGGAACACACCCTTATTGCTAGGCATATAGGAAAACACACACTTCATCATTTGCATTAAAAAAATATCAATTTTGATTAAAGTGATTTATAAAAAATCACTTAATCAAATGCCTTACATTTCCTCCATATGCAAAATACCTAGAACTCGGCCAATGTGGAAAATCAAAAGCAAAATAATAGAAGAGGCTTCCACACTTAGCAAACATATGAGGGACATTTAAATCACCTAAGGCATGAAACCCATGGGCACATTAGTTCATGGTGATTTTTGTAAAAGGATAGACAAAAAAAAACCTATCTCCAGTTGACCCAAACTTTAGGGTTCAAAACCCTAACAACAAATGCAACCAAAAAACACTTGTAAAGCATTTCATTTTTATTCGAGCTTTCTGGAAAAATAAAACCGCCAACCAAGGGTTTCTTCTGTGGAGACTTCTGGATGGTTCTGTGTAGAGCTTCTTGCTAGGAAGCGACAAGAAAATCTTGGTAAGCTTCCACTGAATTTATGTTGTGGTTCTACTTCTTTTCCTGAAGAAAAATTTGCTCAAGTTCAAGCCCTCTTGCATAAAAAATGAATGCATTTCTCACCTTGTGCTCTCTTTTCTAATTAATATGCATTTTCTTGAAGATATTTGATTACTTTGCAAAAAATAATGGACGCTTTTTTTATTTCCATGGCCACGACCATGCTTGATTTAGGTGTTTATTTTTTGATATAAAAGGAAAACCCATTTTCCTCACTCTCCTGTTCAGAAAACGCTAAAAATATTTTGATTTTCTGTGCATTTGTGTTCATGCTTGGTCAATGAAATACATACCTTCCTCTCATGAATTGAATAATTCTAGGGCTTCCTTTTTACATTTTTCTATAGATGTTTAAAAAACATGGCATCTTGTTTTTTGTCACGAGAAAAGTCAACTGGCTTCATGGTTATAATTAATTCAATAAGAATCACACCAAAGCTATACACATCACTCTTGTCCAAGATATGAAAGTTTTGATGATATTCTGGGTCAAGGTACCCGGGAGTACCTTGAGGAGTAGTGGAGATATGATATCCCTCTGGAATTCCCAGCCTAGAGAGTCTAAAGTCTACAACCTTTGCAGTGTAATCATAATCTAGAAGAATATTAGTCGACTTCACATCTTGACGGTATATTGGTGGATTCACTGTAGAATGTAGGTATGCAATAGCTTTGGCAATCTCAGTTGCCATAGTAATTTGTGTCAACCAGTTTAGACCTCCTCTTTCATGCTGCAAATGCTCTGCCAAGGTTCCATTAG
This sequence comes from Sequoia sempervirens, assembly GCA_007258455.2. NCBI lineage: Eukaryota > Viridiplantae > Streptophyta > Pinopsida > Cupressales > Cupressaceae > Sequoia > Sequoia sempervirens. The sequence continues at coordinate 1,258,508,967 of VDFB02271358.1, read as the reverse complement.
GAACAAACTCATACACTAAGAGTGGGCTAGCCATCTTAATGCAACAACCAAGAAAGCGTACCAAATTTTGATATCTTAAAGTTGAAAGGACATTAACTTCATTGACAAGTTGTTGTGTGCCCTAAGTACTTCCATAATGTATTCTCTTTATTGCAACAAGACATCCACTTGGGAGATTTTCTACATAAACTGTACCACAAGCACCATTTCCAAGTTTCTCACTTGGTGTAAATCCTTTTGTAGCTTTCTCCAACTTCTTATATGTAAATAATTTCATGGTGCATGCTTTACCATGAATAGAAAGAAGGCTTGCAAGTTGGCTAGGATCACCACATCTTTTTATCTCCAAGGATGAATACTTGTAATGCCTTAACAGAGCAAAGTAAATAATGAATCCTGCAAGAATATTTTCCGCTCCCACTATTCTAGCTACTAACACAACAACATTTATGACAGATCTTGCACTTTTACAATCCTCAGCATATGATGTACGACCATCCTTTGTAAGGCAAGCTGGCCTTGTTGATGAATTTCTCCTCAATAATCATGTCATCAAATTGTGGCCTTGTTGATGAAGTTGTCCTCAATAATCATGTCATCAAATTGTGAACATTCATAGCTGTTCACAAGGTCCCTTTATAACTGTTTCATATGACTGTACATGTGTTTGAGGTTATTGCCTTCTGTCTTTCATGATGTTCTTGCACCTTTGCATTCTTGTGAACCTTCCCACCATGTATGATGACCTCCAACTGAATGCTTAACCAATGTAATACAAATTTTAAATTTTACAAAGCAATCCTCTAGTTATGCTCAACACAAACTTCCAAGTTGTCTTCATAGCATTACAAGTCGGAAACTGTCTTCTTTGTTCTCACTGCACACTGCATACTTTCCCATTGACTATTATTCTTGACTATCCACATGAACAATGCATAGCTCTATCCTTCTTTTCATGCTATACTTTCACAGAGCCTTGCATATTCAATCACTTGCAAGCTACTGTATTATTTGTCGAAATCCAAATAATGGCTTCTAATGTCACTGCCTTGTAGGTTACTATCCCTTCTAGTTAGTGATTTCTCCCTATATGAAGTGGTCATGCTTCTATATGTTGCATTTTTGTTCATTACTCTTTAAGGTTGAAAAATCGTTCTTAATCCTCTTTGGTGATTCAATGATAGCTATCCTCTACTTTGCCACATGCATGATTGTTGATTGTCAGTACATTTTCCTAATAGTCATCATGGCACTGACCTTGATGATGACTACTACTGCCTTTCCTTTTCATTATTGCTGCAACTATTAACTCAAAATGACTGCTTATTTTCCTTTCAAGGTCATTGTCATTGCTTCTCTCTATCTCACTGTGCATATCATTGATTGAAATTTCCTTGGTGGTGTGTATTGTCCTTTATGCACTTGAGACCATATCTGCTTATTGATAGTGACTATCATCTCTTTGAAACCTATGACTATCAAGACTTCAAGAACACTGACATCCCATCTCTTGTAGGTCTTACTAAGGTCTTTAAAATCAGACTATCTTTGAATGGTCCTCAATCCTTTGATTGTCTTTTCTAAGTGTTAGTGACTGTCCTAAGTGCATCTCTTGTGACTCCATTCTATGCACTTGTCAGTGATGACCATGATGATAGCATCTTTATGTGCTAAACACAGTGCTTTTGACTACTTTCTTAGGGTGACTGTGATACATGTTTATCTCTTCAACTCTTAACAGGCTTGTAGATCACTGCCTTCATTCATAGTCTACCTCATTTGTAGATGAATAATGAGTATTGCCAAATGCATTGTTTCTCTTTTAGGACAGCACATTGACATGGTTGTCTTTATCATTCATTTCACTCACCACCTATAGCTACTCCATGTAGCTCATGAAAACTCTTGATAGGACTTCATAGCTCCTCTACCATTGTGATTATCCATAATTGAACTTGATGCATATGTGCTTCAGTCTTCATATTTCTCCTGTCAAAGGCATCAAATTCTACACCATCTGATTTTTGATGTACCAACACTGGTTTATTGGGTTCCATGTGCCAATTTTGTTGTGTATTTTCACCATTATCATAGAAATTATCTATTTCTTGGGAAGAGACAAACTATTTTCATCTTTGAATGATTGTTGTCATTGTTCTTGTTCCCTTCTTTACTGACCCCTTCAAAATGGTGACAATGAAATACAACTCATATCATTATTTAAATGGACTTTGGATCCACTTAAGAAGATTGAAATACATATCCAACAGAGTAAGATTTCCAAGAAGAAATGATTGCCCCTTTGATCAACATGATGGTAGCCTATTATTTGATTCATTGTGAAAAGATGAAGAGTAATCTTTCTTGATAATTCAAACTGTTTTGTTGCATATTTTGAATGTGATAATGAAAGTTGATCAACTGGTATGATTCCATATTTATTTAATGCATCAAGACTAGTTTTATCATTTATTTGATCAAGTTTCTCAATTTCCTATCCCTCCTAAAACATAAGAGGGCAACATGCTAGGGCTCAACCCTCATGGGAGCCACATTTTACTCCACATGTTGTAATCAGCTGAAATAAAATAGTAACAAAGATTTATCCTATATCTGCACAAGGAGCAAACATGTTAGATAAACAAAGCACATAGATGTGTTTGATAACTCTTTTGTTTTATTGGACATCTATGATATGCTAGCTATTTTAATGTTTATGAAGATCAGATTATATGTTTATGGATGTTTGCACATGTTTTGACTGGTGATCCTTCATTGCTCTAACAACACTCTTCTTATAGATGCAGGAACCTTGGAGCAATAGAGGAAAATAACTAATGGAGGCTAGATGGACAGGAGGACTAAAGCCGATGTAGGGCAACTCGACCGGGATTCGTCATTCAGGCAATGATGGGTCCCCTTTCTCTTTATGTGCATTCTTTCTTTATTTGTAAATGTATAGTTTTTTCTTTATATGCACTAAAATAGTCAGTTCCTCGGCTTGTGAGGGACACTATACACTTATCATTATCAATAAAGACTACATTTTTGGAAATATTGTGCACCTTTTCCAATGTTATATGCATTTGTGTGAGGCAAAACAACATTGTAGTCTTCTGATATTTCTTTATGCACATGAATGTGACACAAAAAAGTTAAAATGTACCTTCTTTTTACTTGCAAAATATAAAAAGCACTACTTGTTTGGGCTAGTAGAAAAAATAGGTAACAATTACTTCTATGGAGTCCAAGAAGAGGGCTTTGGATTCTTCATCCTCACCATAAGATCGAGCAGAGAAGAAAACTATGGTTTCTACATCTGATGGTCATTCTTTCTAGGTACCTAAGGGTGCCAATGATTTGGAGATGAAGCTCCCAACTAAGAAGACAATATTATGGTACCAATGAATTGGTCATATTGGTGAAAATGGTCTTAGAGCCCTAAAAAATAAGAGCCCTATTGAAGGCCTTGATCATTGTAATCTCAAGTTTGATTTTTCTAAACATTATGTATATGGAAAACAACATTGTGTTTCTTCTTATGCTAGTTCTTATAAGTCTTTTGTGATATTAGATTATATTTATGTAAATGTGTTTGGTCTTGTTAATTCCCTTCATTATCTAGATCTATGTATTTTGTCTCATTCATAGATGATTATAGTGAAGGAAATTTTGTATATTTCCTTAGAAGCGAGTCTAATATTTTTAGTTAGTTTAAGGAATTCAAATCCTTGGTTGAAAATTAGACTAGTAAAAAAATTAAGTGTTTGAGGACAAATAATGGTGATGATTTTTTTTCGTTTGAATTTGGCAAGTTGTGTAAGGACCATGGGATTCAGAGACACAAGAAAATTCCATACACCCCTCAGAAAATTGGAATTGTGGAGAGGATTAATACAATGTGAATGGAGAGGGCCAGGAGTATGTTGAGTGGTGTTTTCCTTGAACAAAAGTTTTTGGCTAAAGTTGTAGCTAATGCATGTTATTTCATTAATATATCTCCTACTTTGGAACTTGTTGAAAATACATCCATGGAGGCATGGTTTGGTAAGAATCCCTTGATGAGACATCCCAGATTCTTTGGTTGTGAGGCATATACTCATATGCCTAGTGAGAAGACCTAAATTGGAGAATAAGGTAGTTAAGTGTATCTTCATTGGATATGGTGTTAGTGTGATGGGTTACAAGGTTTGGGATACAGATGTAGAGAAGGTTTTCTATATTATATGTGTGATCTTTTGAGAGTTGAAACCTTCCACTATTGATTTGTAGCTAGAGACAAAAGATAAACAAAAAAGGGAGGTAGTTAAGATCCCACCTACTCCAAAGAAATATGAACTACACACTCTTGTTAGACTTGATGATGAGGAGAGCTCAAGAATCTTTAAAATCTATAAAGAAGAGAAAGAACCTCAACCTCAACAATTGAGGAGATCTACGCATGTTAGGCAACAAATGCAAAATTTGGATATTCCATGTTGGATTCCAATTGCATTTTTTTATTGCTAACACTGATGAGACTAGGACTGTTAGAGAGGCTATGGGTATGCATGATGTAGATTCCTTGATGGAAGCCATGAATGAAGAGATAACTACATTAAATAATAATTCTACATGGGATATGGTACCTTTTCTTGAAGGACAAAAACTTGATAGATGCAAATGAGTGAGAAAAAAATATTCTAGATGGTAGTGTTGAGAAGTAGAAAGCATAGTTGGTTGCAAAGGGGTATTCTCATGTTGAGGGATTTGATAATGGTTAAATATACTCTCTTGTAGCAAAGTTGACATCTATTAGGTTCCTACTATCAGTTGCAATGGCTTAGGATCTAAAAGTGGAACAAATGGATGTGAAGACAACATTCCTTCATAGTGATTTAGAGGAAGAAATTTATATGTTACAACCAGAGTATTTCATTGAGAAAGGTAAAGATGACTTGGTATGCAAGTTGAAGAAATATCTATATAAAGCAATCTCGTAGAATGTGGTACCAAAATTTTGACACATATGTGTTGTCTTTAGGATTTCTAAGATCCAAATATGATCATTGTGTTTATTACAAGACTAATAATGGTTGAAATCTCATTATAGTCCTTTATGTGGATGATATGTTATTTATTGGGAATGGTAAGAGTTTGATATCAGATTTGAAGTCTCAGTTGTCAGCACATTTTGAGAAGTATCTAAGTGTAGAGAGGTATATTCTGGGGACGGAGATCAGAAGAGACAAAGCTATCATAATTTTTTTCTTAAGCTAGAGAAAGTATGTGAATTTAGTGTTGGAGAGATTTAGCATGACAACTTGCAGATAGATGGTTGTTTTAGTTGTACAAGGTACAAATCTTTCTATTGAGGATTGTCCAAAATATCCTACCGATATGGAGGATATGACCAAAGTACCATATGTGAGTGTTGTTGGAATCTTGATGTATGTTATGGTATGTACAAGTCCATACATTGCCTAAGCAATGGGAGTCCTTAGTCGGTTTATGGATAATCCTGGATGGGTGCATTGGGATGTAGTGAAGAGAGTGTTCAGATATTTGTAGGGTACTTCCAAGTATGCCATGTGTTTTCATGTTTATCCTACTGGATCTTGACATTCAGTGAGAATTTATGGATATGTGGATTTTGATTTGGCAGGTGACATTGACAACAGAAGATCCACCAGGTGGATATATTTTCACAATGTTTGTGGTGCTACAAGTTGGATGAGTAAGTGACGGGTTGTAGTGACTTTGTCCACTACAGAATCAGAGTGCATGGAAGCTACTCATTCTTGAAGATAATTCATTTATCTTAAGAGGTTGTGTTCTAATATTTGTTTTGATGTAAGACAAATTACTATCTGTTATGATAGTTAGAGTGTTATTTGTTTAGTGAAGAATCCTAATTTTCATGCCAGAAAAAAGCACATTGATGTGAGTTTCACTTTGTTCATGATATAGTGGAAGATGGAAAGGTGAAGATCGAAAAGGTTTATACTTTGCTTAATGTTTTAGATGTATTAACAAAGCTAGTGAGCATAGAGAAGTTTAGATGGTGTGCTAATTCCATGGGCCTTTTGGCTTGAGCATTGATAAAGTGACTCCTACAAGGTCTTTGACAAGTGGGAGAATGTTGGGATTAAGGTTTCTCAACATTAGAGAGTCCCAAGATATTTAATTAATTATTTTAGTCCCTTTGATCCATATTTTGTTAATTAAATCCCAAGTGATATGTTTCTAAGTTGCTATAACACTTTGTGGGACTCGATTATGAGTTGGCTTCATACATGTGTGGAGGGGAGCATGAAATTGTGCCACTTGTCACTAGGGAACTCAATTGGGAAGAGGAGTTTGTGAAAATCTCTCAAAGGTGTGGGCCAAAGTGACATGTGTCATTGATTTTGGAGTAGAATCAAGATGGCGAATTTTAATGGTGGCAATTTTGAGTTGTGGAAACTCAAATTGGAGGATATGCTCATGGATAAAGATCTGTGGGCTACAATATCTAGCACAAAACTAGCTACAAAAACCCAAGAAGATTGAGATATAATGGATTGGAAAGCCAATGGTTTGATAAGACTCTTCTTGGCTATTTCATTCTCCTGAACGTCCATGAAGAGAAGATGTAGTGAGTCTTTGGAAGAAACTTGAGATATTTATTGAGGTAAATCCTTGGAAAATAAGTTATTCCTACTAAAGAATTTTTATTCTCTAAATATGGAGGAAGGAGGATTCATTGCATATCACCTCAATGCTTTTAATATGGATATTGCATAGTTGGGTTTGGTTTGTGTGAAAATCAAGGACGAAAATCATTTCATGCATCTACTATGTTCTTTGCCAGACTCTTGGGACCATTTGGTGATGGATATTGGAAGTACTACAACCACCTTCAAAATGTATGATGTGGTTGCTTCACTTTTTTCTAAAGATATGTGAAGGAAATATTACAAGATGGCTAAGGATGCCCTTGTTTTTTTGAAAATTAAGGAAGAACCATCTGCCATTTCAGTTGAAATCCTAGGAGCAATCACACCATGAAGCAAATCACAAAAATAACTAAATTTGAAAATATGTAATACCTAGTGCAAAATCTTTTTATAAAGGTGTTCATGACTTCATTTCACCTAATTGGGGAAGTTTTTAGATCAAAACATATTTTGGTTTGAGATACTTTAAATTTTAATTCTTCGATAGGGTATTTGTGGAAACAATTAAATTTAGAGTTTCATAGCATCAGGGAAAAATGGTTTGAAAAGGAGGTTCCTAATATCATTATTCATAATGTGGCCAATTTTTAGATCAACACATTTCATATTTTCAAGATATTAAAAATTTAAATTTTTATTGTCCAAATTGTGGAAAAAATTAAATTGAAAGTTTTAATCAATCTAAATAAAAAGGGTTAATGGGTTTTGACACAATGGTACACCTATCAATGTGGCAAGTTTTCAGCAAAAAATATGAAGCCAATTGAAATTTATATCTAATCCTTATGTTGGTGAATTTCTAAATTCATTAAGTAGGTTTCCAAGTCTCTTCACCAATTAAAATCCTGCATATTCAAATCATGATTAAAATTCGTCTTTGGTTCACGAAAGTTGAAGGAATGATACTTGATCACACCGTTGTTTTTTATTATGGGAAAAAAGGTTTTGATGGGACCTAGAACCCCTTACAAATAGGTTTTAAAGGGACTTGAAACCCCACCAAAAGACAACTGTAGGAAGATAGAAACATATACCATCAACAACCCATCAGCAACAACCAACCATAAGATACACTAGACAACCAAGCTGCAAAAAAATAGTTTTGAAGGGAACTAAAAACCTTGTACAACCAAGTTTTTACAAGGAATTTGAACCCAACTAGGTCCTTAAACCCAAGAAAAGATAGGGACCAAAAACCATAACAAGAGATAAGAATCGCCTGAATTAGCCAAGAAACCATCAACCTATAAAAGCCAGACTGCAACATAAAAACACAAACAACCAAGAATGATAGCATGTCAAACCAGTAGATCAACTCAATATCCACCTTGAAAGGAGAGAGCTCCCCTCTATTGGAGAGGATGTTGTGACCACCTTTTCCATCGAAGCCTAAAATTTATAGCAACCTAAATCTCCACCTCCATAGGAGAAGCTTCCACCTCAAAAGGAACAACATCTAAGGAAACCAAGAACTTCCAACCATCTCCACAACACCCATCTCCACCTCAATAGGAAAGGGATTGACCTCAAAAGGATCCGAGAAGAAATCCAACACTCGAGTAAAAAAGGAAACCATACCATCCTTTGGCAATCCTGACAACAAGAACATAAGGTGGAGCAAGAAATAAATCCTAAACAACAACCACATGGCCACCATAAAATCTTTAAGCATATAAATCATCTAAAAATTCAAGAAAAGTGTGAAATCAAACCCAATCATCTAATAAACAACAATAAGTTTAGAGCAATACATCATACTATAAGAAACCTTCTGCCAACATATTGCTCTAAACCGACAACTCCACCAAGCACTAGTAGTGAAGATAGAAGATACCCAACAAAGATTTTCCAAAAAGGAAACAAACCCCGAAAGTAGAATAATCTTCACAACCTAAAGGGGGTACACAAATGGGAACTAATGTTGGAAGTGGATGCAAACCAAGTAGCCTTTCCAAAATCCATAGACTAAATCCACCAAGAAAACAAACCCCCTAATTAAAATAAACAACACAAACCAAAAGGGGTAACCAACCAAAGATTGAAGCTAGAGCTATTTGGTTGAGATATTTTTTCATTCTTAAGTGCTGAAATTTTGAAATTACTTGTAATGAGTAATTAAGTGTGAAAAGACAAAGTGAATAAAATTAAAAGGGAGAAAAAAGATGAGGTTGTGAAAAACTCACAACCCACAAAAGAAAAAGATGAGGTTGTTAGAAATTCACAACCCACAACATAAAAGATGAATCTGTAAAAATTCACAACCCACAACATAAAATATGAGGTTGCAAAAATTTAACCCACAAAATAAAAATTTGAGGTTGTAAAAATTCACAACCCACAACATAAAAGATGGGATTGTGAAAATTCACAACCCACAACATTAAAAATGAGGTTGTAAAAATTCAAAACCCATAACATAAAAGAGGGGGTTGTGAAAATTCACAACCCACAACACATAAAGTGTGAGACAAGTTATGGGTTGTTTTTAGTTTAACACAATTACAATAAAACTATGATATCTTTTTCATTTCTCAACAAAATTTCAAAATTCAAAATGTTTCGGAAAGTAGAAGAGAAGTATAGAAATCATAAAAGGTTTGAATAATTTATAAGGGATTGATTAGCCATTCAATGTAGAAATCAAGCATGAAGAAGAAGGATCGATTCATTTGTAGACATGTAAAGTGTTCAACAAAATGCCTCAAAAACATATAGCCGAATGGAATATTATGATTGCTAGTCATGCAAAGAATGATATGGAAACTTTCTAGCATATAAATTTGGTAGCTATTAAACCAAATCACAAACTTAAAATAAGTAGAGAAAATAAAATGTGGACTACGGTCTATTATAGTACCAAAATATACACAAATTACTTTTTTTTAAACAAAAGTCCAACCTTTTGAAATCTTCAAAACCTGATATATATGGAGGTGTGATGCTAAGTTCGCAACCTTTTCCATTCATTATACACCTCAATCTCACAAATGTATGTAGAGATGGAATATTTGGTGTTGTTCATAGAGGCATAGTGCCAAATGAGAAGAAGGTAGAAATAAAGAATCTGGCAACTTTCTCCAAACAAGGACATTGAAATTTATATGGGAAGGAATTAGTTTAAGGAACCAAAACTCCAATGAAGATATTGTTTATGATGTTTTATTTAAGTTGTTTCTTAATGAAGGAAGAAATGGTGCCTACCTCAATAGACTAATAAATGGCCTTTCTTTGAATTTATAGTTTCTAGTTGCCTTTTTAGAAAGGTGACTTATGTCACTTCTTGTAAGTAAAGGCTAGTAAATAAACTTTATTTCCATAAAAGTGATGAAAATCATAACTAAATAAGGTTTTTTATTTATTCTCAAACTTATTTTATTTTGAAAGGTAGTTGAGGTAGTTACAAGGTTATCTAATGAAGCCTTTAAATGCAAGGCTAGTTCAAATGTAAAGGGGGACTTCTACATAGGGGAAAATTTTGAGAAATTGTATGAAGACTTTTGTTTTGAAACTTTGTAGCTAAGGGTTTATGGAATTGTATAATTTCATAAACATAATGAAGAATGCATTTTGTTTTGTATGTTCTAAATGTGTTCCTATCTTATTATTATAGATTTCTCGCATGTTAAATCAATAATTCCTCTATGTAACTCTACAAACCATTGGTAAATATGTAATTCATGTAATGAATACACTTATATCTTGTATCTTGGTTTGAATATGTTGAAGCAACTTGTATCTTTGTATGTTGAGATTTGTTATACTTATTTTATTATCAATGCATATCAAAACATGCTTTATAGTGAAGCCCCCTTATAATTTATCATATTTTGTGAAGTCCTAGTTGGTTTTGTATGTTCACCACTAGAGTTTATGTTGTTTATCTTTCTTTAGTTTTCCCCCTTTTCCTTGTAGTTTCAAGTTAAAAGTACACAAAAATTACAATAACCCCCATCATACAAGGGAGCTACCCCTCTCAAGCATAGAGGAAAGTTATTAGTCCAGTAAAAAATTATCCAATTGTTTGAATATTTTTTGCTACTTATTGGGTGAGTTAGTCTAAAATTTGTAGTGATAAATCTATTTACCAATAGCTCTAGACCTCTCTCTCACTATCTCCATCCTTTTATCTACCCATCTCTTTAACTCTCCCTTGAGATCAAGAACTACCTACCTACCTATCCATCCTTATCTCTCTCATATCTCTCTTTCTCTCTCCCTCCCTCCTTCCCTCCCTCCTTCCCTCCCTACTCTCTATCTCACCAATCCTCTCTTTCCCTCTCTAATTCTTTATATCTCATCTCTTTCTCACTCTTTCCCTCTCTCCCTCCTTCCTTCAATTTCTACTTCTCTATTTCTCCTCTCCCTCTCCTTCTCTCTCTACTTCCCTCTCTACTTCTCTCTATCCCACCTCTCTCTCTCTCTCCCTCCCTCCCTCTCTAATCATCTTATCTCACCTATATCTCCCTCCCTACCTCTCTCTCCCTCCCTCCTTACCTCTATACATCTCTCTATCTCCCCCTTGTGTCTCTCTCTACTTCCCTCTCTACTTCTCTCTATCTCACTTCTCTCTCTCTAATTATTTATCTTACCTCTCTCCCTCCCTCTCTCCCTCCCTCCCACCCTCCCTCTCTATACTTATCTCTATCTCACCTATCTCTCCCTCCCTTCTTCCCTCTCTACTTCCCTCTCCACTTCTCTCTCTCTCTCTCTCCCCTTCCCTCTCTAATCTCTATCCATATCTCTCTTCTTCACTCTCTTTATCATTCCTTTTCTGTGTATCTCTATCTCACCTATCCCTCACTACCTCTCCCTATTTCCCCCTTATCTCTCTCTCACTCTCTCCTTCCCTCCATACTCTCTATCTCACCTATCCCTCTCTATCTCTACCTCCATCTCTCCCACATATTTATCTCTCATTCTCTCCTTCCATCCCTACTCTCTATCTCAACCCTCTCTCATCTCCTCTTTATCTTACTTCTCTCTCCCTCCCTATCTCTGCCACCCACCATTCTTCCCTCTCCACTTCTCTATCTCTCTCCCCCTCCCTCCATCTCTCTTACCATCTCTACTTCTCTATCTCACCTATCCCTCTCTACCTCTCCCTCTCCCTTCCCTCTCTACTTCTCTCTATCTCTCTCCCTCCCTACCTCTCCCCCCTCCTTCCATCTCTCTATCCCTTTCTCTCTCAATCTATCCACCTTCCCTCTCTACTTCTCTCTTCCTTCCTCCCTCCTACCTTCCCTCTCTACTTATCTCTATCTAACCTATCCCTCTCCACCTCTCCTTGCCTCCCTCCCCCCTTCTCTCTCCTTCCCACTCTCTCCTTCCCTCTCTACTTCTCTCTATATCACTTATCCCTCTCTACCTTTCCCTCCCTCCCTCCCACCTCTCTCTCGTTCTCTCCTTCACTCTCTATCTCTATCTCATCTCTCTCCCTTGCTATGTCCCTCTCTCTAAATATATTTCCCTTCATCTTCCCTTTCTCTCCTTCCCTCTATACATGTCTTTATGTCTCTCCCTCCCTCTCTCTTCCTTCCTCCCTCCCTCCCTCCCATCTTTCCTCTCTACCTCTCCCTCCATACATCCCCCCTTCTCTCTCCCTCTTTCTCTCTCCTTCCCTCTCTATTTCTCTTTACATCACCTATCCCTCTCTACCTCTTTGTCCCTCCCTACCACCTCTCTCTCACTCTCTACTTCTCTCTATCTCACCTCTCTCTCTCCCTCCCTACCTCTTCCTCTATCTCTCTCAATCTCTCCCCCTTCCTCCTTCCCTCTCTAATATCTATATCACCTACCCCTCTCTACCTATCCCTCACTCCCTCCCTCCTCACACTCTCTCTCCTTCCCTCTATACTTCTATCAATCTCACCTCTCTCTACCCTTCTATCTATCTCACCTCTCTCTACCTTTCACCTCTCCCTCCTTCCCTCTCTCTCAATATTTCCACCTTCCTCCTTCCCTCTCTACTTCTCTCTATATCACCTCTCTCTCTGTATATATATTTGTGTATCACTCTCTATCTCTCTTCCTCCCTCCCACATTCCCTCTATACTTCTCTCTATCTCATTGATCCATCTCTACCTGTTTCTCTCCCTACCTCTCCCTCCCTCCTTCCCCCCATCCCTCTATCTCCTCTCAATCTCTTCACCTTCTTCTTCCCTCTCTAATTCTCTTTATATCACTTATACTTCCCTCTATATCACCTATCCCTCTCTCTCCTTTTCTCTCTCAATCTATCCATCTTCCTCCTTCCCTCTCTCCTGCTATCTATATCACATCCTCTCTTTATGTTTCTTACTATCTCACTTATCCCTCTCTACCTCTCTCTCACACTATCTCCTTGCCCCTCTACTCTCTATCTCACCTATCTCTATACATCTCTCTCACTCTTTATATCTCCCTCTGTCCTTCTCTACTTCTCTCTATCCCGCATATCTCTCCCTCTCTACCTCTACCTATGTCACTTTTCCATCCTCTATCTCTCCTTCCATCTCTACTTCTTTGTATCTTTCTCTCCCTTCCTCCTTCCTCTCTCTCTCAATCTCTCCCCCTTCATCCTTCCCTCTCTAATTATCTCTACATAGCCTACCCCTTTCTACCTCTCCTTCACTCCCTCTCACCCTCCCCATCTCTCTCTCCTTCTCTCTCTACCTTTGTCTCTCTCACCTTCCCTCTCTAATTCTCTCTATCTCACTTATCCCTCTCTACCTCCCTCTCTCTCTCGTGTGCTCTCTCCTTCCCCCTCTACTTCTCTCTATCTCACCTATCCCTCTCTACCTCTCCCTTCATTCCTCCCTCACCCTCTCTCTACTTCTCTCTATCCCACCTCTTTCTCTCTCCTGACCTCTATCTCACCTATCCCACTCTATTTTTTTGTATCTCCCTCCCTCCTTCCCTCTCTCTCTATCACACTCTCTCTCAATCTTTCCAACTTCCTCCTTCCCTCTCTACTTATCTCTATAACACCTATTATTGCATGTGTTGTCATTGATGTCAACAGTGAATGTTGTCAACATAGTGGTATTGTAGACGGTTGCATGTGATGCAAAAAGAGTGGTGATCAGAGATGTCAAAATGAAGATTCTAAAGGAGAAAAAAAAGGAGTGATGATCATAAGGAGAAGGAAATGGTGATTATTGTCATGAGCATGCTATACACAGTTGTACCATATTTTATGTTATTCATGAATAAGTGAAAGATGATAGGATGAAGTGTATGTTGATATGAAGTTGTAGTTTCTTGATTTTTATGAAAAGAGTTGTAAGTGTTGTCTTTGGTGGTGTGAATATTGTATTATTTGTCCTTTCATGTAAAGTATTGCATAATAGATAAAAGAAAGTATGTGAAGTTTCAAATGACCACAGGCACATGAAGTTGTAGAGAAGAAGCTCAAGAGAAAGCTCCACATTCCTCCACATTTGAAGATGTGGCCTTGATGTTTGGAATTTGAATAGAGACATGTGCAAAGAATGTATGTTCTTGATTTTAGAGCACAAAATTTATCGCAAAAGTTTCCAGAGAAATCAAAGTGAAGACAATAGGAAAGCTCCACATTCCTCCACATTTGAAGATGTGGCCTTGATGTTTGGAAGTTGAGTAGAGACATGTGCAAAGAATGTATGTTCTTGATTTTAGAGCATAAAAGTTATCGCAAAAGTTTCCAGAGAAATCAAAGTGAAGACAATAGTATAGTATTGTTGCAGGTAGAAAGGGTCAGAGGAATGCTTCATATTTCTCTGCATTTGAAGATGTGACATTCTAGCTTGGAGGATAAGTTTATGTTATATTTATGATCTCTCATTTCAAGTTTCATGTATTGAGCAGTATCAAAATTTTGGTTAAGATTGTGTATTCAAAGTTTGTAAGTGATGTTGAGTATAGTATTCATTTGTTTGCACTAGCATGAAGTAGCATGAAGTCATGGAAGAAGTTTATGGTAATGTTTTGGTATGTCATATAATGTTTATAAAGTGACCCAAATGATGTTATTTGGTCTATCTAGTACCACTTTTGGTCTGGAGCTAATGCATGGGAGGATAATTGTTTGTTGGGACAACCTGGTATGTTAAGATTATTGTGACATGTGTTTAGAAGTGTTCACCAATATGGAGTTTTGTGCTAAGGTAAAATAGGTCCTAATTATCTCTTGGTTTGAACCACATTTGTTTTCTCTTTTCATGGATGTCTTGGAGCTAACTTGTGGTGGTCATTGCATGTTTCATGTTACGTGTTTCATCTTGGTCAGACTAAGGAGAAACTTTTTGAAGCTTGTGGAAGATATAAGTAAAAGATCAAGTTTGTTGTAAAATTGATGAGGAGGTGTGCATGTGCGAAGATGAATGTGCGAGTGTGGATGTGAGTATTTGAGTGTGTGGAAGTGTGTTGAATACAATAGAGTTTGTTGGACATAGGTGTTGAAAATATATGTCAATGTGAAGGATGTTGTTGTTACAGTGGTGATTATATATTTCAAGTATTTTGTACTGAGGTTATAGCCTCTTTCTATAAATGTTGTGATCTATAGGGATTTGTAGCATCCTTTGGTTGAAGCCATAGAAACTTTGTTTCAGGGAGTTGTAGCTTCCTTTGGGTTGTAGCCCATAAAAATTGATGTTAATCTTATTTTTATTTGTGAGGCTAGATTTGGACAGTAGTTCCAAGCAGCTTCCTCATTGTGGTTTTTCCCTTATAGGGTTTTCCATGTAAATCTGGTGTTATGGTTGTGTGTTGATGCTTTGAATTACATAGTTTAATTCTTTATTTGTTAAGGTAGTAGAAATATTTGGTTGATAAAGTTAAATTGGATCAATTTGTGGTATATATTGATTCACCCTCCTCTTAGTATATCATTTTGTTCTAACAATTAGTATTAGAGTTGAGTTCCTTGGTGCAGCCTAACAGCTAAAGGTATATCTTGGAATATAACACATAGCTCAAAAAGATTCCTCTTCTAAAGAACTAATATTTGATGGAAGAAACTATGCTTTCTAGAGTGTAAGGATGAAAGCCTATCTCACCTCCCTAAGGTCTGATGTTTCACGAGCTGCAAAGGATGATTATATTGAACCTGCTCATCCTATTATATATGCTAATGCAAAGACGGCCCATGAAAACAATTCCAAAGAAAATAATACAATCTTAAGTGATTTAAAAAATTTAGAGTTTTTCAAGGTAGTGCAGTGCAAGACAACCAAGGAGATACGGGATAAACTCAAAAATCTTTATGAAGGAAATGACAGTGTAAAGAAAGCAAAATTATAATCATATAAAACAAATGTTTGAGAATCTAAGGATGAAAGAAGAAAAAAACATTGCTAGCTATTTTCTCTAGGTGGATGAAGCAGTCAATGGAATCAAAGGACTAGGTGAAGAAATAACTCTCATTGGTTGTAAAGAAGGCTTTGAGAACTCGCCCTCATTGGTTTGATTCAAAAGTCTCTTTTATTGAAGAAGCCAAAGATCTGACGAAACTTACCATTGAAGAGTTGGTTGGGTCTCTCACTACCTATGAGATGAGAAATAAGTCAAAGGTACATAAAAAAAGAAGCTTCTTTCAAAGTTGTGAGGAAAGACGGAACATCTACTTCACATAGTGAATCTGAGGAAGAAGAAGAAAACTTTTTGATAAATTTGAAGAATTTATTAGGAAAGTATAAAGGTAAATTAACTTTCAAATGTTTTAAATGTGGAAGAGTTGGTCATTATACTTCTAAATGTCCTTTTGGAGAAAATAAAAATAGCAGCAAAGGTTTCAAGAGGAACAATTTCAAGAGGAACCTCCTTCCAAAAGAAGACTGCAACTCCTTAGAAGAAGTAGATCACTAATCATCAGATGATGAAGGAGGAGAATCCCTATTCATGGCCATGGTGACCTCTGATGGTTAGACAAGACTATGGATGAAGAAGAAGGTGAAGTTAATTTTGAAGGTGAACTTGTTTCTACTCTTAAAGACCTAGAATGTGCAAGGAAAGAGAACAAAGAACAAAAAGATCTAATTGAAGCCAAGACAAATGAATGCACAAAACTTGAGAAAAAAATCTGATTACTCAAAAAGGAGTTGGAGAAAGAAAAGTCTAGAAATCCAAATAACCTTGAAGAAGAAGATCTCATTCCAATCATGCCTCAAGGAAGATCTCTTCAAGTAAGAAGATTCTTCAAAAATAGGTTCAATCATGTGCATTTTTGGGTTATTGTTTTAACTACAATAAGTATGTTCACAAGGCTATGGATTGCAAATCTAAAATGAATAGAAGAAATTTTGTAAGTATAAATTCCCTTGTTTCACTAGTGGATGTCAATGTGATATGTCAAATCTGCATCAATGTTGGACATATAGCAAAATATTATAGAAGTGGATTAGAAAAAATTGAAACTCATATGGTAGATGTCATTGAGCAAGTCAAGGTGAGTGACACTTCGAAGAGAGAGGAAACAAACAATGAGGTTGGAAATTCAATGGTTGTCCAAACAACCTTTCACGCTCAAGGGAAAATAAATTTTTGGGTAATAAACAACGGCTGTTCAAGCCACATGACAAGTGACAAAAGAAAATTCATCAATCTTGTCAAGTGCAATGTTAGACCAGTCAAGTTTTGAGACAATTCATCTGCAAAGATTTGTGGAAAGGGCACCATAAGTATTGATCAAAAATCCAAGACAAAATATGTTCTCTATGTAGAATGTCTCAAGAATAATCTTCTCTATGTAAGTTAGATGTGAGGCAGAAGATACAATCTCATATTTCACTTTCAAGGGTGTGAAATTAGAAGAGAAAATTTTGGTAGGTTGGTGGTAGAAGGATCTAGGACAAAAAAACAACTTATAGAAACTAAAGGGTGTTAATGGAAGAAGTTGTCTTCTAGGACAGACAAGTGAATGTTGGTTGTGGCACAAAAGGATAGGACACATCAACTTTGATAATCTTGTGAAGATCAGTTCCATGCAAGTAGTAAGAGATATGCCAAAGATTATCAAGCTGACAAGCACTTTGTGTAAAGAGTTTTAGATTGGGAAGCACACAGGATAAGATTCAAGGCCAAGGAGTATTCTTCCACAAGACCTTTGAAACTGATTCGTACTAACTTCTGTAGAACTACCAGGGGAAAGAGTCTTCAAGGTGAAAGGTATTTTATGTTGCTCATTGATGATTTTTCTAGGATGATATGGGTTACTTTCTTAAAAGAAAAATCAAAATCTTGTAGTAGGTTTAAGATTTTCAAGTCAATGGTTGAAAATGAAATGAATGCTAGAATCAACTATTTAAGGTCTAATAAAGGTGGTGAGTTCACATCAAATGAATTTGAGGAATTTTGTCAAGAACATGGAATAAAGAGGAATCTATTTGTTGCTAGAACTCCTTAGCAAAATGGAGTAGTGGAAATGAAGAATAGAACTGTTTAGGAGATGGAAAGAACAATTTTGAGTGAGGCCAAGTTGCTTGATGTATATTGGAAAGAATCAGTCCACACTACTATCTATATTCTTAACAGAGGTCAACTAAGAGTGAAAAACACCCAGACTCCTTATGAGCTATGATATGGAAGACCAACAACTGTCAAGTACTTCAAAAATTTTGGAAGAAAATGTTACATCAAAAGAGATGAGGAAGGTTTGGGAAAATTTGACTCAAGATCTGATGAAGGAATCTTTCTTGGATACTCAACTAGGAGAAAAGCTTACAAGTGCTACAATAAAATACCGATAAAGATAGTTGAAAGTGCAAATGTTAGGGTTGTTGAAGAGTCACATCAAATCACACATGAGCAAGAAGACTATTGGTCAGATGTACCCACTTTCTCAAAAGAAGAAATTGAAGAAAAGGAAGAAACAAAAGAGAAGATCACCAAGACTCCTTCCAAGTATATCTATAGGAATCACTCAAAAGATTAGATAGTTGGAGATAAGAATGAAGGAGTGCAAACTAGAAGAATATTTGCAAGGAAAAATGAAGAGGTAAACTTTTCTTCATTGCCAAGAATAGAACCTAAAACTTTTGTTGATGCAAGAAAGGATGAAGGATGGATACAAGCAATGGAAGAAGAACTAAATCATATAGAGAAAAATTCAAACTTGGGAATTGGTTCCAAGGCCTGCAGATAAAAATATGATAGGAAAAAAATGGGTGTTCATAAATAAATTGAATGAAGATGGAGAAGTGGTGAGAAACAAAGAAATAATCCAGTGTGCAAAGGTTATTCACAAGTAGAAGGAATTGACTTTGACGAGATATTTTCTCTAGTTGTAAGAATGGAAGCAATCAAAATATTTCTTGTATTTGCAATTCACAAGGACTTAAAGGTATATCAAATGGATGTCAAATCTAAGTTTTTGAATGGTGACTTAGAAGTTTACATACAGCAACCTGATGGATTTCAGCTATCAAAATAACCAAACATGGTATGAAAACTTAAAAAGGATTTATATGGCCTCAAACAAGCCCCTAGAGATTGGTATGCAAGGTTGGACAAGTATTTACTTCAGTAGGGAGCTTCAAGAAAGGTACCATAAGTAACAATCTTTATATTAAAATTGAGGATGAACAAATTCTCATAGTTATTGTATATGTTGATGATATAATATTTGGTGGCAATGATGAAATGTGTAATCTTGTAGAAGAGATGCATAAGGAATTTTGAAATGTTAATGATAGGTGAGTTATCATTCTTTCTTGGACTCCAAATTCCTCAATCAGATGATGGCATTTTTATCTCTCAAACAAAGTATGTCAAGGAATTGTTGAAGAAGTTTGGCATGGAAGATTGCAAACCAGTGAGTACTCCTATGGTAATAGGTTGTCATTTGAGAAAAGATGATGGGTCACCTCAGGATGATTAGACTCTATATAGGTCTATGATTGGGGGCCTATTGTACTTAACTACATCAAGGCCTAAAATTATGCAAGTTTTCTACTTGGTTGCAAGGTTTCAAGTCAATCTAAAAGAAACTCATGTGAAGGAAGTCAAAAGGATTTTAAAATATTTGAAGACACTCCATATTATGTATTGTGGTATCAAAAGGGTGATGAATTTTCCCTCAATTCACATACTGATATAGATTGGGTTGGCAATGTTGATGATAGAAGAAGCACCAATGGCAGAGCTTTATTTTTGGGAGATAGATTGGTCTCATGGTTTAGTAAGAAGCAAGATTTAGTTTCCTTATCAATAGCAAAAGTAGAGTATATAGCTACATCATCCTACTACACTCAAGTGTTGTGGATGAAGCAAACATTGAAGGATATCAAGGTAATGTATGATGAGCCCATTCCTATTCTATGTGACAATACAAGTGTCGTCAATATTTCAAAGAATCTAGTGCATTCTAGAACTAAGCACATATCTATAAAGTATCACTTTTAAGAGAGGAGGTTTCAAATCAAGAGGTAAAATTGGAATATGTACCTAGAAAGGATCAGATTATAGACATCTTTACAAAGGCACTTTCTAAGGACACATTTGAATATCTTAGACATAATTTAGGGGTTGTTTCCCTCCTTCTAACTAGATGCATAGATGGTGTATCTTTCTAGGGGGAGCAATTCAAGATATATTTTTGTCCCTGGACTGAAGAGGGTTGCCTCTTAGGGGGAGTTGGTAGAAAGAATCTAAGAAGGATGATAAGGTCTGTGCAAACAAGGGGAGCTTGTATGTTGTTGCAAGCACAAACAAAGAAAGACCACTAGCCCTTTTCCCTTGATGTCGAAGGGGGAGAAATTACATATCACGTTATTGTTGCCATTAATGCCAAAGGAGGAGATTTTTGCATGTGTTGTCATTGATGTCAATAGAGTGGTATTGTGAAAGGTTGCATGTGATGCAAACAGAGTGGTGATCAGAGATGTCAAAAGGAAGAGTCCAAAGGAGCAGACAAATGATGATGATCAGAAGGATAAGGACATGGTGATGATTGTCATGAGCATGCTATACATAGTTGTACCATATTTTTTGTTGTTCATGAATAAGTGAAAGTTGATAGGATGAAGTATATGTTGATATGAGGAAGTTGTAGTTTCTTCCTTTTGATGAAAATGGTTGTAAGTGTTTTCTTCAATGGTGTGAATGTTGCATTCTTTGTCCCTTGGCGTAAAGCATTGCATAAGATATAAAATAAAGTATGTGAAGTTCCAAATAGCCACAGGCACAAGAAGTTGTACAGAAGAAGATCAAGAGAATGCTCTGCATTCCTTTGCATTTGAAGATATGGTCTTGTGGTTTGGAAGTTAAATAGTCACACTCAAAGGGATTCTTCCAACCATAATCTCAAGTCACTGACATTCTTCCCATAGTTGTAGTTGTGCTTTGATACCACATTGATGGAACCCACCTCCCTGTAGGTACCTAAAACCACTTAAAAATGAGCTAATAGGTAGAAAGGGGAGGTTGTTTTGTTGTAAGAAACTTCACACAAAGTCTTAAAAGGTCTACACACATGTTGTAAGTCAAATAAATTTTTTGAGAGGCATAAAATCAACTGTCAAAACAATAACTGTGTGGCTATAAAAAATAGACTATTATTGCAGGTAGCTACAACAATGGTTGTAGGTGACTATCAACATTTTCAAACTCATAAAACACTCTAAACTTGCAAAAAAAAGTCAACACATCCAGAAAAATAAATTTATATTATATTTCTTATAGCCACACACACAATATCAAAGAACAATGACTTGGAAAGAAGTAATAACTAGTTTCATCAACTCAAAAAATAAAATAGTTACAATCATTTTACACATTTACAAAAGTTGCAATAAATTATGGAGTCTATTATCCTCCTCTTTGTCCTCTTACTGTCTACTACGGACCTCTCTGAATACTTTCAAAACATTCCTTCTGCTATCCCTTGTTGCTCTCTATCACTTTCTTCTATTCCCTCTGTTTCTTGCTATTGTGACCTTCTTTTTCCCTTTTTTTGTCCTCTTTTTTCTATTCTCTTTTTCCTCTCCAAAATAGCCTCAAATTCTAAAAAATTCCTCTCAAAATCTCACCTAAATCTTAGGGAAGTGCTCAAAAGAGTCATTAATGCTCAACTACCTACTATTTTTAAACTTAAAAGCTCCCGCTCAACTAGTTCTATGGATTTTATTTGTTGTTGATCATTAAATAAGATTATAGGTAGGTAGTTTGCTACCTTAAACAAATAAAAATCAAATTCAAAATTCAAAAACCCCCATTGGTTTAGTACGGTGGCAGGTGAAGAAAAATTATAGGAAAAAAAAACAAAAAGATTTGATGCCCATACATCAATGTTATGTTATGTTTTTTGAAAAAAATAGGAGCACTCTGTGTAGCCTCCCTATTTGAACCCCTTAATTTGCACCATTTAAAAAATATAGTAATTCAGAAAGTAGATTAATAAAACTACATCTAGATTATTCTTGTTGCAACATGTTGTGAGAGATTATACAGCTCTTTGGGTTGCATGTGTGGATCATTGATATTGTTCTTGGTACTTCATGCTTTTATTTACTTATCATACCTTGATATATAGTGTTGATTGGTAGACTTGATATGCTTTGAATTACCTATGTAGTGGGAGTTCTTGGATATGTTTGTTCTTCATTGACAAGTTTGATACAGGGAGCTTTTTTTTGTAGTTTATAGGTTGCATATGTTCTTGGCATGAGTTTATTGATGTATTGATACCTTGGAGGTATGGATGGTTGGATGTATTAGCATGTGTTGTGTCCATGCTATTTCCGATCATGTGGGTTTTTCAATTGAAAGCAACTTGGTTAGAGCCTTTGTTATCACTTGGATTTGATACTTTTGTTCGTAGATCGGTGCATCTTCACCTTGGCATGTTCCTTTTCTTCCATAGGTGGCATGTTGGAGGATGAGAGGAGTTCTTGCTTGAGATGGTGGTCACTTTATTCTTATTGCAGGTATCTTGATGGCGCACGAAAGCATGTTGCAGATTCATGTGGTTACATGTATGGCTTTGATGATGTATTTCATTCACTGATCCCTTATACAATGTATACAACAAGTGGGAGAATGTTGCAGAGATATAGTGTTGTACACCATTGCATAAAATGATTTATTATAATGTTGTAATTAAATAATTATTTAGTTGTGATACAACTTGGTGGTGTTGTTAATCACACTAGGTAATTATTTGGGGACCGACTTGATGTTGTATTGCAAATTGTATTATTATTATTTATTATGTGGGAGACATGTGATAGTAATTTAATATTGGGAAAATATTAAATAATGTGATGTCTTAGTACCCTATATTAAATAAGGGGTTAGTGGTTTTGTATTCACATGGTTTTGTGGTACATGGTTTCACCTTACCACTAGTTGTATTTTGTGTGAGTTTTTGTCTATAAAAGCATATACATGTGTAGTGGTTTAGGTTGGCTGAGTGGTTTGGTTGTCATTATTGAGTCTTCTTGAGAGTGCATTTGTGAAGCATGACATGGGATGTGTGGATTCATGCTTGGACACATGGAAATGCATTGGAGGACTTGATGCTTCAGAAGTGTCCATTGTAACTCTTGTATTTGCTTCATGGTTGATTAATATGATGGAGTATGGATGCTTTTGGAGGCTGGGTTTTTCCCTCTTGAGGGTTTTCCTAGGGTATATCTTGTGTCATCTTTGATGGGTATGCTGTCTATTCTCTTGCATGTGGATTTTGATCACTTATTTATATTGTTATCTCTTTTGGGTTATGTGGAAATTGTCATATAATGGCTGCAAGTTTCCTTACAGAATGAAGGATTTTGGTATTCAAGTTGAGTTTAGAGTGGTTGTCCATAGCTTCTATGAAGATTTTTGGGTAAAAATTAGAACTTAAGTAGGTACTTCAAATAATTTTAGGAGGGAAATTGGGGTCAAGAAAGGATCTCCTTATCTCCTATACTCTTTGACCTATATATTGGCGAACACAAAGAATGGTTGAATTTGAAATTGTGGATGGTGTTATTATAGAGGAATATGCTATTATACTTTTCTTGTACATCAATTATCTTATTTTAATTTCTACATTTGTTGAAGGGTACAAGAGCATTATTTTCCCTTAAGAATATTTGCAAAGATATGGGTATGTAAGTTAGCATAGAAAAATGAAGATAATTATCTTCTCCAATAAATGGGAAAATAATTAATCCAACTATTATTTTGAAGGAGGTATTTTGGAGGAAGTAACATAGTTTACATATATCTTGGGATTGAATTCAACAAAAAGTTTAGTTGGACAACTTGTAGAAGAAATAAAATTTTGAGAGGGTGGAGAGGAATTTTTTCCCCTTCAAAATAGATGCAAAAAGGAAAAGTTATGGGATTAGAAAACTGTTTAGTCTATTTGACTATTAATAATTCCCATTGTGCTCTATTGGTGTGAAATATGGGCTAGTAGCACTTCAGAGTTCAAATGGTTGTAAATAGAGAGAATCCAAAAGTGCATGATCACAAGCAAATTTTCAAATTAAAAACTTCAATCCCCTATTAGATTCTTCTGGCCAAAACAAATATAGTTCCTATTAAATCCATTTCTATGGTGCAGATTTTTTAAGATATCTTAAAATAAGTTGAGAAGATGGAGGCAAATTGATGTCCCAATGTTGTCTTTAAAGATGCCTTGGGTGAAAGAAAGAAGTCACAAATGAAAAATGTAGGTGGATAAACAAATGACACATTCACTTGAATGCATGCCCTAATAATGGGAAAGAAATTTAAAAAAAAATGTAGAAAATTTTCACAAATCAATGTGAGAAAAGATGTCAAAGAGAAAGAAGAAATATTGTATTGAGGAATATAGCCTCACTTCTAACCATCAACGAAAAGTCTATTTAGAAGCTAATATTACTTGGAGACCAAAGATTCTCATTGCCTAGTCGAGACTACCTCACATCATCTTTTGTGTTAAATATGTTGAAAATAATATAATCCTACATCATAGAGTTAATTTTGACAAGTACTTTCATCTATGATCTAGATCTTTTGGATCTTGCCCCTCACATTCCTCTTGCAACCACCAACTAACAATTAATTTTGTGGGCTCTGTTTGTGATACCTAACTTGGAGATTTTTGAACAAGTTGTATTTAAAGAAAGAATTATTGCTAGTAGATGAGTTTGAAATATAATGAGTAAAACAAAACAAAACAAAAAATGAAAAAGAAAACAGTTTAAGTGTTAGAAAAAGAGATTCTTTTGGTACAATAGCAAAATTGTGTAGAGAAGAGAATGTTGCAGCAACAATAGTGTATGTGAAGAACAAATGATGGAAGATGTAGGAGTGTTGTACAACAATAAATAAACTCCAGAGGTGAAAAGAATAGTGTGCAGCTCTAGGCAGAGCACTTACAGTAGCTTCAGATAGCTGTACAAAAATTATTTGTAAACAAATTGTAATCTGATTATAATTTTTTTTAAATTTTATTTTGCATTAAAAGAAAAAGCATAAATTCTATGTTTTTCTGTGTGTAGTTTTGGTTTATTGCCAACTGTTCGGCAACACAACATTTTAAAGTTAAATGCTTTTGAAAACGCTCGCCATTGATTGAAAAAAGAAACCTCAGCCAGTAGCGAGCCACCACTCCATCTGCATCCCCAACAAGTTTGATAGCATTGCTTTCTGACGACCGTTAATTATATGCAGCCAACATTGGGATCAAAATTCCGTACTACGCTTTCGAGAGGGAAAAAAATAAAGTTGTATACAAGTCATAAAGATTCTTGACTACGGTTCTAATCAATCAGAGCGAAATCTTAATTGAAAATTAGTATTTCTTGCATCTCAAGAAATGGAAAAATTAAAAGTCTAGATAAGAAGAAAAAGATTTTTGATGACCCTACAGTCAATAGGACAATAAACATTTCAATTGAAATTTAGTATTATTTTGCTTTTGAGCAGAGAAATAAATGAAGTTGTATACAAAGTCATAAAGATTCTTGACAAAGGAGGGAAAAAATAAAGTTGTACAGTCAATAAGACAATAAACATTTCAATTGAAATTCCGTATTACTTTGCTTTTGAGCAGGGAAATAAATGAAGTTGTATACAAAGTCATAAAGATTCCTGACAAAGGAGGGAAAAAAATTAAGTTGTACATTATATGCAGCAAACATTAAGATCAAAATTCCTTACTACTTTGCTTTTGAGGAGGGAAATAAATGAAGTTGTATAGGAAATCTGGAAAAATTTCAAATCTGAATCAAAAGAAATCTTAAGAAATGGAAAAATTAAAAATCTGAATCAAAGGACAAGATTTTGACCCTACATTATATACAGTCAAAAGGACAATAAATATTTTTTATTGAAATTTCCTATTACTTTGCTTTTGAGGATAGAAAAAAATAAAGTTCCAATCAATCAGAACCAAAACTTAATTGAAAACTAGTATTTCTTGAATGGAAGAAACGAAAAGATTTTAAACTCTATTAAAAAAAAGATAAAACTCTATAGAAAAAAAGATATCTGACGACTGTTCATTACATACAGCCAACAAATTCCATATTACATTGCTCTCCAAGAGGGAAAAAAATAAAGTTGTATACAAAGTCATAAAGATTCTTGACCACCATTCCAATCAAGCAGAGCCAAATCTTAATTGAAAACTAATATTGCTTAGATTTCAAAAAAAAATAAAAATTAAAAATCTCCATCAAAAGAACAAGATTTTTTACTACTGTTCATTATATACAGCCAATAGAACGATAAACATTTTGATTAAAATTCAGTATTACTTCGCTCAATAGAACGATAAACATTTTGATTAAAATTCAGTATTACTTCACTTTTGAGGATTGTGAAAAAATAAATTTGTTTAGTATTTTAATTATTAAAAATGAATCTTTTTATTAATGGGTTTTTGGTTTGGTGAAATTGAATGATTGTAAATGAGTCTATCGGAGAATAAAATCTTGTTAAGTGTAATGTCCTGTCATCATAAAAAACAGGTCAAGATTATGTCCCAGACAATTTTAATGGAATGGAAACTCTTCAGTCTTTTAAGACTGAATCAAAAAGATTTTAACGTAACACATACTCCAACAACAAAGTAATATTTCTTCATGTCTCTGACAATTTGTAAAGAACCATACATTTCAGTCCTTATTTCCAGGAAAATAAAATAAAATTGTAACGTAAGACTCATACTTCAACAAATTGATATTTCTTAGATTTCACACAGGTAGTTTATATTGGGTGGGGATAAATCCTGACAATAAGCCGCCTACAAGTTATGGTTAATATTTCCGGGGACTGAGCAAAGTTTGTTTGGGGTACAAACGATTGAAAATCGGTAAAGAAACTTACTGTGGAGCTATTGTAAATAATGGCCGCCTTCTTTGGGCTTATAAGTTCTCGGGGATTTCTTTGGTTGCAACTGGCCATTTTCGTATGGCAAGCCATTCGACCTGCTGCAACATTGAGGCTGCCGTGGGCATTGTTCGGTAGTGCCGTCAATAAAATCTTGAGAAGGAAAGGATTTGACAAAGATTATTTCATCTTATTGTCGACAGATTACAATGACACAGCTGATTCTCATCTCTACTGTGAGAAAAACAAAGATTCTCTCAACAAGGATTTTAGTGAGATTGACTTAGGCGGCTCAGCAAAATTCTGGTACAACAATGTTCATTATATTGCTGACAGTCAAAAAGCTAGTCAGGTAAGGTTATTGATTATTGGGGAGCTTAAAAATGTGCCTATTGTTAAGGAGTATAAGGTTGTTAATGGTTTTATGGGAGTGTGGGTGCTGTGTTCAGCGGATGAAGCCATAAGAATGTGTTTAGCAAGTAAAAGATTCAGAATGTCTTTCAGGAAGACAGTTAGTTTCTGTTTGATAGAACACATGCCGCTTACCACTGATACTTACTGGTTAACAAAATTGCTGGGTGGTGTTCCCTTGTATTTAACTGCCAAGGGAAATGAAGAGCTCTCATCTGTAATGACACTGTTGTTGATCGTTTTGGACTTCACTTACAATCTCTGGTCGCCAATAGTTGAGATGGCATATTTGGTGTTTGTCAGGTTTGTGCAGCTATTGTTATCAAATCTTCCACCAAATTTGAGGTTTTTGGTCTTCTATTTGCTAAGCAACTTTGATAATAGATATTTGCCATGTTCAATTAGTGATTTTAAGGTGAAAATCAAGCCGACTAAAGTCTTTTATACAACTGACAACACTGTTTTAAATTGTCCGGTTAAAAGTAATGGAATATGGCAGGAAACATTTGGTGAGATTGATATAACGCCAGAAAATTTCCAGTTTAAAACAAGTGCTTACAATGTTGTCATAACCAAATCAAAGCAAAGTAACAATGACCTGGTAGAGTTTGAGCTAATGTTACAGGGCGTTCTGTATGACCTTGTAAAGGCCTCATATACAATGACCCCCATTAATTTCCAAACATATATTGGCTGCTGGCGGTTACTTGAGAATCACTGTATAGGTTTGGTTGAGACAGTTGAGAAAGGCATGTTTATTAATAACATGCATTTGTTTGGTTTTGAGGAGACCATCAACCTGTTTTGGGGCAGCAAAGTGAATGTTTATAAAGCTGAAGTGGAAGAAGAGTCTTTTTACTTGATTGCTGGTGCAAGCCATAAACATTTTATGCCAGCTTTGATAAAAATGGAATCCCCTTTATACTTGGCTATTGCAAGGAGATGGGGATATGGCGGGCTGCAACAGTAGCTTACTGTTTGCAGCGCAAAGATGGACAAGGTCAGATCAGTTGTGTTTAGCTCTCATTCCAGTGTTTTCATGGGCGTCTCAGTAAATGTTTGTCTGTTCAAGGTCTGTCTTATGCATGAACTTGTTCGCTGGTCTGTAGACTGTGTTTTATAAATTTGTCAAGATATTCCTCCCTGAACATAAACCAATATATCACTCCACTGATACTGTTGGAAATACCTCATAAAGTTAACATTAAAGTTCTACACTCTTGCCTTTCCATGGCTTTTTATTTTAATGATTTCAAGGGCTATGGTTTATAAGTGCCCTCCTTTCAAAATACTTTAATGCATTCATTTGTTTTATCTATTTAAAAAAACATTTTTCAGTTTAAAGGCAGCATAATTTGGAGTTCCCGAAAAAGATTTTACTTCCAAAGCTTTAGTCAATCATAGGGTACCTTGGCATTGATTCCCTTCGTTTGGCCCGTGAAGTATTTGTATTTCAGTGCTTTTTACGTAAGTGCACCGTCTTTCCTGTACTTCGTTGTAATTTGTAGATTTGATCTTGTAGATTTGATTGGCGACACTTTGACATAAACGTGCTGTCTCCCTAGATCGCCCACCTTTTGGCCACGTCTTCAATGTGTGAAGTATTTGGTGATGATTGATATGGGATCTATATGTGTTGATTTCATAAGGCAACTTCACGAAAGAATATGTTGTACAATTTTTGTTGCACTTAGGACACATTAAAATGAGTCCAAAACTTTTAGGGAAAAAGGTGTCGATAAGCAACTTTTATTAATAATTTTCTTTGTTCAAAGTCACTTGTATACACCTGGATAGTGGTGCCTAAGCTGTTGGTTCATGGGTAGAAGTCTTCATTTCTGGGGCATTTGTTGAAGTTTCAGTGTTCTTCTCAAATTTTTGTCTCTTGGTGGTGAAAGTTAATATTGTGGGAGTCATAGTGTCATTCCTATAACTGGTAATTTCTTCTGACTGGTGAAACCTTTGCGTATAGTTGGTACACAGTGCATGCTTGGTATTTTCTTCTATTACATTGCGGGTACAGTGTTTGTTCGGTTTTGTGGGGGGAGTAACAATTTAAAATTGATAGTGTTTACCCAGGTTCTCAAGTATTTGGTACCTGTACACAGAGTTTGTTTGGCATTGTGGGGGGAGTTTCAATTTAAACTTGTTAGAGTTTACCCAGGTTTCAGGTATTTGGTACAGGGTGTGTTATTATCCAATGGATTATTTGCCCAAGAATTTCGGGGTTTTTGTACAAGTGCGAGAAGAGGAGCTTCCCTTCTCAGGGGAGGTGGCTGAGTTTGAGTTATCTCAAGTATTCAAAATATCCTGTCCTAGTCTAGTCGACAGTATAAAGACTGTTATTGATCAAGAAGTATTGTGTCCAAATGCTCCTAGATTGCTTTTTCCATCACAGTTGCTTTCAATCTTCCTGTCTAACACGATAGATCTCCTACAGTCTTTTGAATTCGTCAAAATTGTGGTCAAGGAGACGGTACAGCCGAACTATTTCAAAGAGGATGAGCTTTTGAAGATTGTTCAGGGGTATAATTTGGAAAGGGGGAAAGCCTATGTGGGACGTATTTTTCCAAAATGCTATCTTAAACACAATCGATCATTCAGAGAGGTGTATGATTCTGTCAAAAAAGGATTGCGGGATGATGATCCATGGCATTTGTACAGGGCATTGAATTTGCACTCACAAGAACTTAGTATCTAGATGGTAGACAAATTCAAAGATAAGTTCTTTGCAGTTTCTTTTCTTCTTTCACATCATATTCGACATGGCCAAAAAGCAATAGCACAGGCAAGGGTCAATCCAATGGAGCAAAATGGTGTAGAAATGAATGAAGGGCAGGATGAAAATGGAATTGACCTTAATGCAAGTCGTGAGGACACGTCAACAAATGAGGGGTTTACGGAGGAATGAAGCAAAGTTTTCTTCATGTGTTTACAATTTGGCCTCCATAACGTTGGTTCATGCGTCTTAAACCTGAACTTATGTATGTTGGCTGTGATTTTTGGAAAATTTAGTGCCTTGCAATATATGGTTAATAGTTCTATAGGCACATTTTGTTTTGAAAATTTTGGTAAAATTTATGCCAGTACTACAACTTTGGCTTTCAATGTAACTTCTGTTTATTTTAACATTAATATATAAATATATGCTATAGCTTTTTATCGAAAAATAAATTAAAAAATTCTTTGTTCTACTCGTTATTTAAATTTATAAGGTGTGGTGTACCATTTATAATTATGTTCAATTTTTGGGTAGAGTTGATCTCATTATTTTCCATAGTAAATGGAGGTGTTAGATCCCTTAGATTGTTCTTATCTCTCTCATATTTTGTTAGATATAGTTGCATCATCAAAAGTTGCCTACTTTGCAATTTTCATCTTATATTGCTAGACTTAGTTTAATGTCTCTTCCACACTCATGTTTTAGTATAATTTGACCTTATTTTTGGCCTTTTTCTTAAATCATAGAAACATGAGATATGGAGAGTAAACCTTAAGAATCTTTCCTAAAGGTTTTGACACTTCTTTCACTTAGGAAATGAGCATTGACTTACATTCATGTCTAGACATCTAGTTAACCCAATGCTTATACCCATTTTCAAAATTTGGTGATTATTTTAACCCAAATTCTTTTTATATTTTGTAGAGTCACCTCAAACAGACATTTTTATTAATTTGATTTTACCCTTATTTTGTTAGGGTTGGAACATTTCAAAGACACTTATTCAATCAAGCTTCCATACATTTCTAGTTGATCAAGACAACTCAATTATTTTACAAGTGAGCAACCACTATATCTGAAGCTTGAATATAGAGAGCCCCTAGAGCCATTGAAGAAATATTCATTTTTTGATCTCTCTCAAACATGCATTACTCTAACCTTTGATCCTCTCATTTTTCTCCTTGAAGCTTGATATTTCCTATTCCTATCATTTAATGAATTCATAACCTAAATCCATTTGTCCAAGCCCTTGTGTTGTAGATATAAACTATTTTCCCTTACTATTCTCTCCATCTTTCCTATTTCTATTATTCTCATTACCCATCTATCCTCCATCATCCATGCACAACTATAGATTAGTATTCCCATAAGATTTTATGTTTAGATAATCAAATATGTTCATTAATAAAAAATTTAACACCTTTACCAAATTAAACACTTAGAGCTTCATATCAGGGAAAACTTTAAGAACCCCCCCCCCTTTGGCGAAGGTGTAAAATCCTGGCGAATCTTGTATAATTTTCGATAAAAATATTAATTTTAGTAGCGATTTTTTTTGTTTTTCGTGAAAAAAAAATAATGTCCTTTGGCGAATCTTTTCTAATCGCTAGAAGTTTGTGGAAAATCCTGGCGAAATGCAATTTTTTTAAAACCACTAAAAAAATTTCATTGGCGATTAAAATCTATTTTCAAACCAATAAAATATTTCGATTAGCGAATTAAACCTATTTTCAAACCAGAAAAAAATAATTTTGTTGGGGATTAAAACTTTTTTTCCAACTAAAAAATAAAATTCATTGGCGAATTAAACATATTTTTAAATGATTAAGAAAAAAACATTGGCGAATCAAACATAATATCAAACTAATACAAAAAATATAGTGGCAAAGTGTCAGTGCAAATTTTCCTAACCTTAGTTGCAAGTCTTTCTTGGTCATCTTTGTAGTTGGTGGGTCGGAGGTTTTGAAAACTTTGAAACTTCAGACTTTGGTTCTAAGGTTCCAAGTTTCAGCGACCACGTGACATTATGGACCATGACCATTCGATGAATTTTCGATGGACGGTTGTAGTTGCATTCCAGAAGTATATCTCTCAAGCACTAGATTTGCGAATTGAAACCTCTGGAATTACACTAGAACCGTTAGATTTTCAAAAATCAATGGTTGAGGTTTTATTAATTATTTAGGTATGTCGGTCATCGTGCTCTTATTTACCATTTAATATTGCCTAAGTTAGACCAAAATATTTTATGACAAAGCCTTAAATCTTAACTCTTTAATCCTGAGGGTCGAGTCTCATCAACCTAGAGATGTCCTCATTTTAAATTATGCACGTGCATAAAGTTTGTTTTAAAAGAAGGACTGTTCGATGAATTTTCAATGGACGGTTATAGTTGCATTCCGGAAGTAAATCCTTGAAGTACTAGACTTGCGAATTGAAACCTCTGGAATAACACTAGAACCGTTAGATTTTTCAGAAATCAATGGTTGAGATTTTATTAATTATTTAGGTCTGTTAGTCATCGTGCTCTTGTAACCTTGTTTATCGTTTAATATTGCCTAAGTCGGACTAAAATATTTTATGACAAAGCCTTAAATCTTAACTCTTTAATCCTAAGGGTCGAGTCTCGTCAACCTAACGATGTCCCCATTTTAAATTATGCACATGCATAAAGTTTATTTTAAAAGAGGGACCATTCGATGAATTTTCGATGGACGGCTATAGATGCATTTCAAAAGTAAATCCTTGAAGCACTAGACTTGTGAACTGAAACCTCCAGAATAACACTAGAACTGTTAGATTTTCAGAAATCAATGGTTGAGATTTTATTAATTATTTAGGTATGTCGATCATCGTGCTCTTGTTTACCATTTAATATTGCCTAAGTCAAACCAAAATATTTTATGACAAAGCCTTAAATCTTAACTCTTTAATCCTAAGGGTCGAGTCTCATCAACCTAGCGATGTCCCCATTTTAAAAATAACATTATAGTTTATTTGCATGTGCACTATGCAGTCATCTTGTCATCTGTCGTGAGCATACCTTTTAAGCACTTGTTTATAAGGATTCAAGTGTTGAAATAAATGTTAATTGTCACATCAATGATAGTGGTGAATTTAAAAATGATAAGTGTGATGTCATACTGATTGTGTTCGTTCTAACTTCGATATATACTTCACCCACTTGATGTTTTTCATATCATTTATACTAGCACTTGCACCAGAGGGGGTGCAAGGGTTGTGCCGATAGAGAAGTATATGTAAGCAAACATGCTAAGTAGTTTTCATTGTAATGTTCATACAAATTTGTAATAGAAGTTTGAAATGCATATAGAAGGTTTTTTTTTTTTACAGGGTGATCCCACAATAGTGGTTTACAATTTTTGGCCAAACTAGACACTGAATTTTTTTTTTTTAACTAAATCTTCACATTCAGGCACCTATAGCGGCTAAACTGTGAGGAATTTGAAGATGATGTAAACTAGAGTCTCGTCACATTTTGTCTATAGATTCTAAAAATATTTTTTTCAAATTTTTCAAAATTAGATTGCACTTCTTTTTCCATCTCCCACAAAAACTGGTTTTTTTCAAAAAACAACATTTTTAAAAAGTGATGCACACCGTATAACGCATAACTTTTTTTCCATGAAGGATAAAATTCCAATTCTTTTGAATTTACATTTGTGACTCTGATATCTAGTGCTTCCACTTGGTTAGATAGTTTTTTATTGAATATTTTTTCTTTAATCAAGTTTCAAAGTCAAACCAATGACAATTCGGACATAGCGACCGTATAACGCAACTTTTTTTGTATATATTGAAATTCAATTTTAGTTGGATCAAGGACTTCAATATCTGGTGCACTCATATTTTTAAATTTTTTTTTTTTGATAATCTGCTATTTTTCGACATGTGCAGAACAAAGACCTTCATTTTCGATGAAAAACCTATGTTTAATAAAACTAAAAAAACAAATACATAATAAAACCAAAACATATTAAAATTATATTCATTGGATAGCTCGTTCTGAAGACTACATGATTCCAAGTTTGGTTGCTAAATATTCCCCCATTTTCATCCTCAACCGGAGCTTCAAAGCATAAAAAATTAGGTTTTTTGTGTGAACAAATTAAAAAATGAGGGAAAAGGGGGGTTTGCTAGAACCAGGGGGGTTCTAGCGAACCCCTCTTTCATAGGGGGCTTTTTTGGCTTTTTTGGTGGGAAAGTATTGAAAGGGTTCGCCCGAACCCAGATTCTAGCGAACCCCTAATTGGTTCGATCGAACTAGTAGGTTCGTACGAACCCCTAAAAT
Organism: Sequoia sempervirens; assembly: GCA_007258455.2. Taxonomy (NCBI): domain Eukaryota; kingdom Viridiplantae; phylum Streptophyta; class Pinopsida; order Cupressales; family Cupressaceae; genus Sequoia; species Sequoia sempervirens. The sequence goes on along the minus strand of VDFB02271358.1, from coordinate 1,258,474,556 downwards.
CAATTTTTTTCCCATGCATTCATTTTTTGTGAGTTTTCCTTCCTCACTTCAATTGTAAACCACTATTGTGGCTTCACCCTACAAATGTTCAGAACACATAGAATTTTCTTCTGAATTACAATTTTTGATATAGCCATTTGAAGGAATGATTCATAGTAGTTTCATTTGTGATGATTTTATAGTTAATGGTTCCACATGCTTGTATGAAAAGAGCCTGCATCAAGAAATTTTTGTTGTCCAGTTATTTGTTCCTAAACATGGAAAGAAAATGTTAGAACACTTACATCATAATTGCATCAATTGTTTTATTTGGAAAGTAAAAAACTAACGAAAAAATGAAATCAATTGCTAGAAGAAGGAACTATAGGAGAGAGAATATTCTTTTGGGTGGCATCTTAAGTGCAATTGATCCAAAAATGAAAAGAACTTCAATTAGTAAACAACCACTTGTAGACCATGAAGATGTGAGTAAATTAGTTTGTAATTTCTATGTAAAGCATATACTAAGAAGAGCATATTAATAAGAATGAAGTAAAATTTGATGCAGAGAAGTTCGAAAGTAAAAATGTGTACCTGTACTACTCATAATGAAATTAGATGTAATCAAAGCTCTTTTTTTTTCTTGATAATTGTGTATGGATTGTTTTTCATGCGTGAATATCAATCAAAAAAGCTATCCGAATATGCAATCAAATCCAACTTTTTATTTTATTTATCCATTCATTTTTCCTCCACATAATGACTGTAATTATGAGGCCTAAATGAGCTGAATCAATCGCAGAAGCTATCTTATCCATCAATGAAGATTCTAAGATTTCCCACACCATTCCAAAACTTCCAGAAGCATGAAACAAGTAACCATTGTCCAGAACATCTTTGTACATTGATTCAATGATGAACTCCACCATTGAACTCCTTGGAAAAATGTTGCACGCTGGAATGACATGTCCAAATGTGAACTACATCCAAAATTTTCTAATTATTTTCTCTACCCAACCGAACCAACAGCTGACCATACATGATTGATAGGCTCTTCCCAGAAATTGTAAGATAAATAACCCCAAAACACCATAAACACATCTTCTTGTTCATAAATTTTGAAGCCCAACTTATCTAATATTAGCTATTTTTTTCTTTTGATCACTTGCATTAATTACAAATGAATTTGGCTAGTAAAACAAATTTAATGTTTTACAGAAATATCTACTCAAAATGTATATATAGAGGGATTGTTTTATCAAACAGTTGTACAAACAAGTAAAATGTTGGTGCAACTAGATTAGTATTACCATATTATTATGGGGAGGAGAAGAGGATAGGTGCATACATAAATATACTTATTAATCTAAAATTAATCCATAGCTTACAAATTAACCAAAAATGACTTTGGTTGATGAAGCAAATTGAATTTGGGTAGAGAAATTTCTGCTTGGAAAGTAGTTATGGAATGTTTTATCACACAGTAATATCATCCACTGACGATGGACGGGTAAAATGTAAATGCAGTTTGATTAGGATACAATGTTCTTAGTGGGGAAAAGAAGAGGGTAGATGTACTTATATATTAACATTTAATCAGAAATTAATACATGGTTTATTGATTCCCCACAATTTTTTATGGATACTAGAACAGATTGAATTTTTGTAAAGAAAATACCACTCAAAATGTGTGAATTGTCTTATTAGACAGTAATGCCATCCATAGATTAGTAAAATCCAAATGAAATTGGATTAGCATAATATAATATTAGCGAGGAGAGGAAGAGATGACACCCATAGAAGCATATCCACTACCCCCGCCCCAGTATGTGCATACGACTATTTACCCCCTAAGACACATAAATGATGGGATGACTTTTAACATACTTTAATCCAGAATGCTACCTATGATCTATCAAGGTATATCTACTTCACCAAAAGATTGCTTCTATAGATGTTTCTAGTCTTAAAAAGCACATCAAATATATATACTCACTACAATAAAATATTATCCATCCAATAAAAAGGATTTTGAATATTATATGCCTTGCAATACCCAATAACAACCTATGAACACAAAGAAATCAAAAAATGAGAGAGAAAGGGAGAAAAATAAATCAATATTCTAAGTTAAATATTTTTAAAAAACCTGAAACAATGCACTCAAAAGTTTGAACATTTTACCAAGAGCCAATCTACAAAAAAAATTATGTATTGGCTCATAAGTGAAGCATTCATGTCAACCAACTCACACAAAAGGGCTTCACACAAACTTGCTTTCAATGTTCACAACATCACAAACTATCTCTTTGATTTTTTCTTCACTAAGTATTTTCCTCAACAAACCATATACAAAAAGAAAATAACAGAATTTCCTTAAAAGTGTTGCACTACAATTACTTAATACATGCAAACACCACTACCTAAATAAAACACATAATTTCACAATAAAAATATCTTACTTATAAATTAGGCAAGTAAAATCACAATGAATACCCTCATTTCTTGAAATAAGTTCATTAGAAAAAGTTAATCTTTGCATTAGGCCCCAAAGTATAGCACAAAAGCTGCAATTGAAAAGAATAAGCTAAGCCGAAACTCCACTTTTACTATTAAACAATATAACCATGAAATACTTTAACTCAACCAACCTTCCAGAAAAGAAAATGCCTTCAACACATGCAAATGCAACAATTCTCTCTTTAAATGAACTAGAACTACAAAGTAACTTAGGTACACATCATTAGCACTAATATTTTAGTTTTCATTGCCCTAAGTCTTCTAAAGCCATAGTTTACACTCTAGAGTAAAAAAAAAAACCATAGGTGTTGAAGAAAATGTGAAAAATAGCATTAAATAATCAACTTATAGTAGCAAATGTTTACATCAAAAAAGAAACATTTGGATGCATTGAAAGGGACAAAGAAAACTCATATACTGATAAAAATTTCCTGTGGTATATATTTATATAAATTGCTCAATTCAAAGAGCCCATTTTGCTTTTCTTGCAACACAGGGAATGGTGTGAATAGTATTTAACAATATTTCCTTCTCACGGGAATCTCTTGCATAAGTTTCTAAGAGTAAGCTACATGTACATTTATGATTAAGAACATGTAAAAAGAATCACTTAATAACAAGTAAATTTAGGAAAGGTTTCTAACAGTAAGGTGTACATTTTTTTTGTCAAATAACATGTAAAAGGCAAGAGAAAATAAAAAGCAAATATAAGAAACAAACATAGCATCTCTTGAATTGTGCTAACCAGAATGAATGTTTTGTATGCAAATTTGAAATTTGTTGAATGCTTGAGCCTGCAAAAAGAGAATCAAGTCAATTTAAGGCAACACGACATATTAAGGAATATTAACCTCCATCTTCCCTTCAAAATTTAGTTCTTGTATAGAAAGAGTGAGTTCTAGTGAAGGTGAAAGGTAAAGGGTAAAGGCCATTTTCTAAGTTCCACCCCAACTAACACCTCTATTTGGAGTACAAGACCTCTCTTGAGAAACAAAGGGATATAATCAATTGGACCAGAAGAATTGGCAAGGCTCTGTCTCATCCTAGGATGGTGTCTCATATGCCAAATTTGGCTTCAAGCATGTTTGTAATCTTAAAAAGGTAAAAAAATTTACTCATGAAATTACCATGAATGATAGCTTGCTTGCATTCTCTCTCTCACCCCATTCAGCAGTAGAGGTTGGTGTTCATGGGATCCTTGTCATAAGTCTCCTGCACAGTCAACTTCCAATAGCTTCTATAATTTGCAAACTTCCTATTACTTATCACAACTATGTTGAAAGTGGAGGGAGACCCTTTGACACTACTATGCCCTTGAGATTTGATTATTCTCTACGTATTATGGAGGTCCTCAGCAGGTCCCAAACAAAAGGAAAGGAAAGTGTAATCAAGATAAAAAGTTTTGCAAAAAAATTGAAAAAAAGCACTCTATAGCCAAATCAATGTGTTATCCAAAAAGTAATAATAAGAATATAGAAATTACATTGGCTTTCTTAGATACTATTTCAGCTTAAATCAAATTATTTATCTGAACAATTAGTAGAATGGCACAGTAAAAAGCCAGCAAGTTTTCCATCACCAACAACCATATTCTACAGTATACTACAAAACCTTCAGCATGAGCAAGGACCACAAACACCCAAAGCACCCCATGTAAGATGCTCATTGCCACCCACATACACTTAAATCAAAGCCTACCCTGCAAAATAAGACAATATCTCATGAGCTATTGTCATACTGGTCCTCACAATCAAACTGGTATCTCATGAGCTGATGTCATACTGGTCTTCACAATCAAACCATCATAGTGACCACAAACCTTAATTAACCATCTTCACATAAAATGTGTAGCTTTAAAACTCTTAAAACATACAAAACAAAACATGACAAAAGATTTTGTACTATAATAGCAGCAAGAGTAATATTTTTCCCCACACAGTAATTATTGTACTTTTGTTATTTCTTCTCATGTAAACACAACCTTGCACTTTAATGCTACATAACAAAATAAAAAATGTTGGACCCAAGATGTGCTGAATATATTTTCTCCAACTAATATGTTGCAACAAAATTTTCCCTTCAAAAAGAAAATATATGAAATAGAATATCTTCTCTTACACTATACTCATAGTTGGCTAGCTTTGCCTAGTCACAATACATAAATACTATTTCCACTATCAAAATTGATTAATTACATTATTAACAAATCCATCACCAAAGAAAGACTCCATTCTCCAAACTCAATTCACGATTCTACAAGGTAGACTCGGATAAGACCAATATGCTATTTAGAAATTATATCTTAGGTTAAATTTTTAAAGCCAACCCACCCCAAATACTAAAAAGAAAGGAAAAATAAAATAAAACAATATTTACATTGCAATAGGCATGTTATTTGTTTGTTATGCAAACGGACATGTACTCTGGTGAGTCTTATTTTGTTCCTTCTCAAAACTATTGGGCATGTGTGAACGTGATAGGCATGCAACCGAAGATGCCCACTGGACTGGTCATCCTTAACCGTCAACAAAACTCCCCACCATGCCATCCCCCACAAGCCCCCTGTGGAACGACTATGCCTACAACAAAGCTCTGGCTAAGAAATTCATAACTCTCAAAGGACAAACAGGATTGCATAAGGAATCATCATATCTAGCCGAAAACAATTCGGTTAATATATTTGACAAATTACTAGACCAAACCATAGTAATTACAGAAATAAGGAAAAAGACAAAAGGACATTAAGTTGTTTAAGTCATTGAAAGCTTAAAGATGGTACAGTCAAGATGCATGGCCTGAAGGTGGCCAGAAATGCACTATGCTTAAACAAAAATATCACATTAAAAACATAAGTAAAACTTAATCTTAAGAAACTAAAATTGCAATAGTAAAAGAACTTTTATTGAATTGATTAAAAAGATAAGTAGTAAATAAACATTGGAATTGTACCATTCTAATTTTTGTGTTGATATACTTGAAAACTGATAGTGGATAAAATGATACAGCTGACTGTGCTATTTTTTTAAGGTATTTTTTGGGTGGATCAAGTAAAACTTCCATAGGTAATAAACAAGATGCAAGATTTGTCTTCAATTGTTTGTCTTGGAGAAACATATCATGTTATCAAGGGAATCCATAACCTGGTTATGCCACTTAATAAACATATTAACTAATTTTTGTGTATGCTGAATTGCATAATCACCACAAAGCATAATTATTTGTTACCATTAGAAGTTGCACTGTTGGTTTACGTGATTGAGTCTAACCTGCATATAATTTGCTTCACTTCTTTCCTGGTAGTAAATTCAACCTCGTGGATTTACCACAGGATATTTTGAGGTCTTCTCAAATGGGGAACTACCCTGGACAACATTGACCAATATAAATTCTTTTGGTGATTATCCATTATAGAATATTTGCTCCAATTCAGACGTGGAAGTACTTGTAAACTATCATTTGAATAAAGGTATTGAAGAACCAAGTTCCCAACAATTACACTGAGAAATTAGTCTACAGCATAAACCACTCAACGACTTCGTTGCATTCGAATCAGTCCAGCTTGGGAAACATCCTTTGAGGAACACTTCCACAAACCCACACAGACAAAGGCAAAGATTATTATTTCAATTCAGGTAAAATGAAAAAGATAGTTCACATCAAGTAATAAGAACTAAAGGCCCTTTTCTAGAAAGTACCCAAAAAATACTCCCAACAAATTTTAGCTCAAGGTTTTAGAGAACTACAGACCAAACCAGGTATATTGGGGAGCTCAATTTAATGTATTAATGTATGAGCACGATTGAATTTTTTGCAAGCTATGGGCCATGATTATACTATAAGAAATTGTGTTACACCAAAAAAGTGCTCCACACATATCAAGCCAGTTTCCTGCTCTAACTTCAGGATTTTAAACAAATATGAAATATCTATAAATATTAAATGGTGAACTGAATCTCACTTATGGTTAATTTTTAGCATACTAAGAGTTATTTATAAGAGAATACCATAAGATGTTATTAGATAGATGGGTGACTGCTAGAGGTTTGAGATGCCTCGGGTAAAATTTGCATGTGGCAAAATTTCAGTACTTCTTTTTGTAGTTAAATACATAATAGCATTATCGATTAACATGGTAATACACGATGAGAACTTCCTAAAGGAAATGTCTCTTGGAATCTAAAGAGGCTCAACTAAAATCTGGATTCAAAACCCTCGAGTAGTTTGGAAGTTGAACTTAATTGACTCCTCGGAGAGGAATTTGGGTAATTTTGACAGAGACATGCAGAGAAGTGTTGTTTGAGTTTAGTATTTGTTTTCAGAATGATGATAGTAATGAAGTCAAAGGGTAGGCCCTTATCCTAGGCTCAAAAATTGGGTTGAATATTGGAGTAAATGAATTATGAATTACAAAAGGTTCAAATTTAGTCATTATTTTCCATTAAAACTTAAAAAATGGTTTATCTATCAAGATTGAAGGAAGTTTACCTACTACTGGAGATATGTGATATTATTTGAATTTCGTAAATCTAATAAAGTGCCAATAGCATGGGAGGTTTAAATGCAAATCATGGAGCCACCCTTCAAGATGGCTCTTTGTGTACTTATGGTGTAGCCAAATCTAAGATGAGAAGCTAAATTTTACAAAGATCGTCAACCACAATAAATCTCAATCCAACATTAATGGTGATATTTAGCACCACTTATTCATATGAGAGTTGGTGTAGGGCACGGTGATCGTAAATCTGTTCGTTGACTGGTCTATGTTGTGTTTTATTTGTTCTTTGCTTTATTTATAATACGTTTACATGTTGTTTAGTATGTGATACTTCCATGCCCTGGTTAGGGTTGTTAATGCAGTCTTGCTTTTCTAATGGTTGGTTTTCTATAGCTAGGACGGGGCCCCATAAATAGATCCCCTATATCTATATATTTTAAAAAACACAATGAAATAATTAAAAGAAACGCCTTTTTTCCAATAAGAAATCACAGATGCATTGATGTCAATCATCTAGCCAAATGATAGAGAACATGAAGATACAAATTTTTAAAACACCCCAAATACCCATCTGTTGGAATTCAATGAAAAATTAATCAGCATATTTGACTAAATTTGAATTGGAAAAATAAACCATTTTCTTTTCCAATAAAGAATGAGACATGCAATGCTGACAATCATCTACCCAGTTCAGAGACATGATCACAAATCTGAAAATTACACTTTCTTTTTCAAATAAACAACCAGTTATGCAATTCTAACAATCATCTATCCAATTCAGAGAGAAGATGCAAGACACAAATCTAAAAATTATACTTTATTTTTCCAATGAACAATCAGACATGCAATATTGACAATCATATGCCCAATTCAAAGAGAAGATGCCAGACACAAATCTGAAAAATTACACCAAATAGCCATCTTTGAAATACCAAAGAAAAAAAAAAATCGTTACCATGAATTAAGAACAATCCAGCCCTTAATAAGAATCGAGCATAGGCCTCCCACTACAATCCAGTCCACATCCACAAGTTGGGCATACATAAAAATTTGAGAGAGAAAGGCAGCAACAAGGGGACCTACGTAGAACTTCAACTCCCCATCCTTCAACGATGTCGGTGAAAAAAAAAATGGGCAGAGTTAGCAGGAAAAAGATTACAAAACCCTACCAAAGTTGTTTTTTCCAACGAGACGAGCCAAAAGCAATCTCCGTATGTAATCTATTCAATAATAAATGAAAAGTAGGTGCAAAATATCAGGGTTTACGAGCTAGAGACGAGATTTTTGCAGCCACATTTATGGAAAAGAAGCCAAAATTTTTCAGCAAATAAATTCCGACGAATTGCGAGTGATAAGTTGTTTATCGGAAGGGAGTTTTCAGACGTGAGACTTGTTTCGGCTGAAAGCTCCCACAATATATAGCCTATCGGCTAAATATATTTGGCTTTGATTTATTTCTTCTCTATTTTCAATTTAACTAAGATATTATGGATTCTTCATGGCATGTCATGCTACCCAAATGCTTTTGGGAGAAAAGAAGGGACGATGCACACGACAGACAAAAAGTTGGGTATGGTTTTTACAATTCCTTGTGTGCAGGTTGAGGATGCTATAAGAATAATTGTGGGTAGGGAATGGCTTCAGAACAACCCTCGTGCTCTATATTTTGAGGTAGCTTCGGCTTTCTTGTCCAATTGCATGGACATTTTGCTCGATAAAGATTTGGTGAAGACACTGGCAATATGTTATTTGCAACCTTTCATTTACTCTATTTCTTTGTTGGAGTTGGCGTTGGAGCATTACAATTTTGAAAGTGGGTTAGCGCTTGTTGGTGGAATCTTCAGGAAAGTGGAATTGCATGCTTCTACAGCGCAGGCTCTTGCCCTGGTTAATATGAGATAGGGTCTGCTATGTGATACGAAAACGGAATCATTAAAGAGTTTGGAGTTTTGGAGGAAGGTTTTGGGTGATTCAGTTTTCTTCTCTACTATTAATTTGTTAAATTCAATTCACGTTCTACTCAAACAACCGGTTGATGGCCTTAGTTAATGTTACAAAAAAAATTAGTAATGAATTGTGTGGCGTGTTACATGTCTATATTTTATTGTACAGCATAACAATTCTTGTAGTATGTACTTTGTGACTGATTTTTTGTCATGGTTAGTGGATTGTTGGCCACACTAGTTATGTACTATGTACTTCAGTCTTTAGCAATATCTACTTAAATTAAAATTCTTTTCGTTGCTTCATTCTTGTAAATCCCTTTTGCTTTCATCAATATAAAAATGTTAAATGTGGCTTTTAAAACTAATAGTAATTATCAACATATAGTTCTGATCATAAGTGAGCGAAATTTATTGTGACTTATTAGTGGACACTGGACATTGATAATGATTAAGGTAAAATGAGACATTTAATTCTCTCTTTTCAATGCGTCAAAGTACTCTACCTTTCATTTATTCTATTGAAATTCTCAATTTGGCTGTGGTATTGGGTGGCAACGTGGATTAATGCCATATGAATAGCTAGAGTGATTGATTAGATAGATTTATATTGAAAATTGCACGATGTATTGTAGAACATCGTAGATGATGATGTCAATTATCCAGTGATTTTGATAATCGACAGCTTGCATGGCACTGCCAATGTTGACAATTGACAGCTTGTCAGCTTGAGGTACAGTTTGCATGTAGCTAGCTTGAGGTACCGATTAAGTTGGATTTTTGGTTTGCGTGAATCGCAATTATTACTAGTCAATAGTAACTATACACAACCTCACACACGTGTGAGGTGTACAAGGGACTAGGCTGGTAGTGGCACTTTTGGTGGCACTTTTGGCCCATAAATAAGGATAGTGAGCACAACTAAAATCATTTGTTGAATTGTCATAAGAGTTTTCATTTTGTAGGGTTAATAACTTAATAAGGATTTAGGAAGAAGATGATGCAATATTATTGGGGATACTCTAAATTCTCCTGCCTCCAGTTATGTAGTTACAAAGTAAAAGACCAATTTCCTTCAAGTTCAGAATGGGTGGAATTGGAAAGAAGTTGATTTGGTTCACCTGACTTCTCAAAATAGTTTTGAACCAGGATGAGGAGCTCTGATGGAGATAAGTGCTATCCCAGTGCATGGAAGCTGCAAATAGAAGATGGGAGCAATTTTACTACCCCTCATCGTCTGCATGGTTGGCTAGGAGAGTCTCCTACATTTATTTTAAGACACCATGGCCTACCAAGCAATCCCCATGCATTTATTTTAAGTGCTACTACTCATCTTTGCATGGGAGCAATTTTACAACCCCTCATCTTATGTATGAGTCCAGTTCTGAAAGGGGCTAAGTACATTTTGTTTCTTCATAGCTCCCAGTTCCCCAGCATGATTCCCCAGGCAAGCCCCATGCATTTATTTTCAGAGCCCATGGCTGACCCGACAAGTCCCATGTGTTTATTTTCAGAATCTCATGGTTGACCCAGCAAGTCCCATTTATTTTCAAACACACATGTAATGATGTATCACATTTACGTTTTCACCAGCGGTCCAGCAGAAGCTTGGTGCTTGCGCTTACATTTGTATTTGTACTATGTAATAATGTGATATTGTAATTCAGTTGTAATAAAATAAATGGTTGTGCTATTAATGTGACATTGTAATTCATTTTATTAAGTCCTTTGCAAGTTAAGTGCTATTAATGGTTGTGCAATGTGCTATTAATATGACATTGTAATTCATTTTATTAAGGCCTTTGCAACGTTAATTTTCTGGCCCCTTGGCCTTGATGTCAATCCTAGCACATTAAAGTTTAAACTTTAAAGAAAATTTAAAACACATGTTTTATGTTTATTATTTATGGTTTTAGTTGCATTCTGGAATGAAATGCACAGAGTGCTAGGCTTGCGAACTTAAACCCCCCAGAATCACCCTATAACTGTTAGATTAACAAAGATCAACGGTTTAGAATTTGTTGTCAATGCAGGAGTAAATCATTAATGGCTTGTTTTAAATGTTGTACTACGTAATTGTGTACTGTGTAGTCCGTAAGTAACAAGTAGACGTTTCGGTGTCATTCACTTTAATATTCAAAAAAATAGCACTTTCTATTGCTAAGTGATTTTATTTTGATGTTAGAGGGTCAGCACACGGGGAAATTTCAATCTTCAATTTTCTCATTGCAGTGCACCACCCTGTTCTAGGTTCCATAGTTCCACTTCCAACAAAGCCATTCCAGTAACCTAGTTTCAACTTCAAGAATCAAAATTCAAAATCTGAGTAAGTTAAAGAATTCCCATGGCTATGTTTCATCGTTTGACGTTTCTTAAAATCTTATTTTGTCAAACTTTGAAGTTTAGGTTTAGGGTTAAGAGGCTTAAGAATTAAGAAATATTAAGGACTAATAGGGAATTCACAAATTTCACATTGTTGATTGTATCAGCATGTCTTACCACCAGTAGCAGTACCACTAGAGCAATCTCGGATAAAAAAATACATTATGCAAAATTGCTTAAAACCCTAGGTTTCACTGATGAATACCATGATATTTATGATCCTGAAACCTATGGTAGGCATACCTTAGAACTTAGATTTTCATCTCAAAATAAGGCTTCAAAGCAAATGCAAGTTAATAGTTTCAGTACACCATAGGTAAGTGGATTAGGGCGCATGATGTTATATGAGGTTTTCCCTTGCCCAGAATTTATCATGGTCTGTGCCCTAAATTATGATGATAACAAAAGAGCAATTGTTAATAAAGATAGCAAAGAAGAATTGTTATCCATTAATGCAGAAGAAATTGGAAATTTGTTGACCTTGGGGTTTACAGCCGAAGAATTTGGAAATGTTCACATTGGCCTAGTAAATCTTGCTAGTAATTATGAAGCAGTGGATGAAAAGGAGAAAAATTCTTTCTTAAATAGAATAGTTCAAGATAGAAACAAATTGAAAGGTGATCATACGCTTCCTTATGATTTGGATATTTTTAAACCATGGGCTCAAGATACTATTTCCATGCTAGCATTTTGCCTCAGACTGGATAGCAATTTGGAAGTGGGTGCAAGCCTCCTTGAAATGGTATATAATATCCATTATCATGTTCCACAGGTCAAATTTCATTTTATTGGGCACATTGTAGAATCCATGCATAAACAATTTTTAAAGATTAAAGAAGGTTCCACCAAGACATTTAGGTTCACAACCTACTTGTGCTATCTTTTTCTATTCAAATTTAGAGGAATGTTTCAAACCAACAAGCTTTGGATTCAATACCTATAGTAATGTTGAGGAAAAGAAAACGGCTCCACTTCTAGTATATGAATGGACCACTATGATAAGGATGCATGATTCTCGAAAGAACTACAATCATTTTGTAAACTACTTTTTGGCTCTATTGCATCAAGCAATTACAAATACTCCAATGCCTAGATTGCCCATGTCATGTAAAAATTGCATTCAACTAGGAAAAGAAATATAATTGGCTTATTGGTACTTAATGGAGAATATACTATGCTAAGATTTTATGGATCAGAAGTACAGCCATACAAACTTCCAATACATGTGACAGAAAGGGTTTTTTCTTTGCAATATGTAAGGCAGATGCAAAGTACTGATGAAAGACACTTTACCAGTCAGGGAAAGAAGACCTTATTTCCTTCTTTACCTTTTTCATGTGGAGGGATCACATTCGAGAGAAAAGCATTTAGTGTGGCACATGATCTTTTAAAAAAAATTGATTTTCATGCTATCTGTCACTGGCAGTATGATCCATGTGACACCATTAAATCAATGATTGTGCTCAATAAGAATGTTGGAAGTAGAATTCAACATCAAAGTAAACCCTTGCTTGAAAATTTGAGAAACAAGGATTCTTGGGATGAGGTCAAAGTAGCAATGGAGAAAAGTGTTGTTGAGAATGGTATTTCTTTTGAACAATTGTTAGCAAAAATTATGGCATTGCATCGAAAGACAATTAGGAGGTACAACAACTTTTATGAAAAAATTCATAAACCATCTAGTAGAGTAAAAATGCCAGATTCTCTAGAGAAGGAAGTTACAGAAAAAAAATTGGTCACGATCAAAAATTATTGCCTTTTGGTCTATGAGGAGGGAGCTAGGTGATCCAAGAGCTCTTGTAAAGTATGGAGATAACGAAGAAGATCTTGAGTTTAGCAAATTATGGAATATAGAGCATCCGGATGAACAAGAAGATGAAGAAAGTGATGATGAATCTAATGATGATAGGGAAGAAGAAAGCCATGTCAATTTCAAACTTGGTTTAAGTGAGGCCACAAAAGAAGCATTTACTACAGGAGCAACCATAGCTAAAAAAATGGGTTATGAAAGTGGTCCTTTGGGGTCCCAAAGAAAAGGCCCTTGGATGGTAACAAATGTAGAGCATAGAAAACCAGTTGAAACTAGTTGATAAATCTAGCCTTGGGCTTGGAGGTGAAAAAGTAGACCTAGGGTATACAGGTCAATTTGTTAGAGCTTCAAGTTTAAATCCCCATCCTCATGGTCAAACACAATCACAACTAGGGCATGCCCATGGTGGAGGGCTTAGTGCAACTGGCACTACCTCTAGTGGCGATAGTATGGGTAGTAGTACTAGTAGTGGTCAACATGTGCCACAACAAAAAATTACACACAAGAGGACAACAACACAATATACCACAAAAACACCAGGTGATCAAGGCATACATAAGAGGCAAAGGATTTTGACATGTCCAACTCCAAGTCACACTACCAATGGATCCACCACAAAGGAATTATTTCCAGGCACTCCCCCAATGCCAGTTAGTCTGGCTACTACATCATTAGCAACTACAAGTACTCCTATTCCTTCGCCATTCAAGCATTCCATTGTTCCAACATCCCCAGGTTTTGATTACATTGAAGAGTTTAAAAAGAAATCAAAATTGAATAAAAAAGAAAAGAAGCAACTGATGGAGAGTGTGTTTCCTCTAACTTCAGAGCCTGCAACAACCATGGTATTACCCACATTTGACACAAGTAAAGAAATCATGGAGTACACAATTCTTGTTCCCATAGTTCAAAACAAACCAACAAATCAGATGGCTCTATCTGAATTCGAGGTGAACAATTTTCAATTGTATTTTTTTGGATTCAAAAATACTAACAAAATTAATGTATCAAAGAAGAACAATGAATTGGTGTACACATCATTGTTAAAGCAAGATAGAGAGGAAAAAAGGTTGCAAACCCAAATTGAAAAGTTACAGGAAGACCTAGCAAATGAGAAAGCAAAGAGGAAAGCAGCAGATAACAAGAGCAATGAATTAGAAAAAAGAAATAAAAAATCTGCCTCTACATCAACAAGCAAAGAGGATAAGCAGAATGAGATTGCAGTGAATGAATTGAAGCAAAGGCTAGATGAGAGCAACAAGAAATATGATGAGGAAAAATCCACTTCAGAAAAATTAATACTAAGCATTGCAAATGGAAATGCACAGTGGGAACAAAAATTGGAGAAGGAGAGAAAAAGAAATGAAAGATTGGAGGCAGAGCTGATGGAAGCAAAAAATGAAATTAAGTTTTGTCAAAATAAGTTATCTACATTTTGTAGAGAAATAATGAGGCATACGAAACAAAAGATCTGGGATGAAATAATGTAGGGGATTGATCATTTGTGTGACATGTTTCAATTGATTGATGCTATCAGACAACATCATAATAAGCTCAACAAATATTTAATGGACAACAAAAATGTGTTGGCATTAGAGAAATCAGCAAATCAAATTCAACAAACAGTCTACAAAGCCAATGACAATGTTCTGAAATCAAAAGGGATTACTAATCGGCTTGCTACATCAATGATGTCATCTATCATTGAAAAGTGTTTGAGAATGCGTGAAACAAAGAAATATTTTCATTTGGACGCAGACAAGATGAAGGTGGATGAAAAGGTAAGGAACTTCATAGAGCTTTGTTTGCCAAAGGATTTTGACACAAATGAGCAATTCGTTGGAAAGAATGATTTCAGAAAGAAGATGGAGGATGCAAGGAAGATTGATTTGGACCAGTTTCCTCAGGACCCAGATGTGGTGACCTATTTGGATTTCATCAAACCATTGCTAACCCTGAATGCAAAATTGACTAAAGAAACCAAGACAGGTTCCAATTTGAATCATGAATTGTTAAAAAATCTTCAAGTGAAACAGCATCAGTTAGAACAAATGACAATTCCAACACCTGAAGAGTGGAAGTTGTTAGAAAAGGTGATGCAGTGATTTAATTTTTGATAATATGAGTTTCCAAGTTCCAACTCAACTCTGTGCAAAGTTGTCTTTGAGCAAGATTTTGCATTGCCAATGCCTCTATGTATTCCTTCATGTGATAATCAATTTAAAAGCTCAAATTCATACTTCAGTAATGTGTTGATGTTCAATTATCTGTATTATTTATTATATCATTTGAAGAAAAATTCTGGTAGTGGTTTCAACTTCTAGATACACTTTAAATGATTGTTGATATTCATTGTTGTATATGCTACTAATACTATTGTTAATATGTTATTAATCTAATAAGCATTGAGTTGAGTGATGAATCGCTAATACATGCTCAAGTTTTACTTTTAACACAATTAAAATATGAACTATAAGGTGATTTTAATTCCAGGCATCCATAATCTTAGTGAAATTGCATTACAATTCACACATCAATACTCAATCTCCATGACTACTTAGCATATCCACTAAATATTTATATGAATTCATGCTTTAATCAAGGCACTTTAACTGGTTCATTAAACCAGAGCCTGAATTAAAACATACATCAATGCATAATATTAATGACAAAGAAGATTAATGAAAGATCATTGATCATATTTCATTAATAATTCATGTAAAATGTTACAGTTGGAGAGACGATATGGATAGACTCAAAATAAGGGAGCAAAACAAGCTTAGTCGCTAGTCCTACGAGTTTTATAACCTTGTCCCGGAGTTCTAAATTTTCATAACTTCCCGATTCCCTGACTTGGTTCACTTTGTTGAGAAACTGAGTTGCAAGTCTTTTAGACCTAACCTTTGAGTTTGAGTTATGGTGTGTGGATTTATTCTGCTTTTTCTGAGTAGTTTGTCGTGGATTATCTATTATTGGAATTGGAATGATGGATTTTTGGTTAGTTTCATTGTTGTGGTTACTATCACTCAAAGTGGCGGTTTTGGTGCTTTTCCTAACCTTAGTCGCTAGTCCTTAGAGTTTTATAACTTTGTCGTGGAGCTCTAAATTTTCATAACTTCCCGATTCCCCGACTTGGTTGATGGTTCACTTTGTTGAGTTGCAAGTCTTTCTTGGTCATCTTTCTAGTCGATGGGTCAGAGGTTTGGAAAACTTCAAAACTTTAGACTTTGGTTCTAAGGTTCCAAGTTTTAGCGACCACGCAACATTATCGACTTATCTTGCCTTAACCTTCAAAGACGACGTCATCTGACACCTCATTGAATGCTATGTACGGACTAATGTAAAATATAAAATATAAAATATCATCAACTACAATTTGACTTTGGAATATGATTCGTGAAGTGCAATATTAAATAAAATATCATGAAGTGCAAT
Source organism: Sequoia sempervirens (assembly GCA_007258455.2). Classification (NCBI taxonomy): domain Eukaryota; kingdom Viridiplantae; phylum Streptophyta; class Pinopsida; order Cupressales; family Cupressaceae; genus Sequoia; species Sequoia sempervirens. Next base: position 1,258,457,992 of record VDFB02271358.1, on the reverse strand, counting down.
TATTCACAATTTCATTTAATACAATATAAAATATCATCAACTATAGTATGGAACAATGGAAATTGATCCTTGGATCCATGAAGTGCAGTATAAATACCTAAAAGCTGCTAATTCTCTTCCATTTCCCAAATGGACTCGGGGTCCTCAAACTAACGTTCATCATCAAATAAAGTAAAAGAGTCATCTTGAATTTGATTCCAAGTCCGCTCTTCATTTTCTTTGGTCTGTGTCTCAAATTCAACATTAATTGTGTCTTTTTTGTCAATGTCATATGTCCCAGTCCCATTGCCAATGCCAGTGCCACCAGTACCAACCTTTGGAATTGGAGTGTTGCACAACCCGGTCCCTCTTCTTTCACATGTGGACCTTCAGATTGCGAGTGCCCTTTCAAAAGGAAAATTTCTGACATTATACGCAGTTCCTTTCATCCTCAAGCAATTTTCCAAATTCATGTCTAGTTTGTTTCTTAACTTTGATTTCAAAGACCCCAATGTACTGAAAACTCTCATCCTCCACCGACCCCAATATCATTGTTTGACATAAATCAACAAGTTTGAAATATTCTAATATAAAAACATGCAATATTTCACTCTGACCTAAGTTTGTCCAAACCTTTTTTATTGATCCTGGTTCAAAGGCCTTGTCCTTTCCCATGGATTTATATTGGTCCTTCATAGCTATTGCAAAACTCCTACATTATTTTCTAAGCTTAGCTTCATCTAAAATTCCTTCTATTTTATGCTCATTGTATGTTACAGTTTTCAAAAATTGTTTGATCAAGATTTTTACCTAAGCATGAAAATATTTTGGGTTATCTCAGTTTTCCCAAAATTGAGGATACACAATACTCATGGCTTCAAGTATTTCATGTAGAGGGAATCTTTCACGAATCTCTGAGGAAAGAGATTTTGCAATTTCCTTCAAATTATCACCAACAGATTTAACAATGCCTTTAAAATCTTCATCGTTAACAGCTACTTCTCTGCTAGAGTGCCTGGCTATCTTACATTGGTACATTTGTATATCATATCCATGTACATAGATACATAAGTGCCCGCTTGCATTAAATTGTAAATAATTATCAAGATCATTCAAATCAGTAATTTTCTGCCACATGAAATAATTTGCGCCATCTTGTGTTAGATCTAGCTATAGATGATCAAGGGCCAAGCATGTATGTTTAAGTTATTTGGCATATTCATTAATATACATAGTTTTGTCTTGGGCTTTCTTCACAAGCTCATTCATCACATCCAACATGGGGAGAAGACTAGTTAAAGTCAAGAGTGTCTCTATACCGCTTAACCTATGTAAGAGGTTAGGAGCTTTGTCTACTATGCTGCGATTTTTGTACATCACTCCAATCAAGGATTGATATTCTGAAAGAACTCATTGTGTTGGTCCATGCAGGGAGATCCATCTGGTATTGACATCCTTGAGAAGCTTGTTTCCTGGTGTTATTCTCTCAACAAAATTTTGAAATTATGTGAAACGTTTAGGACTTTGGCAGAAGTATGTGTGGATATCGCGGACTAGATTTTTGACTTTTGATACTGTAGAAAACTTGTTTACAATTTTGAATGCTAAATTCATTATGTGGGCCATGCAGTGAATGCCAAGAATGTATGGTGCACAAGTAGTTTGTAACTTTGTGCAAACACCAGTCCTTTGACCTTGCATCACTGCAGCTCCGTTAGCTCCTACACACACCAACTTTTTCGCAATTGTCAACTCATCCATACCTGCAATTTCATTCAAAGATTTCTTGACTAGTTCAAATATATTTTGCGATGTTGAATTGTTCTTCATTTTATGAACACAGAGAAGATGAGCTTGGTGAACATGCTGTATAGTATACAAATGCATACAGACCCAAGAAGTATTGTCTACCGCAATAACTCCATCTATAGATAATGCAATGAAATTTGACTTTTACTTTATCCTTTAAATTTTCCTTTTCCACAGCAGCAAGACAGTTTTCCCATTCCATCCAATGTTTACTGACCAATGTGAGTAGGGATAGTGAGGAACATTCAAATAAGATAATAAACCAGAATATTTTGGGTAGTCTTTCATAGGATGCCCTCTAGACAAAATATGAAAAACAACACTCATCTGAACAATTTTTGACAGATTTTTTGCTTCCATTGCTTTTCCAAATTGAGTCTCAAGTGTACCTTTACATGCAGCAATGTTCGACATTCTTTTTTCATGTTCTTCATAATCCGCGGCATACCTAACATGAAGACATTCTTCCTTTGATTTCCATTGTACGATTGATTCTTCCTTTCCATCTATGATTTTTTTTCATAAACTTTACCGATATGATTTTCTATAGTGTCAATCTTTAGCTACGTCTTGGCTCTTCCACATTTCCAAATACAAATCTTACATTTGGCCAATGTTTCCTTTTTAATATCGTTTGCATTGCCAATCCCCACTGGTACCATGAATGGGTACTTTAACAACCAACCAAGTTGAAAATTCCTTGTCATTTCCCACTCACTCCACCTTTTTGGTTTATTTTTCCTTTTCTTGCTACCAACATCATCATCCTCATCCAAGTCAATTATCTCATTCTAGCTAACCGAGCCCAGGGTATCCTTGGAACATCTTCTGCAGTATTGCCATCCTGATTTGATACATTTTGATTTAAATCAATGACAATCTCAACTTGACCTTCTGGTGGCGGTGAGGTATTGTGAATGCTACCAATATTTGGTGGAATATTTGATGATGTAGCTCCATCTTGACCTGATGGATCAGAAGCTTTGGAAATTCCAAAGTAAGACTGTATGGTACATCTAATTTTTTGGCATTTTGATGGCCTCCCAGTCTCTTCACCACCCTGAGGAGTGGTAGGAGTCTCTTCACCACCCTGAGGAGCCTAAGGAGTGGCATGAGTCTCTTCACCACCTTGAGGAGTGGCAGGAGTCTGAGGAGCAGCAAGAGCCTTACCACCTTGAGGAGCAGAAGGAGTCTGAGGAGTGGTAGGAGTCTCTTCACCACCCTGAGGAGCGGCAGGAGCCTTACCCTTGCTACTCGAGTCGCTTGACATATTGATCTCTGATTCGCTCGACATATTCATCTCACTTCGAATAAAAACTGGAAAAAAATGTCTTCTTGTTTAAGGATAGAGAATAATAATATAGATCCCATTCCCTACTCAATATCATCTTTAAGATTGAAGCAAGAATGGAAAAGAGATAAAGAAAAGTTATTATTATAACTAATAACACTATGAAGAAATGATCACTCACCTTTAAGTCTACGTTTTAGGCTTTTGCTGACTTCTGAATTGAAAAGTAGAACCTCATAACCGAACAAAATGTGTAAGAATAAATGACACTTTCGATTGTATTTATATCAATCCATGATTCCATATTTGGCGAATTCTGCGAGATTTTTAAATGGTATATTAAAAATTTGGCGAATCCCGCGTGCTTATACAATGATACGTTGTAATTTTCAAGGCGAAATGTGTCCTCAAATGTAATTATTTTTTAATGTTATTGGCGAAATACGTCCTCATAAGCAACTATTTATAAATTTTAATTGGCGAAATGGGTCTTCACAAAAAACTATTTATAAATTTTAATTGGCAAAATGGGTCTTGATACAATGTTGTTTTAATAGTATTGGTTATCCCTCCTAAAACACAAGAGGGCAACATGGTGGGCTCAACCCTCGTGGGAGCCACATTTTACTCCACATGTTGTAATCAGCTGAAACAAAACAGTAACAAAGATCTATCCTATATCTGCACAAGGAGAAAACATGTTAGATAAACAAAGCATATGATAGATGTGTTTGATAACTCTTTTGTTTTCTTGGACATCTATGATATGCTAGCTATTTTAATGTTTATGAAGATCAGATTATATGTTTATAATTTGATAAACCATTTACATATATGGTATCGATCTCATAGTAAACTAAGTATGGTGAACCGTATGCAATTTATTTACTCACAAATCCAATTATCAAACGAACTGCCAGTGAAACTTATCTAGATCCAATCTAAGACTCACATATAATACCTATGCATAAAGGCGTCGCTTCCAATCAAGATGATTATTCTCCTCTATAGGCATCGAGTGCCATGTCTAATTTTATCCAAGGAAACTCAATCTACAGAAAGAGAGGGCGCTGGGAAAAAAAACATAGTGTGGCCATGGTGATCTAGGCGCGCAACAAGCAATTAGAACACTAGTAAATCGTTTCCCTGCTAAGGGAAGGATTTTGTCACACTATAAATATAAAAGAACCTTTTCAAATAAAAGTTTACTAAGACTCCAGACGGTGGCGTGGCAAAGCTAAGCCTAGTGGCTTAAATCCACACACATATAACAGTTATTTTGTCTAGTTACAAGGGAAGAAAAGATATGATGCCCAAGATCTATTTCATAAAATGCCAATAATCCCAATTTCTATTGGTTGAATCGGCTCGTAAAGGCCAGGGTAAAGGCCAAATAAGGACATAGTAACACTGAGAGTCTACCAAACATAATCAATAGAAGAAATTCAATGAGAAGAAGAATGTATCTTGTCGGTTAAACTATTTGTATGCGCCCAAGAGAATTGATTCCAATAATCTAATGTGCAGTATTTCAACGGAAAACAAGGTACGAGAAACTTCCCAAGAAAACAATAACCAAGTTTGGTATGAACTGCGACTGGCAGTAAGAATGATAGCAAAACTTCTAAAAGGACATAATACAAACAGTGAAAAGATAGGGAATTTCCATAGCTGCATAATACTATCGAATAGCACAATTCAATTTCATGAAAGACTTTGAAATTTCCTAAACAACAAATTTTCCTAATATACAATACAGAGAATAGCAAGAAATTGTTCCACCTCAAACAACTCAAAACTCCATTTCCATTTTCTACAGAACTAGAATTTGGTAGAGTAATGGAACCTGAATAATTGATTGTTGAGCTAGAAGTTGATGCAGAGCTTTCTACCTCCAATTCGCAGCTGCAACCTCTTCTCTAATTTGTAAATTTGCAACTCCAACCTTTTCTGAATCCAACAACCTCTATAAAACCCAAATCCAAAGCTCCCAAAACCACAAGAAAACTTTTTCCAGAACCAAAGAATTATTCATGGCCGAGAAGCAAGATTACTTTCCAGAAAATAACAAAAAAGCCCCTTTCTTTATTTCCCTTAACCAATTTATTTACCATTCTTTAATGCCCGTTAAACCATGCACTCTTGATATTAATTATTTTACTTTATTTTTCCCAACTACCGACAACTACCACTAATTATTATTATTTTATAATTTAATCATTCCTTATAATTTGCACACAATTAACTGAATAATTAAAATATTTAATTTATTAATTTAATCTTTCATTTCAATTTTGCTTGCACCACACAATAATTAATATATTTATTTAAATATTTCTTAATTAAATCATAAATTTTAATTTATTAAAATCGAATAAAGACTTTAATAATATTCTACTTTAATCAATACTTCGATTATATAAAAGCTTGTATTTTTAATTATCACAATGTCTTTTAATTTCAATAATCTTTTATTTTAATGTGCTGATTAATCAGAACACCAACCGTCCAACAGGGTGAATCACGGAGGGGCATTACACAAAATCTTGACATGTCTCAAGTGGCTTCATTTTTTGCCTCATCTTTATGGGCTTGTTCCTCAACCAAGTACTTATTGAAGAAAGTATGTTTGAATTTTTGAGAATGAACATGTAGAATTGATTGGTCTATATGTTACTACACTTGGTTGACCATTTCACATATTGAGTGCTTTTGTGCCATTTTGACCAAAATTTGGAAGATGCACGAAGATCTTGACACTTACCCATTCCTAGATGATACTGCTCTAGACTACCTTGCAACTCCTGATCATTCATAGAATCTACCGTATGACTATAATAGAAATAAGGTGTTCCTTGAATGTTTGGATGGTGATGATGAGGCTTTTTCTGATACTCCTATAGAGACACTTGTTGATACTTCAACTTCATTAATTCCTAGTGTAGATTCACTAATTGATACTCCTGTTGTTCTTTGCTTCTTCAAAGTTTAGCATTGTTCATCTTCTAATAATTTAGTTCACCAACATCATTTTTTTAATGTAGCCCCATGGGATGAGTAGTTTACAAACATTTCAAGTTTTTTTTGTGGTTCTTATCTTGCAAACTTAGAGGACACTATTGAGAACATAATCTCCTCTTTGATGTTAGCTCATATGAAGCTCAATCATCTTCTCGAAATATCATGAGGGCACATTCAAAGCCTTGTGTTCTTTCTCCACTTACTTATTTGTCATAGTTTGGCATTGGCTTGGGGATCCTTGAGTAACACTATCAGGATTTTCCATCATTTTGGATCTTGTTCTTCATCCATTTCTACACAATTTTGAATTGTCACTGTTTGATTATCCTTAGAGGTCCTAATTTTTTTGTAGCATCTTTTGGCACTAGCAAGGCGACATTTGAGCAGTTTTTGGAACATTATAAGTTTTCTTCCCTCATTCATAATCCTTCTTGGAATGAAAATATCTTCTACATACACCTTTGGCTTTATTTTTTCCTATGGGGAAGAACTTTGTTCAATATTTTTGGATCATTTTCAACATTCAATGTCGAGCATCTACGATTGACACAAGCGACTATACATTGTTGTGGGGTTGTATAGTCTCTATTCTTCTTTCCTACAGAACGAAAATCTATTGTCTTGGTGAAAGAAGCAATCCTCGATAGGTCATATAGAGTTATTTATCTTCCTTTCACACTTTTCTTCACTTTCTCTTTTGAGGAGTTTTTTTATGATTTTTCACCTTTTATCCATTTGCAAAAGATTTTTTACATGGGTACCTCTAATCTTATTGTTGGGACCCATCTTTGACTTTTGCACTTCTATTTTTCCTCCCCAAGTTGCACTTAAGGTATTGTTGTTGGAACCCATCTTTGAGTCTCTCGCACTTTTGTTTTCCCTCCCTAAATTGCATTTAAAGGAGGGTGTTAATGTGAATGGGGTTATTGCCTAACCACTTTCATTTAGGATACACTTAAGTTATTTATTTATTTTATCTTATGTCACATGATTGTGATATTTGTCATAATCCTATGTTGTCCTCTATGTCATCCTTGTGTACATAAGTAAGGTTTCTCATCTACTTTATTCATCTTGCATGCATTGTACCCATATTGGCAATGTAGCATTCTATATTGCTTCTCTCTTGTGAGGAACATTTAGAGTATCACTAATATTGTCCAAGGTAAGTGAATTGTTGCTTCATAAGATAAGTGGTATATTTTGTTGCATGTCATTGTAACTAGATGGTTTTCAATAAGGTTTTGGGGTCTCATTTAGTCATCCCCCTTGTTGGTTTCAAAGGTTTGAGTATGGAAAAGAGTAGAGTGGGGTTCTTTTACAAAGGCATGGGGCTATGTAAACCAACTATTGGTGATAGAAAGCAATGGGAGCAACTAGCATGGCTTGATAAAAGATCTGCAACATTGTTAAATTTAATGGGTTGATTGTTTGCTGAAATAGATTGAGCGTTAAGAAAAGAAAAAGCAAAATCACAAGAGAACAATTGCTTACCAACATTTTTTTCTTAGATATAAGCAAACATCAATTGTAGTATCACCTTCCAAATAGGAATATCACCTTCTTTCTACTCTATTTAAAATTAAGGTTATTTTCTTTTTCTTTTGAGAATATGACAATGGTTTCAATAGTCATCATTGCTTTAGATATTAATCCTAAATTTTCTTCCTACTAGAAGTTTTAAATGGCTCATAAATGTGACGGAGACATCTACAATTACAAAGGAAGTAAACCCTAAAGTCTTTAATGAGCCACATGCTCTTTGTCATCTCCATTTTTAAAACTAATTTTCTTTTCAACCATCCAATGTCAAATCTAAAAAATTGATTCATGATCCAAGTACACTGAGAAAAAAGACTTCTTGTCAAGAGTGTTGGGGTGTGAAATCCAAACTTCCTTCTATGCCCAATCAGTCCAAAAAATTGATTCAATATATGATCCAAGTACATTGAGCAAAAAGAATTTTTGCCAAGAATGTTGGGGTGTTCATCCTTTTTTGGTAGCCTCATCATTTTAGCATTAGATAAAGAGAATGAGAAATCAAAAGTGAGAAAAATTGCTAAGTTCATCACAATCTATACCATCAGCTAGAACCTAATCACCCATTTCCCTAGGCTGAACAAGAATGAAATGATTGGCTTTGGGAAAACCTAGTCCATGTTGAGCATTTAAGAGGAATATGGTGGAAAGATTGATAGCTCTGGGTACCGAAACCAAATGCCCTACTTTAATGCATTTAATTTTCCCTTTCATGGGTACTTTGCACACCATTTTACAAATACCACATGAATATGTTTTCCAATTTAGTAGTGTTCTTAATTGGCACTATAACTGGGTGTCAAGTAGGAAAGACCAAAACCCTAACCATATTAAAGAATTTACAAAGCTCTTCTCGATGAGATTCATGGTCCCCATGTAGGGATCTTTTTTGTTACCGCAAGTGTTTTGAGAGCTTTTAATACCGAGATTAAGGAATGGTGATCATGGATAAAAAGATCATGATCAAACGAATATCTTTCTAAGCTATTTGGGCAAAAAAAACCTTGTATCGCGGGATTCCTGATCCGGTGGGGTCGTGTGCGGGTCACGCTTTAGGTTTCCATACAGGTCGCATGACAAGTTGCTTTTTGCACTTTTTCCTTTGTCTTTTCTCGCACAGTTACCAGTATTGTCTTTTTCATCTTGTATGTCTCTTTCAAAATATACTTGGTGGGTTTTGTAAACTCCAAGTAAACTCAAGCAAACTTGTCGGTATTTTTGAAACTAAAAACTTCACATAAACGCAAGCAACAATTCGGTTTTGTAACTGGGTTTTAACCTCGGGCAAGCTTCAAGGGCTTTTCTGGCTTGGGTTTTAGGGGCCCACTATAGAAAGGTGCTTGGTAGTTTCTTTTTTCTCTGTCACATTTTCAAAAGTAGCAACCTGGGGTTGGCCAACCGGCAGTTAATAACACTCTTTTGTAAACCATGGTTAAGCTCGGGGAAAACTCTCAGGTTATCACTGTCAGGGAAAATCAAGGGGTTTTAGGTGTGAAAACTCATTTTTCATTAGAAAATACTCATCCTTTGAAACTAGGGCCAATTGAGTTTGCAAGTTGCCTTGAATCTTTGAGGAGTCCCAAAATGCAGTTGATTGGGTCCTGGTTAAAGAGGTTGAATCAGGAGGGTTTAAATAACCCATGCAATCATTCTCTCCAGTTTGCAAAGGGGTCTGCAAACTCTTTCCTTAGCCCTCAATTTGGGGAGATTGTTGGTCCTTGGAATTCTTTTTGTCCTAGGTACCAACATGTTTTCTCAGATGGCACAAAGAAGAAGTTGCTCTTTATGAATGCAAAGCAGTATAAAGGGATCTTAAGATGTAAGCAGATCAAAAGTTGAAGCAATCACAAAAGAAAAAGCTCATTATGATTTTGCCTAAGGCAGCTAAGAAAAATGCCGCAGTCACTATTAAAATGCTTCACTCAACTAGTGACCAAATGGAGCAAGGGGGTGATAAAGGTATTAAGGAAGTAGTTTTGTCTCCTCGGGGGTTCTGTGGGTCAATTCAAGGCAAAATAGAAAGTTTCTCAACAGGGAAAGGGGGTGGTGTGGAAGGGTGTCAAGACAACATGGACCCTTACAGCCCTACGACCACTCCCTTGTTGTGGTCATTAGAGCTCTATGTGAATGAGCTCATGAACATGAAAAAGACAATTGATTTTTTAGAAGCAAAGGGGCGGCGTGAAGATTCCAATCTAAAATAAATTTTAGAAGCTAGTAGGATTCATGCAATGGAAAACAAGTTGCTCAAAGAGCAAGTAATAAGCTTGCAAAGTAGGATGGAGAGGGGTCAGGAGGAGCTGATTGCTTTAAAGCAAGGTTTAGTGCAAGCTAAAACAACAGAAGAAAAGAGCCCAGAGGCAATGAAAGTAAGTGACTCGGCGCAATTAGAAGCAATTCAATCAGCAATCACAAACATGGAAACAAGTGAAAGCAAGCTAAGGGACCAAATAGAAGATGCCAAATCTTGGGCTCAAGTCGTAAATGGATTGTCAACTACGCAAAAAGAAATCATAGAGAGACATATCAAGAGGAAAATAAGGGAAGAAAAAGACAAACAAGACAAAGCTATCAACATCATTATCAAAGGTTTGAAGGATTTTGAGGAGAAGGAGAGGACTGATATTTTAGCAAGGGATTTCTTTAAAGATAAGCTAAAGTGGGTTGGCTATATTTAGCAAGCAAGCAGGATCAGAAAGAAAACTGAAGAAGGCAATAATAGACACGTAAGGGTTATCTTAAGAAGCATGGAAGACAAGTTTGCTATCCTAAAGAATAGGGGGATGCTTAAAGGTTCTAATAGATACTTGGATGATGATTTAACATTTGGGCAACAAGAAGATCGAAGGAAGGAGTGGAAGAAAGTGAGATCAGCAAGGGAGGCAGGTAAATGGGAATGATTGAAGAATGGGAAAGCTCAAATCAATGAGCATTTACCATTCAAGAAATAGGGATTCGGGACCCCACGGGAGTATTTATATATAGTAAGTTGGAATTGTAGGGGTTTCCTGTGGAGGAGAGGACCGGGTTTGGGGCTTGTTGCAGAGGGGAAAGACATTATTATTCTTACTAAAACACATGAGCATGAGGGTTGTAAAGTCCCTAATTTTGAAGGTTACTTTAAGGTCTCAGTGTGCAAGGAAGGAACTGAGCTAGGTAAAGGGCATGGGGGGATTGTTGTGCTAATAAAAGAAACTTGAGCGAGATAATAAAGGTTGAAAAAGAGGACCCAAACAAGCAGTTCATATGGCTGAAAATTACATAAAATGGGGATACAGTTTGGTTGGCTGCTTGCTATTTTGCTCCTAAAAACTCAAAGTTATACAAGAGGAGAAGGCTAGATAGTGAAGATCCTTTTGCAGCTCTAAAAATAAATACTTTTGTTTTAGAGTATCTCCGGTGAAATAGTGTTATTGGGGGATTTTAATGCCAAGATTGCAAATAACCAATCAATACAGTTGGGCAGCAGTGGTGTAGGGGAAAACAATCCTCTTTGGCTCGAGGAAGAGGGGGTTCAGGTTTGGGAAAGGGAAGTGTGGTGGACTATGTGATATGTTCTCATAACTCTATTTCTAGGTTGTTGGGGTTCAATATTGGGTGTTGTCCTATTGGTTTAAATTCTGACCATATGCCTCTTTTTGCTAAGTTTAGCATACATGCTAGCAGCCGGCAAGAAGAACAGATGAAACATGCACAGAGGGAAGTCCATTCTCAGGGTAAAATCTTGGTGAATCAAGAAAATCAGGGGCTCTTTGTTGTTGCATTGGAACAACACCTTCAAGTGGAGAAAAACAATATAACATGCAAAGAAAACAATTTTAAAAATGACTTCATTGGTAGCAATAGGTTGATTCCTCTAATTCTCAAGGCTCTAGAGGGATGCAAGAGATCTTGTCCTAAGAGGGGGATTTCAAACACTTTCCTGGCTAACCCTTGGTACGATGAAGAGTGCAAGGCTGCAAAAAGATTGGTCAAAAAGAATGAGTCTAACAAAGAAAACAAGGTTAATTACGTGAAGTTGGTCAAATCTAAAAAAGAAAACTATGTGAATTATAGAAGGATGGAGCTAATCTCTTTGAGTAAACACAACCCCAAAGGCTTTTGGAGAGAGTTGCGGCAAAAAAAAAAGCAAATTGAAAGTAATATCACGGAGGGGTAGTGGTTAGATTATGTGAAGCTCCTCTATGAGCGTCCACTAGAGAAAAGCAAGCCTCCTCTTGTTAGTGCTCCAAGTGATATCTTCTCAAAGGAAGACATCAAGCAAGGTATAAAAAATCTCGCAAGTGGTAAAGCTCAAGACATTGATGGGCTGCAGGCTAAATTCTTAAAGTGGGGCATTGAGCTCCTTACTCACATCAAATTTCTTTTCAATAACATCACACAACGGGGCTTTCCGGAAAAATGGGCAACTAGTGTGGTCATTCCTTTACACAAATGTGGGGATATCAATAATCCCTCTAACTACTGTACTATCATGGTCAATCCTCTCCTTGGAAAACTTTTTGGGAGCATGCTAGAATGCAGAATCAGTAGTTGGGCTGAAAAAAAGGGAAAAAGGGCAAAAGGGCAAGTGGGCTTCAGGCCAAGGCACTCTACTATAGATCATTGCATCACGCTTAGGCACTTCATTGAAAAAGTGTGGGACACTCAAGGGGAAGAAGCTTTTTGTTGCTTCGTGGACTTCAAAAAAGCCTTTGACACTGTGCCTAGGGACAAACTTTGGAATAGAATGGAGGAACTTGGGATTCCCAATGAGTTTAGGGCGGTTGTGCATAGGCTATATGAGCAGGTTAGAGCTAAAATCATAACCAAAGATGGTATGTCTGAGTGCTTTGGTAGTGACATTGGAGTCAAACAAAGATGTCCCTTGTCTCCCACCTTGTTTGGGTTGTATATTGATAAGCTTGAAGATTGGATAAACAAAACTGTTGGGGAGGGTATTCAATTTGCTGGTTATGTGGTGAAGTTAATTTTATATGCAGATGACCTTATTCTAATTGCTAAAAATGGCCTTGGTTTAAGAGAGTATTTGAAGGCTCTTGAGCTCTTTTGTCAAGAGGTTGGGATGCAAGAGAACACTGGTATGAGAGCAACTTGAAGGTCAATAATCTAAATGAGCTCTTCATAGAGGCAAGGCTCCTCAAGACGGCCAGCGTCTTGATCAAGATTCATAATAGAAGAGCGGACATGGAAACGAACCTGAAAAGGGTTAAAGATCAAACTCCTAGTCCCATAGGTTGATGGTCTTGTGGACGTTATTAAAATCATTCATTCATTCATTCGAGCATTGAGTTGTATGCTAGTCACTTGTCCCTCCCTTGTCTTTATGGCACAAGGGGTCCATTTAAGTCTAGTCCATGTCAGCATTAGACTACAGTGTAACCTGGGTAGAGGTCAATTTGGAGTTCATCGAGCCCATAGACAGGAACAAACACAGCATGTTCCTTTGAACTTGCACACGAACCATATGAGAATCGCAATTAACACGGTTTGGTATAGAGAGATTGACCTCAGCGTGACTTTGAGAGTTCTCGAGAGGGAACTAGGAGGGAACTAGGAAGGTGGAGAAAGTTTTATGTGATTCGAATGATCAAGAAACAAGGAAACTCTAGGAGAGTCCAAATGTTCAACATTAAATGGCTAAGAGCATTAGGCAATGCCACCTCTTCGAATTGATTATTTCTAGGATGTGGGAAACATGGTTTTTGGGAACAGCATAAAACTTCCTAAATTCTTGGGGCATCTGGGGGGGCATCTATTTAAATAACTTAAATATAATGTGTTGAATTTGCAATGATAATATTTTTAGCAGGTTTTTGCCATTTTCTTTCTTTTAAAAATTACACTTTTTATTTTTATGCACCAAATGCAACAACCTGTCCAATCCTGAAAAAAATCGATGTCCTCTCCCAGTCCCTGCAGGGAACATTGGTTATTTCCACCCAAAACAAGCATTAGAGTAGTAATCATATTTTTGCACTGAAAACCAGGATTAGAATCTCATTTTTATACAATTCCTTAAAATGAAGGGAAACCCGAAGACGCATCCCCCACATTTTTTGGGGCATCTCTGTTTCCAAAATGTTTTGGGGAGAGGGGGACGCCTAGAGTCCCCATTTTTTGGAAAAACAAGGGATGTCCCGAAAACTTGGGGACGTCCCGGAAAGTTGGGAACATCACGTGTTTTTTTTTAAATAGTAGTCGTCACCAACTATTTTATCAATGCTGGATAAAAAAAAGACTTCAAATGCTAACAACCTCCACACCCCAACTCGCCCTGAATAAGAGGAAATAAAATGAAACTTTCTTTGTTTTTGTATTTTCATATTGTATGTGAAAGTGAAACTTGCAGCCTTTCAGCATTTTGTTGTAACTTCTATACTATTTTTTTAAATCACATGCATATTGACAATGAATTATGAAAGATATTAAGTTTTTACATTTACTAATTTGTTCGACGTTCATGTAAACTCTCAATTCAACAAAAGTGTTATGTATTAAGTATCTATAATGTATATGATGAATGATTTATCAATATTATCATATATATTTGAAATTTCCCTATATATTTTAAATTTCCCCTATTTTTATATAGCCATCTCAAAAATGGATCGAAAAAAAGCCATCCCGAAACTCATCCCCTATTATCCCCGAAATTTCCCTTTTGCCATCCTCAAAAATGGATAAAAAAAAAGCCATCCCTGAAAGTCATCCCCTATTATCCCCGTCCCGGAAACTTGGGGTAACAGTTAAAATGTACACACCATATGTTCTAAAACCACTCCCATTTGTATGTGACTCAATCTCTATACTAGGGTTGTATCCTCATTTGACTTAGTTTCACATCTAAAGTGTCAGAACAGAGCAACAAGTTTCAGTTAATATTCACCTGCAAAATGACAACTATATGATTGGTAAAGTGCTGGACTATTGTAGCAAACACAAAAGAAAGGTACAACACATTTCTGAATTTATCATCGACATGCAATTCCTAGTTCTATTTTTGCAAGCCTCATTTACAAACACCCATTGTAACTTTTTATTTTGACTGTGTTAATTTTCTGATGCATGATATTTGAATGAAAGGGCAACAGTTCGCTCCCTCTAGATGAAGACCACATCTATTGCTGCTTTTCCCTTTAAGAATGCTCCCTTTCAGATAAATGAAAGAGATGGATGTTTTGCAAGAAAATTCCAATTTTGAATACGAAAACCAAAGTTCACAGTAACACCTGCCAACTTGAGAAATATTCAATGCCACGTCAATACTATACAAAATCTTCTGCATTGTGATCTACATTTGATACCTAAAGGCTAAATACATTTTACGATCTCCAATTGGTTCCATTAGAATAATGATACACCCCTTCTAATGAAAGCTTCAATACAAGTTTAATATGTTTACAGCATTACTCTAATGTAAGAATTAAAAACTAAAACTTACTATCAAAAAACATAAAACTATCCAGCAAGTGGATTTGCATGTATAGTAACACGATTCAATCTGATTTCTGCAAGTGGCCGGTCTCCAGGTCCTGTAGGAGTCTGCATAAATGGATAACCATAATTGAAATCAATGATTCGGCACAAATAGTTAAAAAAACAGTTCAAAAGATGCCCCAGCAGGTTTATGTATTTTAAACTTGAAGTATGTCTAGATAGTAGAAAGACAAGAAGCAGCCTTACTTAAAAGTTCATTCTGAAATATATTATAATTTAGTTAAAAAGATGCCCACCTTTTCCATTAGGTCTAGAACTTCAAACCCATGGATAACCCTTCCAAAGACGGTATACAGACCATTCAGATGCGGCTGTTTGGCATATGAAATGAAAAATTGACTGCCATTTGTGTTAGGTCCACTGTTTGCCATAGAAAGCATACCTCTTGCATTGTGCTGCACAATTCAGACATTTTCTCACTTTTTAAAGCAAACCATTAACAAAAACGCGATATCTGCATAATGTATGTCATAGAAATAATATAAAATACCTTCAAGGAATCCCTTATCTCATCATTGAATTTTCTCCCCCATATGCTGGTGCCTCCTCTTCCCGTACCCGTTGGATCTCCACCTTGTATCATAAAGCCTTTGATGTTCCGATGAAATATCGTACCGTCATAATAGCCATTGGCACAGAGTGCTAAGAAGTTCTACAAATATTTACGAAAAATCGTTCATTAATCTGATGAATGTTTCAAGCATATGTTCAAATAGACTATCCCCGTTTTTCTAAATAAATGATAGATAAAATATTAAAAAAAGTAAAAATCCAAAGAATTCACTGTATTGGATAAGATGAATAAAGCTATACTACATAAAACATTACATCAAATTCTTGAGACCTAATTTTCATGTCATTTTGACAGCTTGTTTAGTCAAAAAACTTGAGGCTTTTCCCTTGAAAAGTTTCTTTTCTTTTACTTAATCTTCATTATTATCAAAATTACTATTTTCTATTAAAATTAAATTTCAGATCATGTAGATGAAAAATTTGACATTGCTTTTTCATATACAAGCTACGTAAAAATTTCAACACCCCCAACAACACAACACAGAGGCAAACATCAGCATTCCACATGGATCACAGGTCAGCTTCAATCCTGTAAACCCCTAAAACTGATTGGAATCACTGAGTAGGGAATAGAAACTGCTAGGGACAAATAAACAGTGAATACACACTTCATATAGCATAAAGCCAGGCCCTACAACTTCTCCCAACATCCTTTAACCTATGCATCAATGGGAACTCAGAATTGGATTTTTAACTGATGTTGTAGTTGTAAATGCCCTGATAGACATGTCTGCCAAATGTGG
The DNA here is from genome assembly GCA_007258455.2 of Sequoia sempervirens. NCBI lineage: Eukaryota > Viridiplantae > Streptophyta > Pinopsida > Cupressales > Cupressaceae > Sequoia > Sequoia sempervirens. The sequence continues at coordinate 1,258,441,537 of VDFB02271358.1, read as the reverse complement.
CAACAGAGAGAAGGTATGAAAACCATTTGACAAATGTCCAGAAGAATTGAGGTCTCATGCAATACGGTGATTGCATAATATTCACAAAATGGGCTTCACTGAAAAGGCCTTAGAGAATTCTGGGCAAACATGATTGGCAGGTGTATAGCCAAACTCCAAATCTTTTGCCAGCATTCTCCTAGCTTGTACCAATTTGAGAGCTTTGGAACAAGGTATAGAGTTCCATCAAAGAATAATTGGAAGCTGATTCGGTCACATGCCTTAAGTGCAAATGTCCTTATAGACATGTACAAATAATGTGAGACAATAGATCATTGACAATGATTATAGTTATTCATATATTATTAATTCTATGTTTTTGCATCTTTGTTCCTGATTAGATTAAGATTGTTGTTGAAGCCAGGAAAGGAACCTCTCTTTCTTATTCGATTTGTGCAGTTTTGAATCGGTATAAAACAAAACCAAAATGCCTTGGCAAGAATATATTAAATGTGGATTCATATCATATAAGGGCTCTTCCCAGCACGATTGCTTATAATGCTTCATATTTCCTTTTGCTGCATTCTGGTTTTTCATACTTTACAGGACATATCATCTATAAGTTATTTTTATATGCAGATACTGTCATGATGTTCATTGTTTTCCATTTAGAAATGTTATTTAAGACCATATGGGAAATCAACCTGGGTTTAATTATTAATGGTAATGTCATGGCAATTAGCTGTGTGATATGAGCAAAACTAAGATATGCTTAGAGTTGGAATACAATTGTACTAATCTTTAGAATCTCTTGCATACCTGGTGGACACTAGGCATAGACAAGTAATACTCTATGAGACAAATGAAACAAAGTTGGGGGTTTCTGTTTCCACTTAGTTAAACATAAACATTTATAGATTATCTTCAGGAAAGGGTACAGTAAACTTGTGTGAAAGAAGTGGCATTCCTATAAGACAAGTTGTAAGGAATGCCTTACATCCTTTATTTACTTCTGTTGCAAGATACGATTCTTAGGATTGCAACAATGTGTTCCTGACCTCACCATGTATCCAATTGGCAGTCTTCTCTGATAGCTGAAAGCTTTTGTTTCTCCTGAATTGGAGTCACTGCATTTTGTCCCTTTATGTCTGAGGGCAATATAAACCATCTTAGGACTCTTGTGATCTATGAAAATAATTGGATATGTTTTGAGTGTTTCTGAACATCACCACACCCCAACTGGTTTTGTACTCAACCATAATTAATTGCCTGCAACTGTAAGATAAGGGAGTAGAGACTTAGCAAAAAGGAGACATTTTATTTTTAGGATCTACACTGAATCTTTCTAAGCTATTACTGCGTCTGTTATTATCAAGGTTTTGTCAGACTGTGAAGCCCTCTTGTAATGTCCCCGAATTTGTGGTTTGAGCCTTGCATAATTAGAAAAAATAATTCTTTATAGCTCAATTATTCTTATTTGGTTTGGCAGGCTTGGGGAATATTTTCCTATGATTTATCATTAATTTTGATGGCACTAAATTATTTTTTTATTTTTCTATGAGGCTGGGTGACCCCTTTTGGGAGATAAAAGGAGGGAAAAAACAATAAAAAAATAACATTTCAATTTATGGAAAATTGCGCCCCATTTGGAAAATTAAAAAAAAAAGAAATAAATTCAAATTTAAAAAGGGGAATTGGGTGCCCAAATTGGGTCGGCCAAATTGGAGGGGTAAGGTGAGTTTTCTATAAATACAAGTTCATTGTGTAGACAATTCATTATCGTGCATATTATCTTCAGTTTGTTTCAGCAACTTGTTGCAACTATTCCAAGGGCGAAAACCCTTGTGAATTGTGGGTAGTTGGACGAAAACCTAGCTCATCTTGGGAGGACTTCATGATGGAGGTCTACTTGTGCTTCAATGGCGATTTATGAAGGATTATGGGCTGGAAAGTGACATTCAGATTTGTAGATCAGATTGGCAACATTTTGGAGGCAGATTTTACATTGTTTTGCCCTAGGGTTTCACCCTAGAGTGGAGCACACCATTTGGAGGAAGAGTGCCTAGGTTTTGGAGGGGCGATTTGGCATTTGGAGATCATTTGTGAGCTTAACAAGGGTTTCAAACCCTCATCTTCAGACCAGCAGGCCAGCGCATCATTTGGTAGGGTTTGGGAGACATTTTCATCCATAGTTTGCATACATTTTGGCATCTCATCATAGCTGGAGTAGTTCGCCCAGCTAGGGTTCATATGGAGCATCTTTTTCTATCAATTTTGTTATGTGTTTAGGACTGATTTGTAGCAGCAAACTTCTGGAATAATTCTGGACATGTTTGACCCTATTTTTGTGATGTAATTGCATGGACAATAATTCTGATTTCTAGCAGCAGTTTGGACAATTTGGAAATTGGACTTGTATCATGTTTTGATGATCATTCTATTGCTGTTCATTGCTGGTTATGTTCGTGATTGATAAGATAGATATATTTGCTTATTTGTTGAAGTATTTGGAAGCATATTTGTTCGCTGTTCATGCTTGTTGAAATTCTTATGACTTATGAGAACCTAGGGTTTTGAGCAGAAAATTAGGGCAGAATTCTGAGTTTGCAAATCAGATTTTTAGGGCAAATCCTAGTTGGGATATTTCAACTCTTGAGGAACCTTGTATTAACATTGTGAGTCTTAACATAGGAGGACTCCTCTATGGTCTACACCATTGTTTATAGGCATCATCTGAGATGTCCAATGAAAAGGGTCCAAGTTGAAAATAATGCCCAATTTGCAATTTATGCTTCTTTGTTTCATATTAGTTGATCATAGACAATGTAATGTCCCCTTCTTCAACATATGTATTCGGGATGGACCCCCTAGCCTATTTCATTCCTATAGGCTAATTTCGGGGTTTGAAGAGGGAATATTTTAGTTTAATTAAATTTAAATTGTCTAATTCTGCTATTTTTCGAACAATTTGGATTAATTAATTATTACGTTTAAAATATGACCTTGTACATTAAAGTGACTTTCAAGGACCAAAGTTAATTAAAAATTAGAAAGGTCAATTTATATTTTCTTATTGTGAAGTTTGGATTGCATGTCCAACTCTAAACCCTAGGATGAAATCCCTAAGGGTAAATTGGCTTCGCAAATGAAAGAAATCTACCCAGTCAATTGTGTTGAATCCATACAGGGTTCACAATTGTGCTATATGTTTGAAAGGTGAGAAATTGTTTTGAAAGGAATTGTCTTTCCAGGTATCGGAGGTTTGCAAGGACAAAAATATTGAAGTTTTGCTACCAAAAATAAATTTGCAGAGGTTTATGCAATTCCAGTAGTTGGGCGATTGGTTTTATGGTATCCAAAGGAGTAGCTAGCCACCATTTGTGAGAGAGCCTTCAATCATGGATTTGTGAAGACTTTCTTGAAGGACATAGCTTCCTTTCACCCAACCACAGCATAAACAGGAGAGAGCACTGAATTTGTTTGCGCCTGTGGGACATGGCATCATCTGTAAACAAAGGACACCCAGCTGTAGGAAGTCGACCTGCCTGTAAGGATTTTGAAACCTTGTAAAAACTCAATGCCACTCACTATAGTAATAAAAAAGAGGGGTCGCACCATAGTTTGAAAAAACAAGGGTGATGTGGAAAATGCTGTGGGAAGATTGACGCCCAACAAGAGATCGCTGCAGATTTTATGTGGGACATGGGGCCATTTTGGGCCATATGGAGAGTAGGCGCAGCAGTATGAAATGCTGCAGGCAGAACTGAAGAAGACGTGAGCAGATTGTTAAGACTTCCAGGCCTTCACACTAGGCGATTCATGTTGCTGTTATTCAATCGATAACTTCTGGGACTGTTTTGACTTGTCAAGAATCTCTCTGAGGTTAGAGTTTAACATATTTCATATCTCTGCACTTTGTTATTGGAACAGCAAGCTGTAATATTCAAATTCCTATCAATTCCAGCTATATAGAATGTATAACTACTGTATGACAAAATTACTTTAATCCAATATATGAATTCTGTGTATGAATTTATGTCTGCTTCATACTTTAAGAGTCTGGTTATTGCTATTCCCAAGTGATGGCAATCAAAAATCTCCCATATTAAGGAGACAAAATTACTTTAATCCAATATACGAATTCTGTGTATGAATTTATGTCTGCTTTATACTTTAAGAGTCTGGTTATTGCTATTCCCAAGTGATGGCGATCAAAAATCTCCCATATTAAGGAGACTGCAAAGTGTTTGACAAAATACCTGCAATTCAGGATCAGCAAAAAATTGCAAGACTATAAACAGAAATTTTGATAGGGTTCTTATATCAGGGCAGATTTACCAGTCAACTAAACACATTTTCAATCTCATTTGATCTTATAAAGTTATTGAAAATAAATCAGGTCAGTGAAGCAATAATATAGTGATTAATGAATTTGTAGAAAAACTCAGGATTGCAAGTTGATCTAGCATTTAAAGCAGTCACCATTTCTTGGGAGATGTTTCCTGAGTTAATGAAAACTGACAAGAGAGAAAATAATTTGAGAAATATTGCATATGGTTCCTAATACCTATAATACCCAGTATAAGATCTTTTGCATTTTCAATAATATTAACAAGAATGATTATTCTTTCCAAATATGCATTGATAACAAAGAACCAAATAAGAGAGCTTTAAAAGTATACAACTCCTTTCCTGTATCGATGAACTACTTACTAAATTATATGCAGCAGCAGATTTTACAAGATTGGTTTGAAACTTAGATAAACAAGATTGAGGCAAAAGCAGCTGATCAATTCAAATCAGACTTGCAAACTTCTCGTGGTTTCTAAAGGATATGGTAGATACCTTTCGACTTTCCAATCTAATGTTTATTCATAATTAAATGATGCAGGAGCATCCTTTGGGTTGGCACAATCTTGCATCACACAGAAATATCTATTGTGTGTGTTGTGGTTTCCCCATGCACAACCCTAACTTGTGTATGTACCTTGTGTTGTGGTAGTTTGTTTGCATGCAAGGCATGTGTTGTTTGGTTTGCTTGGGTGTTACTATTTATCCCGTGCATCCTACGTTTTATTAAAGCAGTTTGTTGGCCTTGTGCAAGCCTTGGGGTTTGTCGCATGTTTGTCTGAGCACGTTTCAGCTCCCGCACAAGTTTTCCTTGCAGAGCATGGCACCTGCCTACTCTAGCTCTAATATCCCAAATGCCGCCCATGCAATCCTACACATCAACATTGTCACCCCACAAAGCTTGTCTTATGCACGTGCCTTGGAAAAGTCAGCAGATGTTAAGAGTGTCAAATCAGTTGGTCATCATCAAAACATTTCTATCATATGGCATCGACTAGAACTTTCGATGGCTTATCAGTTCTGAAAGGTCAAAAGGATGTCAAATTCAAACTTATTAAGAAATGGCTGATTGTTCTATTTGCAGACATCACCATTGTTGATTAGATTCTCTCTTGGGCACACAATTATGGTGATGACTTGCATCAGTTGCTCGTGTCAGCACAGATCAGATTTGGTGTTTGGCACTATTTACTAGGACGCCTTATCATTTGTTGGGGTTCAACCTTTGGAGAAGAAGCAAAAACAGTTTGATTGAGTTGAACACTTGTTCAAGATAGACTAGGTTTTGGGTAGAGCTTAAACATATATATATATATATATATATAAGTGGTTGACACACATAGTGTTGTTGAGTTTCACATATTGGTGGCCCATTCGTAATTCTTTCACTCTTTACAATTTAAGTTTCATTTTCTTGTTTGATCTCCATTGTTCTTCCTAGTTTTAGCTTCTGTTTTGTGCTCCATGCACCCATTCACTAGTTCATTCAACCCACCTTCAACAGTCGCATCGATCAAGTATCAAAGCGAGCATTGAGTCCTAAAGGTGAGCTCACAAGAATTTTCATTAACCTAAGCATTTCTGCAAGTGTTGTTGCATTGTAGGTGAACTAATGAAGATGGCTAACAAACTTGGAAGAGGAGGTGCAAGAAACAATCAAGCAGCCCACATTGCAAATCTAGCTAATACATTTAGAGACATTAAAGTTCAGCTCAATGTCATAGGAACCACATAGAGAAGAGGTCTGATGATGATGGAAGATATCAATGATAATGAGAGGGAAGTTCATGATACACAAGATGGTGTTGTGGATTCCAATGATGTAGAGGAGAACATCTGAGTAGAGGAAATATTTGCAATCACCTCAATGAAGGCCAAGAGCAAGCCACAGTTTGATCTCCCAAAGCTTAAATGCAAAAGAATCGGTCAACTGGATCAATGAGCTAGAGAAATACTTCACACTCAAAGCAATCAATTAACAGAAGATAGTCAAATATGTCACCACGAAGTTTCTGCCTTGCAATGGGTACTCAATCCAAATAAATAGCATGTGGAGGGAGAAATGCGAGATCTCACAATGGGATCACATGGTGACTAAACTCAAGGGGAAATTTAAGCTGACCAATTATGCATTGAATCTGATCACGAAGCTTCAAAACTTACACTAAAAGGAGGTGTTTGTGAATGTACACAAAGTTCTACAAGCTATGCATTCGCACTAGTCATCTAGAAGGCAACAAGGAGAAGGTGTCTAGATATGTGAATGATTTATGCATCTCCATTCAAGATGAGATGTGTTTGTTGATAATCCATTCTTTAGAAGAGACCTAACAACTAGTGCTTAAAGCTGAAGCAAAATTGTCCTATAGATAACATAATGCACACATCAATGACAAGGGCAAGGGCAAGGGCAAGGACAAAAAGGGAAACAAAGCAATAGAAGGCAAAACTATGTGCTCAAGGATAGCACAAAGACAAATGGCACCATGCACAACTCAAAGTGCGAGCTGATCTCCAACAAAGGTGGAGATAAACAAAGGTGATTCCGAAGCAAAGGCCTCGATGTGACTTGCTTCAAATGTTGGACAAGCTCTAAAATAAGTGCAAAGTTGATTTGAGCAAATAAGTTGAAGAACTACTAGAATAAAGTTCGATAAGGGAAAGCACAAGTACTTACACAATGCCTACAATACTTGCATCGAAGGAGGATGGTGAATGGAGGGATGTGTATAATTTCTTGCGTAGTCAAAAAGATCACCATCAAATATAGGTTTCCACTGCTAACCATGGATGACCTAATGGATTGCTTAAATGGAGTATGATACTTCTCCAAGTTGACTTCAAGAGCAAATACCATCAAATTAGGATCTTGGACGGAGATGATTGGAAAACCACATTCAAAATGAAGGAAAGCTATCAAGAATGTTTAATGATGCCATTTGGGCTAAAGAATGCACCAAGCACATTTATGAGATTGATGAACAAGGTTCTAAAGCCATTTCTCAGCAAGTTATTAGTACTATATCTATAATGTCAAAAAATGCATACACCGCAATTTTGACTTTACGGATTACACATATTTTGAAGTTTGTCCCCATAGCCTAATTCTAGGACCTAGTTAGCCCTCTCTCCCAACCTTCTCCCAAATTCAAGTGCCAATCTAGCATTTCTATGTTGATTTGCTTGCAATTTAATGTCTTTTTGTGAGTTTGTCACTTTTGATATTCCATCACTTTATGCAATCTTTTGGATGCTTGCACAATTGCACAAATGTCTCCATTCTCACACTAACATCCCAATGAATTCAAAATATATAAATAATAAAATGGCCTTTCCAAAAAACCCAAATTCCAACAAAAACATTTTTTATCAACATCAAAAATAAAGTTATTTGAATTAACAAGAAATTCTATATTTTCCAAAACTCTCTTATTAATAAATCCTAAAGCAATCCTCACACTCTATTTTCGAATCTTATTATTAAATCTAAAACTATTGTTCTAAATTCTCATATTTACCAAACATAAGATGTTTTAAATGAATCTATAATCAACTCATTTTAAAACTTACTCATTTGATTTCCTAAAATAGCCTAGAATTTTATTTTTTGCAGGGGGGTGTGGGGCAAAAATAAAAATTAAGTTAAGAAAGATTTAAATATAGGTGCACCAAAAAAATTTCCAAATGGCCATAGCCACCACAATAAACAACAGAAGAAGAATCCACAAGAGATCCCTAGAGAACCATCTACCAAAATTCTAAAAAGAGCCACACCTCCACTCAAAGCTCACCATCACCAACCTTAGCATGCTTAAGTCAATTTTTCTAGTCCTCAAAGAGAATCTAAAGAAGCAATTGAGATTTATCCTTATCCAAATCTCTCCAATTTTCCACATTCCAATCTCTCACTCCTTCCAAGGCCCATTTAGCTAAACAATCAGCAACTCTCTTTCGTTCCCTAGGAATATGAACAAAGGATATAGGCTCAAATTTGTTAGCCAAACAAAGAATCTACTTAGCTATCAAGGCTAACCTTCAAAAGGATTCTTGAAAATTTCTACTATTTAGAAGAGAGACTAGAATCAAAGAGTCAGTCTCACATATGATCTTTTTCCAACCTATTGCACAAGCTCTTTCAAGAGCAAAAAGAATAGCCCAAGCTTCCATCCCATTGTTAGAATGAGTACCCATGTAAGAAGAAAAGAAAAACTAAACCAAGCTAGCATTGTCACAGCCAATACGACCAAGCCCCGCTGAACCCAAGTTACCCCTTGATGACCCACCTATATTGATCTTCAAGAAATCACAACCAAGAGACCACTTACCCAAATGGTTCACCTTTCTACACTTCTTAACTCTAGAGCCAAGCATGGAATGTGAGGTAGAACGAAAGGATAACTCCAAAAGATTAGCAATGTGCAGATCAGAAAAGGTAAGAGGGCCTTCATCATAGAATTTAACCTCAATGGTCTCCTTGAGCATACCCTTGATTTTATGCCAAACTTGGACAACTTCACTTCACAAATCTTGGAAAATACGACAATTTATTTCCAACCATATTTGCCAAAGAATAAAGGACGGGCCAATATCCCAAGCTGACAAAAAGAAAGAAGTTGAAGCAAGAAGTCAACCCAAACTATTCCAGAACTTGGTCAAAGAAGTCAAATGAATAGCAAATCTATGCTAGAGTTGCCACCAAAGATTCCATAATTCCATAGAGAAGGGCATAGGAAGAAAAGGTGGTTTGTACATTCTTCATTAATGCCACAAAGAACACAAATGGAAGGCCCATGAAACCCTCTCCTTCGGATATATTCCCAAGTGAGGCACTTATTCTAACTCAGCAACCACAGAAAAAAATTTACATTTAGGCCAACCAAAGTTGTTCCAAGTTCTTTTCCACCCAAGGAACTCAACATACCTTTCTTTTTGCAACTCTAAAGAATGATAGCCGAGCGTAACTGAATATTCACCATTGGGATTGTAATCCCATGCAAGAATATCAAGATCCTCCAAAAAGCTACATGGTCTATTAGGCAAAATGGAAGCGAGGGTATCCCTATCCTTTAAAAAATCTCCTTTAGGCCAGCTTTCAATTTCCTTCCAACCATGGATAAAGGACTTCCTCAAAGAGTAATTGTACTTAAAGTCAACTACCTTGGACCATCCAACCTCTATATAAATGTCATGAAGAGGCTGAAATTGAGGAAAAGAAGAGAGAATGGGAGGATGATTGTCCCAAGAATCATCCCAAAATAAAGCATTATTACCTTTATTAATGATTCAAAACAAACTTTGCTTAATAAGTGAAGATCCCTTTTTAATAGTGTTCCAAATCATTGAACCTTTCCCACTCAAATCCATCCATGGGATACCTTCGTCCATCACCCTCCCAAATACTTGTAATTGGAAACCCTAGCCCAAGGCTCCTTTAGATGCTTACACCATCTTCAAAATAATTTGGTTGCTAAGGCTTGGCAATTTAGTTCAAACTAATGAAGACCAAGGCCTCCCGCTCTATTGGATCTACAAACTAGGTCTCAACTTGCAAGACTTCATTTCTAAGAATCTAGATTTCTTGCCCAAAGAAATTTGCTAGAAAGAGCTCTTTGAGAAAACTATTGGGAGTAGCTAAAATCAAAAATCTATAGATAGGCAAAGAAAAGCAAATCAGATTTCAACATAATCACTCTATGGCCATTAGAAGGTCCAATGGCTCACTCTCAAGCGATCCAAATTCTTCTTCCAATGTTCTCTTCTAAAATTACCAACAAAGAGGGGAATACCCAAATAATCCACAGGTAGGCTCCCAATCTGGAAGTGAAGAATATCCGCAATTCTATGTTGAATAGCCTCTAGCATATTGAAGAAGAAAATACTTGATTTATCTTCATTAATTTGTTGGTCGGAAGCAGATAAGTAGATGTCCCAAACTCTCATAAAGTTGACTGGCTCATCAATTTTAGCCATCCCCATCAAGGTAGTATTGTCGACAAATTGCAAATGTGTTTGCAAGCCAAGATTTTGAGCTCATGACCAACCATGAATAAGCCCTCTCCTTTTATGATGCTTCATCAGTCTGCCTAAGCCTTCTACCATTAAATTTAAACTATCTCCTTGTCTAAGGCCTCTAGATGCAGAAAAAAGAGCTAAAGGAATGCCATTAATTAGAACAGAAAGGAGGTTGAGGTCACACAACTCATAACCCAATCTATCAATCTAAGCAAAACCCTAAAGCAAATAAAATATTGTGAAGAAAAGACCAGCTAACTTTGTCGTCCGCCTTGGTCATGTCTAGCTCAATGAACATGGCCCTTTCCTTAGAAGAGGACATATAATGAATGGCTTCAACAACTACAACAATACCATGTAAAATCTAATGTCCTTTCACAATTCCCCCTTGCTCAAGAGAAATTAGTGAGACTAGACACTTATTTAATCTTTCTGCAATAATTTTAAGAAATCCAACAAAGAGGCTCCCTCCTTAGGGATTAGGGCTAGAAAAGTAAAGTTGATTGTTTGAGCATCTACTTATTTTTCTACGATTCTCTAACCACCTCTAATAAGTCGAACTCCAAAATCTTCCAAAAGACTTGGAAGAACTCTATAGGGAAACCATCAAGTCCAAGAGCCTTACCTTTCTTCATTTGGGACACAACATTTTCCAACTCTTCCACTCTTTATAAGATCAGTATAGGTGGGTCAAAACATTTTCAAAATTATGGAAAAAATAAATCTATCAAATTTGGGAAGCAATAACTCTAATATATTAAATATTTTTGGGAAGCAATAACATTACCGCTTCTCCACTCTTTCACAAAATTATGGAAAAAATAAGTATTCTTGTCACCTTCTTGAAGCCATTCTATCCTAGATTTCTATTTCCAAAAAATTTCTTCCTGAAGCTCCCATTTTGCAAGCTCCTTGGAACAAGTATACTCCTTTAAAAGATCCTCACCATCCTCCTTAATCTGGAAGGTAACTCTTTCCAATCACTTTTGGAGAAGAAATTTTGTTTGAAAAACATTTCCAAAAATAGATTTATTCCACTTCTTTATAGCTTAAATGTCATAAATTGGAGCCTCTTAAAAAAGGAACGCATAGCCATTCCAAAAGTCAACTTCCCTTCAAACCACCAACATTCCATGAGCTTGAACAAATCTAAGTCCTAAAGCCACATGAGTTGGAACTCGAAAGGAGGGTGCATTGGGAGCGAAAATATTGAGTAAGAGAATTTGATTAGTCAATGATCAAATCCCTTCCAACTCAATTTTTTTGAAAATGAAGCCTACCTATTACCAATCCAATGGTTGGAGACTAGAAATCTGTCATGAAATTGAATCATTTCCATATCTTCTATTAATCCAAGTGAAGGTTCCATTTCTCAACACCACATCCACCAAATTAAGAAAAGAAATATTCTCTCTCAATAGAGTACAAGATGGGCCTAGACATTCAATGCCTCCTTTTTTCTCATTCAAATTTGTTATTGCATTAAAACCTCTTTCTTAGATCCAAGGTAAGGAAGAAGCTAAAGAACGAATAAATCTAATATGGGCCCAAAGCAAGACCTTACCTAGAAATTTGAAGGTGCATACACATTTGTGATTAAGATAATTTCGATAGAATCAAAACAAGAAGCCACCATTGAAATTGAATTTTGGCTCCCTAAGAAACCCTAAAGGGGTAATGTTCCAAGGGTCCCAGAAACAAGCCACTCCTCTAGCATTACCTAGAGCCCCAATACATAGATATTGACCACCTTTCCAAATCCTAGAGGAAATACCTACCATATCTTCCATAGAAAAATTTGTTTCTTGAATAAAAACAACATCCGACCTATGATCAAGAATAAGGTCACAAGCAACTTTTCGTCGTAGGATGCTACTCAAACCCCAAGCATTCCAAGATAACACGATCATTTCAGGGGATTAGAGAAATGAGTGTCAATTGTTTTAATGACACCCAATTCTACCAACATCTCTCCTATCAGCTTAACCTTTTCTTGATCCTTCTTCCTTCTTGCCTTTGAACCCTTATCAATACCCCTTTTCTTAATGTTTTTTTATTGAAGACCTAACAGGAGGGGTGCTTTCTTTTTCCCTTCATCTTTTGTCCCTAGGTCATGCATAGAATCTAATGTCATTGAATCCATTTGCATCAAATTCAATGCATAGAATCTAAGTAGATTCTACCCCTGCTACATATGTTTCCAAAAATTCCTATTGTCCAACATCTTTTTCAATGTGGCTAGAAATAGAAGTATTTCCTTCCATCCTTGGCATTTGCATTTCTAGAGAAGGAATTAAATCTACAAGATTTGAAACGTTACCTAAGTTTGGTTCATGCATATCCTAACCGATCAAAACATTGACATGCTACATTGTAACCATGTTCTCACAGCTATCAAGAACATCAAATCTATTGTTGTAAATTCCTTTAGAAGCATCCTTATGTTAACAATTAATAAACTTCCTTTTTGAACGAGATTTCGCAGGGGTAAATCCATTTGCATCCAACTCATCAACTTGGATTGGGGTCTTTCCTTTTTCTTTCATGTTGGTTGCCATTGTCTCAAGAGGTGGCTAAGGAATTTTGGGCCCCAGTTTTTGAACAATTTTTCTGTAAGTGTCCATACTCGAGACATGCACAACAATGAAAGGGGAGCGCTTCATAATCAACTTGCTAGATCCAATTCAAACCATCCACCCTAATTTCCAAAGATTCTAGAAGTGGATTGTTCAAATTAATTTCTATGCATAGCCGAGCAAAGGTTGTGATCTTTATGTCCATTGTTTGGCAAGAAGGACCCAAAGGTTTCCCAACGATAGCTGCTATGGATTGCAAAATGCCACGTCTCCAAAACTCCATCGGAAGCCCAAGAAAGCGAATCCAATCAAGGATCTTGGATAATAGTTCTTTCATAGGATCAAACCCTACATGCCAGGGTTTGATAAATAATCCTACTTGATTATGAAAATAGGGGCCTCCTTCAAATATTGAGTTGTGATCCACCATTTGAGATTTAAACTACGAAGAAGCATCCATTCGCAACTAAAATGATTTCCATGTCTCCTTTTGGGTTCCAATTCCTTTTGGCGTAGGTCTCCAAAAAAGGGAAGGAGATATGAAGAGCCATAAATTTGTTGATTAAAGAATGTTCAGCCAAATAGAGGACATCATCCACTATAGATTCTACATTAATCACCAAGACAAGTCAATATTTGTTTTTTTTCCAAGCAACCATTGGGTCTCTAATGAGGCCTTGCATGTTGCTCCGGTTTGGATTCCTTTGTTGCATGCAAAAAAAATTGAACTGCATTGACGTGTAGAAGAAGAGGGTGAATCCCCATTAAGAACATTTTTTGTAACACTCCTTTTCCCCATGTATAAAATTTGATAGATTTAATATATTAGAGTTATTTTTTATATGGCAGCAGATTTATTAGTGTTATTATCTAAGTTTTAAATATTGTAAAGTATATCTATAATTTAAATACAAATGTATGAAATGGTTATTTATCAATGTTAACTAACTTAATACTTAAGCACATTAAGATTACTATCATTAATATATAAGTTGGCATCTAACAATATGAAAATGATCAAAAGAATATATAACACTATAAAAGAAGTTAATTGAATCAACTCCATCTCATTTATAATTAAATTATCTTTGAATAAGTTTAGTACTTAACTAAATCACAACACTTGGAAAACTCATTCTCACTCTAGGAAGATTTCAGTGGTATTGGTCCTCATAGCTATGGCACACATCGAAGAACATGTGTAAAAACACAAAATGTGCTTACGCACCATGCAAATGCATCAAAGCATTGGCCAAGACAATCCTGAGTGTACTTTGTACCCCGAGTTGGACACACCCTGTGTGCCCCCTCCTCAAATGTCCATAGCCCACCAAACCATCTTCTTCTTCCTTGAGTGATCTCCATGTCCTTTCCAAGTCTCACATAAATGACTTATATAAGCCTTGAGGGTTGGTTTTCAAACCATCACACCCTTTCACAAAGGTTGCATCTAAGTATTATTTAATAAATATAATCATTCCTCTCTTTTAAAAGAGTTTTCATAAATATTCTTTTTCTATCTCCATTTTAACCAAAGAATCATATTATCCTTTGTTTTTCTATCTCATTTTAATGCTTTTATCACTTTATTTTCACTTTGCGGAAAACGTTTCATAACATTTTTGAAAGACAAAATTTGGGGATCCCCTAGACCCCCAATAGCCGCCATGTTAGCTGCCACCATTGAAACCCAAATAGAAAATGAAAGGCAAATAAAAAAACAAGGGAGGGAAAACAAAAGCCCAAAACCTGCACTAGCTCTACACAGAGCCACAACCCTCTCAAGCCTCAACAATAGCAACTCAAGCCACCAAACCCCCCTCAAACACTTGTGACTCCATAGAAACGCCCATTTGCAAGGATTGCTTCCATCTCTTTCCTCATCCAAATTGCATGTGAATTTAAAACAAGAAGGATAATAAATTGTTTAGCCATATATATTTTGTTAAAATTAAAAATAAATGCAACAACAATCCCTTTGGTTCATGTTTACAAGTAACAACATTACCTAATGGTACCACAAGGTGTGTTGCCCCCAAACCCTTGATCTAGTTTTGATAAAACAAAAAAGGAAAATCATTTTGGGCCATGTTAGAAGGAAGAGCAACATTGTTTTATTCTTTCCACTATTCCCATAAATTCCTAGTTATTGAATTACATTTATACTTCTAGTTTGCTAAGTCAAACCCTATCCTAAGTAATGTTTCTATGACTATAACAACATTTGCAAAACTTGTTTGAGATACAAGTCCATGACTCTACATAAAGCTAGCAATGTTGGGCTAAGGGATATAAGCAACTTTCTACCATAGTTCATGACTCCATATTGTGAATTTTGTTTTTGATGCCATGGATATCATAATCCACTCGTTTTGTACACCTAAAACACTTGACAATATTTATATATTTTAAAATGTTGTCTCCTTCAATTAAAATTTGCTTTTATACTAGTGATTGATGCATACTTGTGTATGTGATCAAAGTAGCTTTTATTTGATTAGTTCATTGTGCCTTTAAAGTTTAATTATTGAAGGGTGCATGTTTAAATCCTTAAAAATCTCTATATTTTATGGTTTTACCAATTCGTCGTGTCTTGGCCAAGTTCAAGTCTGGGTCAAAAACTAGCTTGTCAAGTCTAAGCCGAGTTTGAGTCTTGTAACTATGATCCTCCCTAAGCATTGAATCATAAGGGAAGATTATTTAGCCTCAACAGACTAGAAAAAATAGGCATTGAAATATTTAATAATAGGTGGATTATGCCTTTGTGGCATCTGACACACAACCCCATACGTTTGAGGAAGCTTTTTCTAAGATCACTTAGCAAGATGCTATGCAAAAGGAGCATGATACAATCATAAAAAAGAATACTCAAGTTCTTGTTAATTGTCCACCTAGAGTCAAAGCCATTGGCTCTAAATGGGTCTATCAAATTAAGTACAAATTTGATGGCTCTATTGATGAGTATAAAAAAACCTTGTTGCAAAAGGCTATATGCAACAAGAGGGGATTGATTATGAGGAGACTTTAACACCTACATCTAAGTGGCATACAATTAGACATGTTTTTTCTCTTACAACTCAAAATGAATGAAATGTGCCTTTTTGAATAGGGACTTATAAGAGGATGTTTATATGGCTCAACCTAAAGGATTTGAAGTTATTGGTTCTTGGCCCAAGGTGTGTAAATTGGTGAAAGTCATGTATGAACTCAAATAAGCACTCAAGGCATGGTATGCTAACATTGTGTAATGTTCTGGCTCAGAATCAGATGCACAAACTGTAATATTCTTACTCAAAACAGATACACAAAACGTTACAAGTTTCTGGAATATGCTTTCTCAGACCAACACTATCAATCACTTGCTCGGAACAGATTATTAAATATGACTAGTTGCAGCAATAAATGATCAAATACTAATACACAGCAGTGAATGCAAATCAAATCTGGAAATGCAATGATAATCGAACAGTAGAATATATTATTCGAAAGTCACTTGTTCGCTTACAGAATCTCCTTAATCGCTGATCCAACATATCTGAGCAAGCATATAAACAAATAAAATACAGCAATCCAATTAGCAACCCTTAGTTGGCCAACACCATCTCAGATCACAGCTGCATATAATTGACTGGCCCAGAAAGAGGTAATCGGATGACAAGAATCACGAACAGCAGGCTGAGGGTTTCATCCCAACCTGATGTGGACCTGCAGGGGGTTTCGTCCCTTTAGATCTCCATGACGTCTTTCGTCCAGATTCGTGATACCTAAAACAAATGAAAAGAGCTGATATATATATATGCATTCACACGCCTTCCAGGAAAGAGGTCGGTCAAACACTACACGCCTTCCTGAAGGAGGTCGGCCACAATAAATTTAAATGTTATTAATTAATTAATTATTCAAATTTAATATTATTATTAAGAATATTATATTTAGGTCAGCCCTAAAAATTATTTAATAATTTTATTTATTTATTTATTTTAAATACTAGGCTGGCCGGCCCAGCCTAAAATCGGGGACATCACAGTCCTCCCGTCCCAAAATTGCTTGACCTAAAGCAATTCGCACTTGTATTCCAGACCAACTACCTTCTACACCTGTGTGTCCAAAACAAAATACCAGGATCCCATATCAATCTCAGAGTCACCACTCCGCTGTGCTACTTTGATATAACTATTGGTAGCATCACTGTAAGATACTGATCCGAACTTGGAACAAAGGAGTGAATGTTTCTTGGCCCACCTCCCTGTAATCAGGGTGCACAATCATGGGGTTTCCTAGATAGACCTGCAATTCTTTTTCGTGGCACTCGATCTCAAACAACCCAATCACATCATCACATCTAATATGCTGCATAGTGTTGTAACTAGAAATCAGGTTCATAGCTGTCTGGAAAATGCTTCTGCTGTCATGATAGAATAGCGCATTGCTCAAACTTCTCATGTTTGGATGGTGATCTATTGCATAGATTTTCTGATTGCATTTCATCTCGTTATGCTTCTGTGGTCATACCCTTATATTCATGAGGGCTCCTCTCATCTCTGTACCCAGGACTGCTATACTAATGAAACTAACCAGTGTGCTCCTGTATGGGGCTGGAATCAACCACCCACGGTCTGAAAATATTAGAGTCAGCAGCATAAAATAGGTACAGCAGTCAATAGTCAGTAATAATGACAGTTTGGAAGCTTGAAATAACTGAACAGTGATTGAAAATCCCCCCACAATCATCTGCACACTTTTGGAACCCTTCAAAATCAGCAACCTTGTGATGGAACATACTTGTTCATCTGCAAATAGCAAGTTGTAATGGCTGGACATCTGAAGAAAAGCGGGTCTAAACTTCAAAACCCTTTTCACCATGACCTTCAGTTCATACACCTTGAAACCAACACTTATCCCTATCATCAATCATGTCTAGTTGGCAACATTCGATAAGAAGTTCCCATTTCACAATTAGCTCATCGGTTAACCATCTTAGGAGAAACATCAACTGTCTTATCCTTATGGTGCTAGGAATGTGCAGTGCCTTATCTCCCATAAACCCCCCAATCTGCTGCTTGTTCGATGCCCACAATGCCATACCAGACTAAGTTACAAAATCTTGAATCTCCAAATGGCACTTATTTTGCTTACCTCTTTCTAGTATCAAGAACCTCGAGTTAAGTATCTCCATTGGGTCCTCGAGTGTGGTGAAGTGACAAATTGGTAAATGTAACTGTTGTCCCTTAGTGTTCATGTCGGATTCTCCTAAACTTGTTATGTGCAAGCTAGAAGTCACCATCTCATGGTCACAAACTAACCCATCAATGAGCTCATCAATCTTGGAGCAAAGGAGCTCAAATGTTTCTTGGTCGACTTCTATGTGGTCCATGTGTATCAACTTGTAGTTCTCTTCTCTCTTTTCAGAAATTGTTAGAGAGGCAAAAGGACTAGAGGCTGTGTGGCCCCATTTGAGTAACTCTCCATCATGTTGCAGATCTTCCCTGAGCCTTCTATAATCCTTTGAGATCTCAGCAAGATATGAACCACTGCATACCTCATGCTTGCTCATGATCAAATTTGACTGTAGTTCTATTCCCATATGAGGGATGGAGGAGCTACAACCAGCAGTAGCAGGCCTCATTACATGTGAATGCCCCAAAGCATGAATAAAGGAATTCTTATACCCCAATCTGTAGGGAACAACCCTCATCTCTCCAACCTCGTCAGGGTTTTCATGACAAACTTGCAACTCCTCCCCATAGGGTTTAAACTTAGTCGAGTCATTCTTTACAACACCATAACTAATATCTTACAAACTAACATCATGTTAATGATATTACAGCTTCAGTCGTTCCTTCCAGCTCAGCCCTATTGAGGAAACATAAATTAAATGATAGCCTGTTGGCTATTTAATTTATTGTCTTATATTTATGAGGAGGCGCGAATGTCTTGAGGCCGACCTCTCTTGTATTATTTATGATTTCTGGGCCGACCTTCTTTGTAAATTATATTCATTATCTTGGCCGACCTCATAACTTGAAGAGGTGCGACCTCTCTCACTTGTATATATACAAGGTTCGCTTCCTCCATCAAACACACATTCATGCAAGTCCGATTTATTCTTCTAAGTGCGAATTGATCAAGAGAACAGAAGTGCGAATTCATCAAGAGAGCTGAAGTGCGAATTAAATTCATCAAGAGGCAAGTGCGAATCTCTCAAGTGCTGAGAGTGGTTTATATCTATAGCTGTGTACGAACCTGTTCAAGTGCAAGTTGCGAATATTATTGAAGAGCAGATTCATCTTGTCAGAAGTACAGTTCATTTTCTGTTCTTTGTATCTGATATAGGTACAGAATTCTGGCCTTGAGTTAGGCCTCATTGTAAAGAGAATCATTGCCATTGTTCATAAATATAAGAGAGATCTTTGTTGCTGGGTTTTTCTCCCTCAAGAGGAGGGTTTTCCCAGGGTATCTGCTGTGTTACTTTATCTGATTTGTTTTAAGTTTCTGTGCATACAAATCTGATCATAATTTAACATGGTATCAGAGCGGGTTTAAGCATGATCCTGATCAGATTTGTTATGCAAATTAGAAATTGCTAACTGGGAAAGAATCGTGCTTTTGCGGAAGTTGTTATTAGATGAGGCTAATACACTTAAGCATATCATGGTATATCCAGAGAAGGGCATGTTCATCTCAGGTCCAAGATTTTGTCGAATGACCCTGTTAGAGTCTCTCATGAGCATGCTAGAGGAGGACGTTGCTTAAACAAGTGTAACCTGACTTGAGAATCAAACCGTCAAAGGAACGAGCAATCACGGCAATTCACTGCTATCTGGTTGCATTGCCATCTGTGCTTACTTGGTTCCCTTCGTCGGCTGTGATAATCTCTTGATGGCTTATTGAATGAGTATCCTTGCTCAAGACGTCTAGTGGAGAACACCTCTTCTTGGTTGCAAACTAGAGCAGAGGAATGTATTCAGGCTGGTTATTCGATGGGCATTGTGTCAGCTGTCTATCTACAGGACTGAATGTGTGGGCATTAGTAATAAGATTTTGAATGCTTGGCAAAGGGTACATGGTTGGTAGAAAGCGGTTGTGTGCTTGGCATGAAAGCTAATGCAATATTGAGTCCCCTATCAACTGTCATTTCACAGAAAAGTTCATTGCAGTAGCTGGTGTTGTGAAAAAGTCTCACGGTTGACCTGACATTGCTCTCAGATTTCATTCACAGTCCTGAATTAACAGGTCCCTAGGTTTCTACCGTGAGTTGGATAATCTGAGATGTGTTCCATGCTTACTACAACTAAGGGATAACTTCAGTTCTAAGTTCCAATGTAATTATGGTTATGTGAAGGCAATAATGGGCCTGTGTTCTAACCGTGAAGGTTGTGTGTTGATCTGTGTGCATAAGCAGCGTGTCTTCATGAAGAGATAAGTATTTGTTGTTTGCTGAGTTATTCCATTTATTTGGATCTTGTGTGATTAGAATAGAAAGATTGTAATTTCTCTTGATTTGTGTTCTCTAGCAGAAAGATCTTTTGAAGAATTCAGGGAGCAGATTAGAATGTCCAGTATTTGTCATGTCTCATGCTAGTGTAAGTTCTCTTAAGAAACATCACCCAGCTGAGGTCTCACTTTTTCTTTTAGCCTCTCCTTTCGACATTGGGTCTGACCTTGGGTCAGATATGTCCCGAAAAGCATTATGATTTCATCAAGATAAGTATCTTATTCTGTTCATTCTTGTTTTGAAATCTAGGACAAAAATTTCAGTCTGCAGAGTTGTGCAGATCTGATGTCGCTTATTTGATTGAGTATGCATTGTAAGATCATGTTTTCTCTTGAATAGTGTTTAGCAAGTGGGATAAGACCCTTTGGAGACACCATTCTTTGTGAGTTGTTTCATGCTAGATTTTTGAGTGTGACTCAGAAATAAAAGGACAACTACAATGATGATTGTGATTGGTTGACCACATCGTTATCACTCTCTATATGCATGAACTGTGGTAGAGCCTTGATTTCTTGAGAAGTCTGGTTCTACATTCTGACTGCATAATGTAGCTAAGAATTTTTGTTGAGCAGTTTGTCTCTTGTTGTGCTGAGAGGAGCACTTCCAAGAGCAGTAAAGACAGAAGGAAGATATATCAGAATCAGTAAAAAGATAAGTTCTTTGATATATTTCTTTTATAGGTTGATTTACTTATTCATGTTTCATTATTGTTCATAAATCCTCATGTATTCATGCTATAATCTAAGATAATAAACTTTGCCTTGATATTTCTTTGAATAATTATAAACTATTAGTAATCTCTCTCTAAAATGCTTTCAGGACATTCCTAGGAGCTAGAAGGTGGTGAGAGATTGTCTGGTGATGTCTTATGAGGAAGTCATGCCGACCAAATAAATGTTCAAGTATGACGTCACAACTTGCAAACATGAGGCTAAGTTGGTGACTAGAGGGAGTTCACTTCCAGAAGTCTTCTTTGCAATCTCCGAAGTAGGAATCAAGAGGGAATTTTGTAACTCGCTGAGAAGAAATGAAGATTGCAATGTTCTAAGAATAGAATGTTTTGAGAGGACAGCCCGTACTTAAAGATGCAAATGATAGCATTGAGAAGTACAAGGCAAGATTCATAGATCATGGGTTTTCACAGAAAGAGGGAGTTGATTATGAAGAAACATTTGCTCCTGTTGCTCGTTGTTTTGAGGTTCATGGGAAGGAGTCACATGTTTGCAAGCTGAAGAAGGCCTTGTATGGTCTTAAGCGGCCTCCTTGTGCATGGTACGAAAGGATTGATCGGTACCTGTCAAGTTTGGGCTTCTTGAAGAATGATGCTGATTCAAATCTCTACTTCAAGGACCTTGGGCTCATGCATTACTTCCTTGGCTTAGAAGTCAGGCAGAAACCAGATGGAATGATTCTAAGTCAAGGGAAGTACACCATTGATATACTTAAGAGGTTTGGCATGATGGATTGCAAAGCCATGTCTACACCTATGGAGACCAATCTTCATAAATTGAAGGAGGCTGCAGCTAGTTCAGATTTGGTGGATCCTACATTGTACAGACAACTGATTGGATCCTTCATGTATCTAGTTAACACTAGACCTAATATTTGCTATGCAGTAAGTGCACTCAGCCAGTTTATGTGTGATCCGAGACAGATACATTTTGTTGCAGCTAAACATATCCTGAGATACTTGCGTGGCACAGTTGGATATGGGTTGAGGTATACTTCAGATGTAGACTTGGAGTTACTTGGTTTCACCGATTCTAATTGGGCGGTTGTGTCACAGATCGAAGAGCACCTCTGGGTTGTTGCTTCAGTTTGGGTTCTGCTATGATTTCGGTGCAGCAGGAAGCAGTCTTCTGTAGCATTGAGTACAGCAGAGGTCGAGTACATTGCAGCTTGTATGGCAACTCGGGAAGCAGTGTGGCTTCGTAAGCTCCTTGCAGGATTGTTTGGGCAATCAATGGAGCCTACTATTATTCATTATGATAATCAGAGTTGTGTGAAGCTTTCTGTCAATCCTGTGTATCATGACAGATCCAAGCATGTTGAGATCAAGTACCACTATATCAGAGATATGGTACTACGGAAGGCTGTACAGTTGAGGTACATTAGCACTGATGAGCAGACGGCAGATATTCTCACCAAGCCTCTCGCCAGGATAAAGTTTGTATTCTTCCGAGATAAGCTTGGTATGGTGGAGAATCTAGCCTTGACTGAGTATGACTCTCAGCATCAGTGAGTCTTGCTAATGCATTTTCTTCTAAGACGGAAGAATTTGAGGTGCAAGCCCTTGTTAATGCATTTTCTTCTAAGACGGAAGAATTTGAGGTGCAAGCCCTTGTTAATGCATCTTCTTCTGAGACGGAAGAATTTGAGGTGTAAGCCCTTGTTTCCACCCTCTGAGAGAGTCATGGTGGATGTCATGTGTGTGACTCCATGACAGCATCACGTGAGAGAGTCCGTGATGATTTTTTTGTGTACTTGTGTTTCACCCTCTGGGAGAGCCATGGTGAAAGTCATGTTGAGGTGACAACATCACGCAAGTGATGAACACTTGTACATACCATACATGGGTGTAGCCATGATAGTTGATATCACAATGAGGTGATATGCTTTCACGATGAGGTGATAAGCTCCTTTCCATACATGGGTGTAGCCATGGTGGTCAATATCACAATGAGGTGATATGTTATTTCACACATGGATGTAGCCATGATGTTCGTCATCACGTTGAGGTGATATCCTTCTCTTTATATCTGATTGCAGGCAATGATGGCTGATGGACCTCATATTGAGATGATTCGTATTGTGCAGCTGGAAGTTCTCTCCCTAGCTGAGAGGGAGTGTTAATGATATTACAGCTTCAGTCGTTCCTTCCAGCTCAGCCCTATTGAGGAAACATAAATTAAATGATAGCCCGTTGGCTATTTAATTTATTGTCTTATATTTATGAGGAGGCGCGAATGTCTTGAGGCCGACCTCTCTTGTATTATTTATGATTTCTGGGCCGACCTTCTTTGTAAATTATATTCATTATCTTGGCCGACCTCATAACTTGAAGAGGTGCGACCTCTCTCACTTGTATATATACAAGGTTCGCTTCCTCCATCAAACACACATTCATGCAAGTCCGATTTATTCTTCTAAGTGCGAATTGATCAAGAGAACAGAAGTGCGAATTCATCAAGAGAGCTGAAGTGCGAATTAAATTCATCAAGAGGCAAGTGCGAATCTCTCAAGTGCTGAGAGTGGTTTATATCTATAGCTGTGTACGAACCTGTTCAAGTGCAAGTTGCGAATATTATTGAAGAGCAGATTCATCTTGTCAGAAGTACAGTTCATTTTCTGTTCTTTGTATCTGATATAGGTACAGAATTCTGGCCTTGAGTTAGGCCTCATTGTAAAGAGAATCATTGCCATTGTTCATAAATATAAGAGAGATCTTTGTTGCTGGGTTTTTCTCCCTCAAGAGGAGGGTTTTCCCAGGGTATCTGCTGTGTTACTTTGTCTGATTTGTTTTAAGTTTCTGTGCTTACAATCTGATCACTTATATTTAACACATCACGTGGTCCCATTACTCCTATTGATTGTAAATCATCATTACATGGTTCAGTTACCTACAAAACTGAAAGTTGGATGGACATTCCTTGGGCATCGCTTTCAATTTTTGACACATCTGCCTCAAATTCCTCATGCCCAATGAAGGGAGTCTTTCCCACCTTTCCTTCATCAATCTTTTGTTGGTACAAACAACCATCAAAGGTTAACAAGGAGCCTTCATCTTTGACTGGCTTATAGGGTTCCTCTTGCACTTGCTTCATGATATCTAGGAACTTCATATCTTCTTCTTGGTTCTCTATTACAGCTTCTTTCTTGTCCTCCACTTGTGATTTGACCTCTGTTATATCCATTACTGTCTCGAGTATCATCATTCTTCTTCTTCGTCCATTTCTTGTTTTCAGATCATAATATTCTGTGAAGGACATGTCTCTTTGTATGTCAGCGCTGAAGGTATTGTATTCATCATGGAGTCTTGCCATTTCATTTGTCCCTTCCTTTTCCTGAAATTTAGTTCTAAAGGTTGCTAGATTTGGGTTGGTTGAGCCTCTCTTGCCACCTGAACTGCTCCCTTTGTTTCCATTTCTTCCAAAACTCAGTTGTTGGTTCAGTCCCTTCAGGATTTGGACCATTTCCCTCATGGTGTCCTTCATGTTGGATTGAACTTCCTTGCTCTTCCTGATGAATTCTTCACTGACCCCCATGGCAGGTTACTCAGGCTGGCAAGATGCCAAGCTCTGATACCACTGTAAGACACCCGGGTCTGATCACACACAAATTAGTAATACACTGGGCAAGAAAACAATCTCAGTTATAGCGAGTTTCCAGAACATATTCAACTTCGGGCACAGATCTTGATATAGCACATATAACACTAGGATCAATCCGTTTTGAACAGTAAACTAACTCACAAACATGTAGCAATCCACTGTATTGTGACACCAATAACAAAACTTGAATACTTCTTCAAACACACTATAATAACCTTGCTCAGAAAAACAAAGGTAAACACTTCCAGAAAAATCAAGCAATCAGATGTCTCACAGTTAACTTGCCCAGAAATGATCAGAAATACTGGATATTGCAATTAACAATCCTAACAGTCAAAGCATAACATATACAGCCACTGTTCGAAAGCATATGAACTGAAATAAAAGTATCTCACTGGAACTAGCGAACTGGAAATTGTTTAATTCAGCGAATGGATATAGACATAAGTTTGATACTGAATTACATTTGATTAAAGATATTCACTTATTCGCTGATTACACACACAAGTTCATTGGCCGGTATGAATCAGATCGCTGCCGTGACATTGAAGATTTCCCGTGATCATCCAACTCTTGTAAGCTTGCGAATATGTTCTAATGTTGCCCGAACTGGATGTCGAGAATGGCATGAACACTGCTTGACCCAGATCGACAGTAGCGCCCAAGTAAATGATAGCAATCCGATGTCGATGATAGCTACAGATGTGTGAATGTGGCTTAGAGCAACTGATGATGGTAGCCGGCAATGATACCGTGACTCTTGATCATAGAGCAATGGTTGGCCTGCATGAGTTGGTGAGTTCCCGTGAAGCAAAGGAAGATTAGAACAAGAATGATCCGCTTCTAATTGATAGCCTTCCACGAAATCTGCAATACAATGAAATATCGCTTCAGGAAGTAATGTGGAGATGTTGGTGATAGACGAACTTCTCAGGCAAAGGGCTCTGTCCCTACCTGATGCATACCAATAAGGGGTTTTCGTCCCTCACTTAGTCGACAGGATTCATATCCAAAATTCGTCATCTCTAACTCCAAAAACAGAACTCGTTAAATTTATATTTCTAAGGCCAACCTCCTTTGAGGAAGGCATTGAATCTCGAGGCTGACCTATTTTCGAGGTTGGCTGTCATGTCCCCGTTTTAGCTGACACTGTTTGTCGAGGAGTGAGCCTATTATTTCGATCCTCGTAGGCTGACAGATAGGTGCAGAGGATCATCTGGGGCAGTTACTCAGTGTTTGGTAGCTCCAGTTTCGCAGTTGTGTCAGGTTGGGCCTTCGCAGAATCTTCCAAAGTGCATTTTCAGGAACTTTCTATTTTTAGAAAGTTAGGTCAAGCGGAAGCTGCTATTTTGGGCAGGGCACCTGGTTCAACCATTCAGCTCAGAGTCGACCCAGTTCAGCAGTTTGTTGATCAGACGGAGAAATAAGGAGTATTTAATGATTTATTAAATATTTAATATTTTGACTTTATAATAAAGTCACTTTATTGAAATATTTAAATATTTAATTAATTGGCCTAAATTATAAAGTATTTATTATACTTTATAATAAAGTATTAAATGATGACTTAATGAGTATTTTATATTCATTAAAATATGGACGCCAATAATTAATAATTTCTCCTAAGCTCAAAAGTGCGAATTAAATCATTTAATTTAAATGATTATTTTAAAGGAGTTGGGTCGAATTTTTCAAAGGGGAGTATATATTCTCAGCAAGGACAAATCGAACCATTATGATTATGTTATTCTAATTTGTCTTTTTGCTCTGAGCATTGGAGTTTGCAAACCTTAGGGTTTCTGGCAGACAGACGTTTCTGGAGAACGAAAACCCTTCAGAGATTAGGCAGACTGAGGCTGTGAAATACCAGTTTAAGCTTGCATCTGGGTGACTTCATTCAGGAGTTACAGATTGAACGTATTGACAGATTCAGACAGGGATTTACAGAGTTATCCATCAGACAATACAGGCGATTACATCAGAGATCATTCTACATGGTTTTGGCACACTTTCCAAGAAGCCGTACCTTGTTATTTATTGCTGCAACAGGCCGTACTTTTCTGTACTGCCTAGGCCGTACATTCTTTTCTCCTGAGGAACGCATTTATCTTTCAGTTTGTGATGATTAGTTCTTGGGCGCATTGACACTGGAGATTCTTCTTGCCTGTGACTGGAGAGCAAAGCTGATATATTATTTTCTTAATGCATTTAATGCTGCTTCAGCCGCCATTCAGGTTTTTTCAATAAAAATCATTGTATCTCATGCTTTATTCATATTTTTGTATTGTAAATGCTCTGGAAGTGATAATAAACAGTACGCCTACCTTCTCTGATCATTTTCCAAGCTTTTCTAGAGTTTATTAATTTTATATGAATTTATTAGCAATTTTGAGAGAAATCGCAGCTTTACATTTTTGCCTGAAAACTCATCAAAAAACAAAAAAAATCAAAATTTGCAAAAAAACATCAAATCTCAGTTAGGGTTTCGCATTGAGAACCATCAGGGTTCTGACATTGGCCTCAAGATTCAATGCCTTCCTCAAAGGAGGTCGGCCTTAGAAATATAAATTTAAATATTATTATTAATAATTTAAATTTAGATTATTATTTTTTAAATTTAATATTATAGATATTATTATTTTAATATCATTTTTAAGTATTATTATTAAATATTAAATGCAGATTTTAGTGTTTAAAAACATTGTATTTTCCCTCCAAAATTCGTTCAAGTAATTTTGGGGACATGACAGTCCTCCCCGCCCAAATGTTGCTTGCACTCAAGCAACTTTGACCTTGGATGCTTGGCGATCTCTGCTGCTCCTCCCGATTTCTCTGTCTTCTTAGCTAAAACTTCCCTAGGGCTTCCTTTGGAGAGACCTCGAAGAATGACCTCTTTCTCGTTAGATTTGAACTTCAATTCCAAAGTCTAGTAGTTTGTCGTGTACTCCCCACGCCAATGTAGCCATTGAACTCCTATGACCACATATGCCTCACCAATGCCGACTATGTAGAAATCATCCTATATTTTGTGTCCTCCAAGAGTCAACTTTGTCTATTGGATCCAGTGGGTACACAAAATAGAATAACCATCTGCAATTGTCACATCGAATCCTTCAAAGCTTTCGGCCTTTAGGCCCATCTTAGCCACTAGCCCCTCATCAATGAAATTATGGGTGGCTCCACTATCTATCAATACTGTCACCTTTTGTCCTTGTACGTCTCCTCTAATACAAAGGGAATGATACCTTGGTGCTCCAAAGAGTGTTGCAAGAATGCCCCCGAAATATCCTTCCTCCCGTGTCACCCCAAGCTCATCCTCCTTAGTAGCGCCCTCAAGTTCACCTCCTTCTTCATCGGGGGCTACCTCAATGTAGTAGACGTGTCCTTTTCCCATACACCTGTGACCTTTTGTCCAACGTTCCTTACAAGTGTAGCATAACCCTTTCCTTCAGAGTTCGTCCTTAGACACGTCCATCTTGTTTGACCTCGGTGTAAGGTTGTTGGTTGAGGAGTAATTTCGTGAGGAAGCTTCTTGGTCACGATGGGAAGCGCCTTGTTGGAGTGTGATCCCCCCTTAGTTGATGAATCTTCCAAGTTCAAGGCTCTCTTAATGGCGTCTTGTAGTGAGCTCGGATCCAAAGCCTTCACCAAACCTCTCAGGGGTTCAGATAGTCCCTCCACAAAGAGGACAATGAGTCTTCTTTCCGTCACATTTGGGACCATTACTGCCAATCTCTCGAACTCAACAACATAACTCTCCACTTTACCTTCTTACTTCAGCTGTGCTAGTTCCCAGAAGTGGATTTCTAGATCCTTCATGTCAAATCTCTCTGTCAACCTTTGATTGAATTCTTCCAATGTTTTGATGGAGTTGTGGCCTTGTGTCACCATGCCATGATACCACCATTCATGGGCCAAACCTTCAAGATGTAAGGTTGCAAACTTGATGGCCTCTTCTTCGAACATGGGATTCAAGGAGAAATATGTGTCTAATTTTTACAACCAAGCTCGTGATGATGAACCATTGGAACCATCAAAAACTAGGATAGTGATTTTTCCCAAACAATATTGGATGTCCTTCCTTTCTTCATACCTTCTCCTCCTATGCCCTCTTTTGGTCTTCATATCATGGAATTTTGAGATGACTTTAGCTGACCTAATGAAATGAAAACACAAAAGACGACAATGAGGAAAAACTGATTAAAATGGTGTCATTTATTGAAGCTAAACCTCGTAAGGGTCAAACCAAAATGCCTCTTGATATTGCTTTCTCACAAAATGACATAATCAAACATGCCCCCGATGGTCCTCTTTACATAGCTAGAAGAATCAATGACAAGCATACTAATGGGATATTAATTGATCCCGTCTGTGTGGAGAACATGATCACTGAAGAATTCCTATTTGTGCATGAACTTTATCAAGATACATATGAAAGACCGAAAGCATGGATCAAAACGCATAATGGTTTTGCTTGCCCTGTGATTGGCTCAATAAATCTCCCTCTAAAAGTTGGACCGAAAACATTAAATGTCTCATTCACCATCATCCCATCATCGAACCAATTTTGTGTGAAGTTAGGCTATCCATGGCTTCGCTCCATGAATGTCATCCCGTCGGTTGTGCATAAATGTTTGAAGTTTCCCTTTGGCAATGAAATCTTTACTGTGCATCATAGTGGCTTTAATCCCGTGTCTTCCCGTGGGAACTTTTCATTGGATTTCTTTTGGCCCGAGCCTATTGAACCTATTAGACCCCATGAAGACTTCTTTTTCAAAGCATATCAAAAGTTTAAGGCGAAGTGCATAGCAAAATTATCCCTTAGAAATATGCCTCAACCCGTGATTGAGCCACCTATCCTTGACGAACCAATGATTGAACCAAAATCCCTTCCAAATATCCAAGAGCAACCTATTACAAATCCTCCTACCATTTCCTATAAGAGACCATGAGACAATCAAAGCAATCCCATTGTGCCTCCTAAAGTCAAACAAGTTTACAAAGCCAAAGAGAAAGTGGTTGAACAACCTCCCATGGTTCCTTTCATTCCTCCCCTAAGGGAAGAAAAGAAACCTATGGTTGACAAACCTACTCCTACACAATTACAAATTGACAACAGATTGAAACGAAATTGAAATGCTAGAGAGCGTAGGCGTAGACATCGTGCTATTGCTCGTATGTTACAAACTAAAGAAGAAAAGAGCAACACAGAAAATCAAAATCCGAACTTGCCTGAAACAATGCATGATGACTCTATACCCTTGTCGCAACGTAAACATGAACAAACGTCTATGGACATTATCATTCAACCTCCTGTTGTGATTAATTTAGATGATGACATTGATACTGCAAAGATTGATGAACAAGCGCATAATGAGTTGAATTCTCTTCTTCCATGAACTTAAATGATGATAAGAGTATTGAACTTGGTGCTTGTCCTGTTAGTTTTAGGATCAGATTTGCAATAAGGAGAAATACAACAACATATGAACAACAAACACAACACTTTTACTCTGGGAAAACCCTCCTACTCGAGGGAGAAAAACCCAGCAAATAATCTGTCATATATATCATATAAAAGTGCAGAATACTGCTTTACAACCAAACCCTTCTCAAGGGCGAATTGATACAATGAATTAATAGCACCTATCCTTTGATGCAAAGATAAATATGTTTCTTCTTGAAGTCGAACTGCTGCTACAAGATGGTTTGCTGCTCCTTCTTGAAAGAATGTGAAAATAAGAATGACTTGATGATTTGATGAAACAACTTCACCTTGTATATATACAAACAAGGTGTCTCTTCATATAGCTCGGCCTCCTTTAAGAAATAAAATATAAAACATAATTTGTAATTAAGGCTGACTTGCCTTATTAATTATTTATCACTTAATTTTTACTTAGGAGGAAAATAGCTCTCTAAGCTACCAAACACTAACACTCCCTCTTAGCTAGGGAGATATTTTCCAGAAATCTACATCATGGAGTCTCTCAACATGACGCCCACAATGCCTACACCCATTTGTGGAAAGCTCAAAGGTTCATCACGGAGTCTCTCAACGTGATGTTCTCATAGAGTCTCTCAACATGACGTCCACCATGGCTACTCCCATGTGTGGAAAGAAACACATGTACAAATGCCCATCACGGAGTCTCTCAACATGATGTCGTCATGGAGTCTCTCAACATGACGTCCACCATGGCTACTCCCATGTGTGGAAAAACACAAGTACAAAGGGTTCATCACGGAGTCTCTCAATGTGATGTCGTCATGGAGTCTCTCAACATGACGTCTCATCTCAGTCTCAGAGATGAACAAGGGCTCGCACCTCATATTTCTCCATCTCAGAGAAATATACACTACAAGGGCTTTCACCTCATACTTCTCCATCATAGAGAAATATACACTACAAGGGCTTTCACCTCATACTTCTTCGTCACAGAGAAATATACACTACAAGGGCTTTCACGTCATACTTCTCCATCACAGAGAAATATATACTACAAGGGCTTTCACCTCATACTTCTTCGTCACAGAGAAATATACATTGCAACAGATCTTCATGATGATGCGACTCCCTCTGAAGCTCCAAGTTCTTGCATCAACCTCCTAACCTCCTCGTCCAAGGTTGCCTCTGTTGGTTTGTCAGACTCCCTCTGAATGTTAATTCCTCCTCTTCGAAGAAACTGATCGCAGTGACAATCTGAATAGGTTCTTCCTCTTCAAGAGATGTCTCCAATTATGTGCCACCAACTCAGTCCCATGGCAGCAAGTTGTGTCTCCATTCTTCAGCCTGCGTGACTTCCTCCCAGGATGCATCAAGCTCTTCCTCTCTTGAATGCAATCTCTCATCATCCTTTTGCTCTCAATCCATCCTGGAAGCAATTTAGAGAGAATACTAATAGTTCATCAAACTACCCCAAAGAGAAATATCCAGTGCTAGAAGCATACATGATTCACTATTCCAATGCATGAATTAATAACTACATAAAAAAAAATTCATGAACATTTATTCAAACATGAAATACTTATCTCGTTGAAATCAGAATCTCCTTAAGTGCTGCACTTGAACGCTTTTCAGGTCTGCACTTATCTTTCCTGAGATCTGCTCATTAACTTTTGCTCCTCAATCCATCCTCTAATAACACCTGATTTTCCAATACCAATCATCTATGACTTTTGAACCCAGCTCAACATTCACGGCTATAGGGATGTAATGTTGAATACTTCTAAGAGCCTTATCTCCAGGCAACGAATTTCCCAAATTTAACCTTCAACCCAAATGGCCCAAATGCTTGATTTGCATCACTTCTTGTCTTTCCAGCGGCAGCCTGAATTTTTACAAAGACACAACTGTAGAGAGAGCTCCGGATAAAAAAAATATAGTTCGATTCCTTTCCCTTTTAAACTTGAAGTGGTAAAAATATGCAATTAAATTGTATCGGCCTCCTCCACAATAGCTCTCACTTAGTTAACATAAAATAAGGCGGCAACTATAATAATATTCAAAGGCGAATTCCTTAAAAGAACATTCAAGAGCTTCAAACAAAGCATTTAAAATACTCATTTATTCAACCTGACTCCTTTACCATCAATGTCGCTTATTTTCAACTTACCAATACCATGTTGTGGCTTCTAAAGGAAAATACGGCAATCAATTCATGCGCTCAAATTTATACAAAACTTTAGCATCGACTTAATTTCAAATGTATGCTTGGCGTTTTCAAGAATTGACCCTGTCCACACTTCACAATCCCGAATCAATTGAAGACTCACCAATATCCATAATGAAGCGACTCCTTCAAATACGATTATTCAATTACAAGTTGCTCCCGATAATTCATTGCTTTTGAGTTGGCACAACACTCCTTTCAAGATCTATGATTCCATCCTAAGATGCAACGATTATGTACCAGACCCCCGACTCCTTACACTTGAAGAGTGTGGCTGATTGAAGATGATACGGCTTCCCCGTGCTATACCCAGCATTTAAAAAAACTTCACTTAAAAAAAATCACTTATCCCATATGACTCTATACACAGCTCATTTCAAAAAATCCTAACATTACTCAGAAAAAAAATGCTCTCAAGATCACTAACTCTACTGTTTATACAAATCTGATCAGGTCTTTGCTTAAACCCACTCTGATACCATGTTAGTTTTAGGATATGATTTGCAATAAGCAGAAATACAACAACATATGAACAATAAACACAACACTTTTACCCTGGGAAAACCCTCCTACTCAAGGGAGAAAAACCCAACAAATAATCTCTCATATATATCATATAAAAGTGTAGAATACTGCTTTACAACCAAACCCTTCTCAAGGGCGAATTGATACAATGAATTAATAGCACCTATGCAAAGATAAATATGTTTCTTCTTGAAGTCGAACTGCTGCTACAAGATGGTTTGCTGCTCCTTCTTGAAAGAATGTGAAAATAAGAATGACTTGATGATTTGATGAAACAACTTCACCTTGTATATATACAAACACGGTGTCTCTTCATATAGGTCGGCCTCCTTTAAGAAATAAAATATAAAACATAATTTGTAATTAAGGCCGACTTGCCTTATTAATTATTTATCACTTAATTTTTACTTAGGAGGAAAATAGCTCTCTAAGCTACCAAACACTAACATGTCCTAGTTCGGCACTTGTCGTTGTCCCTTCGGCTAGTTGCCCACCTTCCGCATATACTAATCAAGATTGGGATGCAAACGACCTGCTATAGGTTGACTCGCATGTGCCTTACTAGTCTTTTGCATTGTTTCCTTTTTCATGTTTCTTTATGTGATTGCATGTGCGTAATGTGATCCCTGTAATGTTTTGTTTGATGTATCTCTCTATTTTTGTGCATTCCTCTATTTGTACCTACATTCTTCTCTATGTTGTAAACATTTTATCTTTTCACTTGTCTTGTATTTTCCTTCTGGGGATGATGCAAGGCGTCAAGACATTTAGGTCTCTTCCATGTTGACCCGAAAGGCTTTTTCTTTGTTTTTACTATCTTTGTGTCATTCTTCCAGTTCCATGAGTATTTGGGGAATGATGACATTTTTGAGCTCTATAACAACATTGTAGCAAAAATATACTAACTCTGAATCCATAGATCCCTTATGTATTTTTGGGGGCAACCCCTCCCTCCTTTTTCTTGAGGTAGCTTTATTTCGGAAACATATGACTTGGCATAGGGCTTTCCGAGGAAGCTCTCATGTCTTAGGATTAAACATTGGCTACTTTAAAGCAATTGCTCACAGCAATAGTGTTAGCAACCGTTTTAAAGTGGGGGCATACATCGATAATATCTTTCGACATTTTTCATGTTTCATGGTGCGATTTTCTTTTTTCTTGTGATGCGTCCTTTTCTTGGCGGTGTCATTGGGTTTGATGTCCTCCAAGAGTGCGATATTTCTTAGCGTACGACTTTCCTCTTAGTGGCAATGCGACGCACTACATTCCCTAAGTTGCGAAACTTTTACTCTTGATTTGTCCTCTCTTGGAGACATTAGGCACAATGTTCCGTAAAAAGAAGACCTTACACGAACTAAGCGAAATCCCTTTGAACAAAAAACCATATATAGATAATGTTCATAAGTGTTTGGCATAACACAGCTTGCTAACCTTGTGAAGCTCAAACCCTAAATTCAAGGCCACCTAGCATAACATACCTTGCTTACCTATGGAGCCTTGCCATGTGGCACCTTATTGAAGTTATCAGAGGGATAGCTTTGGTATGGTTAGTACAATGAGAAGCCGACTCAAAGGCATGACTTTCTCATTGTATGGTGAGAGCCTATAGACCTAGCATGACTTTCTCACTAAGCCACTTTATTGGGAGACTCACCTAGTGGACAGCCTAAAGTTTCGCTACCTTGGAGTGAGCGCAAACCAAAAGCTTAGATGTGTTCCACATCGCGTTGGACAATCTAGGCTTGACCTTCCCGGTCTTTGATGTTGTATGATTGTGTATCTTTGTCATTGTTGCATACATAAGTGTCTTGAATGTCTACTTTAGTGTGAGTTTGACATGGGGTCATACCCTCACTAAAGTGGGGGCAAAATGTAGTGTAGGAAAAAGTATCCCTTTTTCACACTTAATTTGGAAATAATTAATAATAAAATGAGCTTAATGATGCCTTAATTTGGTGTTGTAATAAGTTTTTCATATTCACATTAAGTTTAGGGCCCTTTTAAATTAAATGGACTTAATTGTGCCTTATTTTTTATGTTGTAAGGTGTACCTTTACACTTTCACATTAATCTAGGGCTTTATTAATTGATTGAGGTTAATTTGTCTTAATTAGCCATTTTAATTCAAATCCAAACCTAATTAAATGCAATTTCCGAGTGATAAAACCCGACATTCATAAATTCCATTTCACAACACTTAACTTTGGAAGATGTGTGTCCTAGGTAAGTGACCTAGGACCCATTAGCCCTTTGGCGAATGGGTCCTCACTTAGATCTAGGACCCTAATTTTACATAATGTTTAACAATGACTGATGTGTAAACTAGGTAAGTGGCCTAGGACCCATTCGCCCTATGGCGAAAGGTCCTCACTTAGACCTAGGACCTCCCTTTGAAATATGTTTTTGGCGGTATTTTAATGATTTCAAATCCACAATTCAATGTCATCTTGTGATATTTGAATTTCGGGAATTAATGTTAAGATATGTATAAATACAAGGTTGTTTCACTTAGTTTCACCTAGCAAGTTTCATTCGAGCATCCTAAGGTTTCACAAGAGCATTGATAGAGCATTCAAAAGCATTTTCAAGGCATTCCAACGGCAGAATTATTGAAGAATATTGCAGCAATCAAGATTCTATTGTCATATCAAAGATGTATTGCACCATGCATGTTGTTTGAGCTAATATGGTGATGTAGTGTTCAAGATCTATTCAAGCATATCAAAGACATTGTATCACATAAAGTTTCATGATCAAGATCTACATTCATTGAGGCCACTTCATGCTAGTTTGCAAATTTGTTATCCAAGGTTTCAAATAAGGTTTGGTGAGTTGTGACATTGTTGTTCATTCATCATTCCTTCTTTCATGTTTCAATGTTTCATTATAAGGTTTACTTACCGTTTTTGTTTCATTATAAGGTTTACTTACCAAAACAGGGTTTGACCAAGGCAAACCCCCATTCACCTAACAAACAACATTTTTCCCTCTTTGATGTGTGGTTGCAGATTTTAGGTTGAAGATCCTTTGAAGAGCAAAATTAGAGAAAGTTGCAAAGTTGTCAAAGTTGTAAGAAAAGTTGTCAAATCACGGAAACTCTTCTACAAATTTTATTTATAGTTGTCCGACAGTGAACACTTGGAATTTGGAAGTGCAGACCGAGCATAAGAGAACCCAGAAAGCATTTTCCAGAAACCCTAGCCAAGACCCATTCGTCATAGGGTGAATGAGTCCTCGGTGAGCTTCAAAAGGTGACTTTTGGTGAAAGGTACACAACATTTTCCCCATTCCAGATCTCCCTTTTGATTACTGTTTCCATCAAATTTCATTACTATTCCTCACTTACATTTCCTAGCCTACATTTTGAATGAAATAAGGGAAAATAGGTCATTATTCATCCACGCCACCTTTAATTTTACCAAACCCTATTTTCCACCTTTTTAATCAAAAGTTATGAAGACCAAGGATGATCATATGACTCAACCTAAAGGATTTGAAGTTATTGGTTCTTGGCCCAAGGTGTGTAAATTGGTGAAAGTCATGTACGAACTCAAATAAGCACTCAAGGCATGGTCTGCTAACATTGAAAGTTGTTGATGCTCAAATATGCAAGTGATGTTAGCACCTCACAAAGAACATCATCACGGAAAGTCCTAAAAGCGTGGGATCTTGAAGTGTAAGACAATCTTCAGGGTTAAAAGGCCATTCCCTTATCAATTCTAGTTCATCAAACTAGCCAAAGAAGAGAGATAGAAATAACTGAAAGCAAAGAGCTCAAATGAAATTGGGACAATGCACCAAAATAGGTTTTCCTATGCCAATCTTTCACAAAGCCATTGTACAATGTTTAATAGTCAATAAAAACCTAACTTAAGACTGATCATAAATGTGTGAGAGACAATTAGCTATCCATAAACAACAATAGGATGGAGATAATCACAACTTCATATATATTGAGTACTTCAAGTTTCTAGACAATTACATTCCATGAAAACCTAAAAAACTCTAGACACATAAACAAAGGATATTCTAGGGCTTAAAGGTGGGAAAACTGAGAAACGGTTTTGCATACAAAGCTTCACTAAACACAAATCTACAAAGTCAAATCTAAAAAAAGAGCCCAAGGCTCTTACTTATAACAAAGCAAACCAACTTAAACTAAAAATAGGATGGTCACTTAATAACTTGTTGATCATGCAGGAGTGTTTCTTCAATGCTGCGCAACATACTGGAGATGACAGTTATGAACTCCTGCTTGAAGTCGCAATTGCACTTTGCACAAACTGCCCGTACTTAAGACTGTAGTGGAGAGTGAATTACATGCTCAACTACATTTTCAATACCATTGCATGCTCTGTACATTCAAATTTGAATATTTAAATCTGTTCACAGCCTTCACCACTTTAAAACTCCTCTTATATCTGCCTGGGTGTTTACAGACTATTTGATCTGCTAAGGTGGCAAGATCAACAATCCCCACTACCTTTTACCTTTTCCTTATATCTCTTTTGGCCAAAGATCCATGAATTCAAATTCAACGATCACTTAAAATAGTGACACAACTCCTTCGCAGTTCTATGAAATCCAAAAGGTGACCTGCAAGCCCTGTCAAATATCCAACCAGCCAATGCTAGAGCATCCAACTAACAACTCCCTTTAACTTATCAAAGGGATTACAAGATACATCCCATGAAATCAATGTAGAATCATTGACAATCATTGTTAGCTCAAATCCATTTATCAAGCTAATCAAGCCTATAACTTCCACACATCATTAGATCTAAACAATCAACAGCCCACACTCTAATTCTTCCAATGCTTCAAAATACCTCTGATAAGCTAGAACTCCATGATGCAAGGCAAATTTTGCAAAACCATGTGTAAAAAGGCACTACAATTCTTGGCAACTCTTAAGAACCTTTTTACTCATGGAAAGATAGGGAACCCAAAAAAATGATATCCATTGGGCATAGTCCCTATTAATTAAAACTAAAAATAGCAATATTTGAACACTCACAAATTAGAAAAGCTGGAGATTTTCCAAGGTTGTCTAGAAATTCTCCCGTTCTTCATCATCAGTTACTTCAAGCCTTTTAAAACTTTGAAGCATCGATTCAGCTCAATATATCCCTATAGGAAAAGCTCTGCACCTTTGTTACCAAGCTTTGGACATGTAACTCCACCTCTAGTGGAGGCCTTATGACTTTCTAATCATCACGTGATGTAGGTACCTAGGGCCATGCCTAGAAGATCGATTCATCATTTTTCTTTTCATTTATCAATTCCTAAAACCATTGATTTCCATCAAGTGGAGATGGCAAGCCCTGTTGTACCAACTTCTCAAAGTGCTCCAGCATGCTATTCATAATTTTCTTCAAAATGGCCAATTGTGCTTAACACCTTTGTGGTAATTCCTTTTAAATTTAACATGTTATTTACCATTTTCGGCAGTTTCATCTCAATTTGATATGCTACTAATGTCAACATATTCTTTGGCAAGTCATAATTCCTGCAACAAGACTTTTGCATCTACCAAATTTGGTGAAGAGTATTGAGAACTATGTTCACCTCTGTTTCTACCTCTAAACTCAGATTCTGTGTAGAATTGATAAATTCAAAAGCCTATTCCATTCCATTAGTGGCCTGGGCAATATCATCCTAGTAGGACTTGCAAATTGCACTGGTCAAGTCTAATGACCCTAATGGCTGTTTTAACTCCTCAAGTTTGGCTTCAAATGTGATGATTTGTTGCTTGTAGACATCTAAGCCACCTTAATAAGAACTTACTTGAGTCTTAAGCTCTTTCACTATTGCCTTTCGAGCAACTACTTGCTTCTCATATAGGCTTAGGTTGTTGTCTTGACAATTTGTTTTCTGCTTAAGTCCATTGATTTCAACATTCAGAGAGCTTTCCCTAATTTGAGCTCCTCTATCTGTGCTTGCAGAGTATTAGCCAGCTTTTTATATTCTTCTTCTTTTGATCTTGTTTCATTGGCCTGTTGCCTAAGCTCATCCACCTTTAACTTCAAGATGATGGTTTCTTGTTTTACTTCATCCTCTTTAGCTGTGAGCACTGCAATTTATTGTTTGAATCCCTCTTATCTTATTCTCAGCTTCCTATAGCCTTGTCTGCAGCTCGTTAATTTTCTCCTTCTCTGCATTCATGAGTGCTTCAAGCACTTGATTGGATATAAACTGACTCAGGCTAGTTGCAATTCCAATCCTTTTGCTTTCATCTCTAAGGCCTTAAAGTTCTGCTTTACAAGCTACATTTCTACTTCTCTATTCTTGATTTTTTCTCCACAGCTAGATACTGAGAAGTTGCCAATTTAGTGCTCCCTTATCCCTAGAGCTTGCACTTGATAGTCTGTGAGAAGCATTCAACCTTCAGGTTTGATTAGTGTGGATACTATGCCGATGAAGTTCATTGTCTGCTCTTTTAGGGTCGTAGATGACACTTACTTTAGTTGAAGTCGGACGACCAACAACCTTATCACATCTCTTTTGATCTTCCTGTTATGTCTGGGTT
The DNA here is from genome assembly GCA_007258455.2 of Sequoia sempervirens. Taxonomy (NCBI): domain Eukaryota; kingdom Viridiplantae; phylum Streptophyta; class Pinopsida; order Cupressales; family Cupressaceae; genus Sequoia; species Sequoia sempervirens. The sequence goes on along the minus strand of VDFB02271358.1, from coordinate 1,258,402,067 downwards.
TGTATTTCCACCATATATTGGGCAAAGCCTATAGGGTCCTTTATGAGTGTAAAGCTAGAAGCTAGTTGAGAATAAGAGGAGAACAGGTAGTGAACCAGCTATTGAGTTGATGATGGTGGAGTGAATGGTAGCTGGGAGAGGAGTGCCTGAAATGATTGGGATGATGAAAGAGGAGAAAGGCCTGGAATCTGCAAGGTCATCGGGCTTGCAGTATTAGAGTATGTTGGAGGTGAAGATGGAAATGGTAATCCTCCTAGAGGGGTTAAGACTGCTTGAGCAAGAAGCAGATATTAAGCACTTGCAAGAAGGGTGAAGAGAGTGGAATTCGTCATTTGAGTGAGGTTAAGATGAAATGAGAGTGAAGGATGAGGAGGGATTATCATATCTTGAATTAATAGAGGAAGGCGAGAAGGGGGAGTTGACACTACCGTGGAAGGAGGCGAAGGAACAACAAAAGGGGGAACACTTATTGTTGCATGAGTAGGAGAAAAAGGAGTAAAAACACTTACAGTGGAATAAGCAGATGTATCTTGAATTTGCTATGGTTGATCCTCTATTGCTGACTCTCCCCTTTCTTTTGTTTCTTTCCTTTCTCCTTTTTGGCTTTGTCTTCCAATTTATTTTTTCTTATTGTTCTCAGGATCTTTGACCCCTCCAATTGAGACCTATTGTCCTCCATAAGAAGAGGAGCTTGTGGTGTATCAAAGGACTAGGAGGTCTGGTTGAAAGTTTGCCTTCCCTTCCTTGAAGACTTGACCTTTTGATCTCCTCTTTTACAGTTTTACCCTTCAACTTTCGACATTTTTCATGGGATGTTTCCTATAAGTGCAAAGCAAAAGGCTGGTATTTTTGTTTTTCCGGAGTTAACAAGCTAAAACGAAGCCCCTTCAAGAACTACAAGAAAAAGTATACTTCCTTTCACATTGGATGCTAAGGTCTAGGGGTAACACATATATCCACCAGGACTCAATTCAAACATAAATGCTTGAATGGAACCCTAGTGGAACCGTATAACAGTCTAGTGAACTCACAAGTTAGTCACAACCTGCTTAACTTAATTCCCATTTACAGAGGCCAAAAAAAAAAAAATTACTCTGCTTTAACATTTTTCATCCACATTTTAGACTACTGGTAATATTTTCTTGCTTCTTTTTTTGCTTTAAACTATCACCTAAAGTTATAGGTCGCCTTTTTATGAGATGTGGAAAAGTTAGGATCACATTCTTGAGGTTAGCTAAAAATAACTATATTACAATTACACACATCAAAATTGCATCACACCCTCCCACCATGTCCACTGGAATTATAGCCTGGCGAATTGCAATAGAGTGCCCCAGGTTACAACTCCACCGCAACCCCTTAGACAATAGCACTGCTAATAAACAATATTGCAAACACCATAAAAGCAATTACAGCTGAGTATTGTTCTGTGAATGAAATGTCTCCGTTAGCATTGAAGCTCAGTTGTTTCCGTTTGATAACCAGTAGAACCAATCCACATGGCAATTTGTGTAAAAAACCTACAAGCCACCTAAACAATACAATGTAATAAGAAGCATAAGCTTCACATGATTTCAAATATAATAAACCCCTGGAAATACCTCTGCAGCCTTTGGCACCTCATCGCAAGAGATTTCGCATTTGATATCTCCAAGGTTTGTATGAAGCGTAACAGACTGAAAAAACGAGAAAACAAACACGAGTAAAAACATTAAGATTTGAAAGATGGGTAAATTTTCAATATATGGAAGTTGAAAAAGGGGCTTACCATTGATAGCTTTCCGAGCTGAAGGAAGGTTGCGACCCAACTGTACAGAAAAGTAAAGCGACGCGCTAGATGCTGTCCATTGCAGGTATATGTGTGTAGGTTGGAGATTTAGAGACTTCCGGAAAAATATTTATACGAAGACAACTTGTTAAGCTTACCATTCTATTATTACTTAATGCTTCTGCATCCTACTTCGTTATATTTTTTAGTTCTTGTTAGTTCTTTCCGGGAGGCTCGTTAGTATCAATCATTTCAATTTCAATTGAATGAATGAATGAATGAAAGATTTTAATGACGTCCACGACACTAAACAGTCTATGGGACCGAGACTTTCAACAACTTAGTTTGTCTTCAAACTCTTCTCCAGATCAGATCTCCTGCTATTAATTTTGACTAGGAGGCTAGCCGTCTGATTTATCTTATCCTCCTCAAATAACTGCTGCATATTGCCCACATCTGAAATACTTGAGTACTGATTACGGATATTTTCGTACGCTGTGCATTCCATGACGAAGTGCCACTCTGTTTCCACCACTCCCTTATTACAAAATAAGCACGTTCTTTCTTCCCAAGTTTCCTTAGGTGTCTTCCACCTACCAGTCTCACATCTAAGATGGTGGGACCCCGTTCTTAATTGAGCAATTAACATCCTCGCTTTCCCTTTAATAGTTGCACCTAAATATGGTTTTTCACCATGTTCCTTAGCTGGGTTAAACTCTTTGATGTAATATGCTTTTTTTCGTCCGATCTGATTTGACCACATGGCAGTCCTGAATTTTTCCTTCACATAGATTTTTATTTCACTGTTGGTGTCAGGACACTCATGTAATTTGATGTTCCACTTGTTCAGCCACTTGATGTTCTGTTTCATCCATGTTTTCTTTCTTCGGACTAGAATCTCCTCCATAACCGTTTTGGGCCACCGGTGGTTATCCATGTTTTCGACCTTTTTTAGATAACTTAACAACCGGGTTATCGCTGAAGCTTCCAAAGGAAAAGCTCCCGCCTCAGCTAGCAGGATTTCATAAGGAACAGTAGCTTTAACTTTGAGATTATTTGTTATTAGGTGTTTCTGGATTCTTTCTATCTGTCTCCAACTGCACTTTGATGTGTTGCTTCCCCACACTTCGCACCCATAAAGCACAACCGGCGTGACAAGTAAACCAAAAAGGGTTTTCTTGGTTTTCCAATCCCAAAGTTCAGCTTTTCTACACCTATTTTGGAGCAAATAATAGGCTTTCCAACCTCCCTGTATCCTTTTCGTTCTACAGGTTTCCCAACTGAGCTTATAATGGAAGTCAATCCCAAGATATTTGTATTCTTTCACTATATCAAGTGGGCTGCCTTCAAAAAGAAAGGTATGCTGTTTAATTTTTCTATTCAATGAGTAAATCATGATTTTAGTCTTGGATGTGTTCACTTGCATCCCAACTTCCTGACAAAAGTGTTCTAGGGCTTTTAGATGTTCTCTTAACCCATGAGCTGTTTTTGAAATTAGGATAAGATTGTCAGCATATAGAAGTAATTTTACTACATAACCTGCCAATTGGATACCATCCCCGCCTTCCTTGCTTAACCACACTTCCAACTTATCAATGTATAGCCCAAAAAGCGTGGGGGATAGAGGGCAGCCCTGTTTAACTCCAATGTCACTGTCAAAACATTCTGACATACCTTCACTTGTTCTGATTTTAGCACTAACCTTCTCATACAGCCTATGAACAGCTGCTCTATATGCATTTGGAATGCCTAATTCTTCCATCCGATACCATAATTTGTCTCTAGGCACTGTGTCGAAAGCTTTCTTAAAGCCTACAAAGCAACAATAAGCTTCCTCACCCTGATTATCCCAAATTTTCTCAATCAAGTGTCTAAGGGTGATGCAGTGATCGATGGTAGAGTGCTTGGATCTGAAACCTGCCTGTCCCTTTGCTCTTTTGCCCTCATTTTCTGCCCATTTGCTAATCCTACATTCAATCATGCTCCCAAATAGCTTGCCAAAGATAGAGTTGACCATAATTGTGCGATAGTTAGATGGGTTATTGATATCACCACTTTTAAATAAAGGGATGACCACACTGGTAGTCCACTCCATAGGAAAACCTTCCCGATTGACATTGTTGAAAATTCTTTTTATGTGAGGGGCAAGAGTTTCAGTCCCCCATTTTAAAACTTCAGACTGTAGCCCATCTATGTCTTGTGCTTTGCCACTTGCTAAGTTCTTTATTCCTTGTTTAATATCATCCACATTGAATAATTCTGCTGGTGTGTTAATAACAGGAGGGTAGTCTTTCTCGTGAATAATTAGATTTAGCCATTGGACCTATACTAGCATATCTATCTTATTAAACAAGAGCTCTCGAGGAGCTATCAAGGGAAAAGTTTATAGTTTTAGATATTTGAAGGACATTGTGAAAGATAAAGCAAGTAAGTGTAAATGACGGTGTGAAATTTGTAATATTTAATGATGCAATATAATATGTATATATTTCTATATTTGTATATATATATATATATATATATATATATATATATATATATATATATATATATATATATATATATATATATATATATATATATATATATATATATATATATATTGTATATATATTTATATATATGTGTGTGAATGTATGTAAATCAATACATATATGGATATAGTATGGATGTACAATAGCAAAGAGTTTTACATAAATTTTTATATATATGTGGTGCATGTAGATATATATGTAGATACATATGTACATATGCATAGATATATGTACATCCTTACATAGATAGTTACATACACAGGTATGTGTTTAGATATTATAAAGTAAAGGCATTGTTAGACTTGAAATAAGCAAGCTAGAATAGAAAAATCACATGATGATATGTGATCAGTTTGAATTTGTGTTTGCAATGGGAAAGGTAACTAAGGTGTTTATCTTGTAAGTTTTTTGTGTTGATTAGTCATATTTTAGCATGTGGATGTGAAACAATGTATGGTCTTCAAAGAGTATGAGATGTGGACATTATCTATTCTTAGTAATATTTATAATAGCTATAGAACATCTTTTCAACTAAGCATTGAAATGGAATGTGTAGATTTCGCAAACTGTAAATTTTGAATGGTATGAGATAATGTTTTCAATGAAGGATAAAAAAAAGCACTCATACGTACATAAACAGACATGTATAATGCATCTTGTAATATATTATGTAAAACATGTATTAAAACATTTGCATGAACGGAAGGTTATGTTTGTTGAATCTTGCCACATCAAAAAACAAACCTTAGGAATGATTGAGGGAATGAAGAGGATTTATTTTTTGTTATGGGACGTGGGAAATGGTGCCCTCGATAACTTTTGCTTTCATATATGTATTGTAAAATGAAGAAATTTCATTAATCTTTGTTGTTAAATTAGATGTTTAATTATACAAGTAGAGTAGAACCAGAGAAAATGAAAAGCATATAATATCGATGAGGTTTCGTACTTTGATCCATATAGAATTTGTTGTTTTTGGTGGCGTACTTCATGCATGGGCAGGACCGATTCCAATAGCAAGTAAATGCTGGGAAATGAGGCAAGTGGCAGCTTTTTAATGCCAATAAAATTTTGGAAGGGAACAGAAAACATTAGTATAGAGATTGATTTCATTTGTACCAAACAGTATGAGCAAATGATGAAGAAAAATAAAGTCTTTTGTATGACAGATTGAAGGCTTGACATTGTAAGCCATTGATGAATTGCATGTGCACATAAGCTATAATATAATATTGTGAAAGCTATATGAAGGTGTAGATGGCTTGTTTTTATCGATTTGAAATGAATGAAAAGTAGACCAAAGTAGGAGCGTAACGTTGTTAGAAACATAAGGCATGTTAGATTAAAGATTTTAGTGTCATCAAACAATGTAAATAAATGAGTAGAGAAGACAAGGAAATGACAATGTTGTGGGTGGAGGAACTTAGAAGAGCTTCATTGTTTGTGTGTAACACAATTGATATAATCCTCTTGAATAGTGTTTGAATTAATTCTTATGAGAGAATAGAAGGAAATGGAGAAGAAATGCAATCAATATTATACTGGAGAGAATTAAAACTTGCCACCTTAAGCGATTAATGAGTTGTGAATGCATACAAAGTAAATAATAAGAATGTGAAAGATATAGGAAAGTACTAAGTCAGCAAAAGACTAAGTCAGTTCATAGTAGGAGATTTACATTGTTTATCAGAATTTGTATATGATTATATCATATATTTATTGTATGTAATTGTCTATCTTCAGAAACTAGCCGTCAAATTTAGGATGCAAGGATATGAACTCAGAACATAATTTTGTTAAGATGAATTTTAGAGCACTTTATTGCTTTTTGGAGAGCAAAAAGAGCTATTGCATTTCTTCATTTTGGCACGAATGGATGCAATATGTGTAAGAATGGAGCCAAGTCCAGATGCAAAACATATAAGAATCAAGGAAAACAAAGGAAGCATGAACGGGACTTGAAGAGCGTTGGTCTGACAAAAATGGAAAGAATACATGGCAAACGCATGAAGGCGGTCAAACGTTATAGAGTATGTAATATGAAATGTTATAAAATTTGTGGCAGTTACCTTGAATTTTATAGCACTTTCTTGTGTTTTGCAAAACAGAAAGAGTTATTGCATTTCTTCATTTTGGCAAGAATGTATGCAATACCTATAAGAATGAAGCCAAGTCCAGATGCAGAACATGTTAGAATGAAGGCAAACCAAGGAAGCATGAATAGGACTTGAGAAGTACTGATCTGACAAGAATGGTTGACATGCATTTGAACAAGGGTCGGAAATAATGTTTTGTTAGGCAGAGTTAAGACTTTTCATC